>VZTD01004681.1:3050999-3431145 GCA_013397725.1 Rhagologus leucostigma | reverse complement strand
TTCCTTTCCCTTCCCTTCCCTTCCCTTCCCTTCCCTTCCTCTACTAAAATCCAAAGTTTTACCTTAAAAGTTAGCTTATCTCTGAAACAAATAGCTTAAAAAGATATTCTTACACCACTGGGACAAATTAAATCTTCATATGAAATGAAGTAGAGAAAAACATTCTCAAGCCAGAAGACTTGGAGAGAAAAGCCATGGCATGTTGAAGAAACTAGCTGTAGAAATGGTAAGAGGTGTAAAGACACTAGAGTGCTAATCACAGAATCATCGAAACCTCATGGTTGGAAAAGGCCGAAACAAACAATGGACTTATTTTGCTGATTGGTAGAGAAAGTATAGCTCGTCTCCATGCTTCACCGTGGCATGATGGAGCAAGCCAGTGTTACTGGCAGAAACAACTTGGTATTGCTCCTGAAGCATTTGTAGAGATATTTAAACTGAACAGTCACCAATTCAGTTTAAATGCCATGTGGAAATGGTGATGGTTCAGGATGTGATTTGCCAGGAGTTCAGATGTCTTTCCAGATGACTTTGTGTGCACTGGAAAAGAATAACCCCTTGCCAGCCCATCCCAAAGCTGTCTCTGCTCATCATTGTGAGTCCTTAATTGTATTTTTTGTAAAACAAATACGACACTTAAAGAGATAACACCAAGTTCGGATTGCAAAGCCCTCTATGTTCAGCCTACCCACCAAGGAAGAGAAAAAGCCAATATTCAGCTACTCTTCAGATTTAGCCCTCACATCCCAGGCCTTCCGGTCCAGGCTCCTTAGAAGAAACTGAACTGCCAGGCAGATAAAAGAGTCAGTGCTGCCTGTATGTCTGAATGGAGTGAATTTGAGAAGGGCCCAGGCTGCCCATCATCATCTCTACCAGTAAATAAGTCAGGGACTTTTGCTGTCACTAGGCCCACACAGGCACGTTTGCTCTGCCTGGAAACAAACTGTCCTTTCCTATACTCAGAGATCAGCATATTACTTTCATTTTTACATTACAATTATCAACCATTAGACATATACTACCAGCTAAGACTATAAACGTGCAGTTATTTTACCACCGTCTGCTGAACTGTGAAAATATGGTTTAGAGTAAATATTTTCACAAATAAAATTGCTATGAAATTAGAGCTGAATCAAAAACTAAGTTAAATTATCCTTTTCTTAGTCTGTAAATACTAAATCTAGAGCTGGTTTGTTTCTCTTTTCACCTCCAGCTCTACTCTTTGTCCCACTATCTTGGAAGCAGTTGGGTATCTCCTTGCAAGCTTTGGCCCTCCTCCTGATATATTTTTGACCAAACTGAGAATTAGAATCAATTACATCTGATAGAAGTGATGAAAAGTATATTTTTCCCAACAGATATCTCTGAATTAACTTTGCTACAGTAAATTTCTAGTTTACTGGTTGCTGACTGCCAGATGCTTATTCGAGATTCTTAAGGGCGAGGGCTATCTTCTTTAAAAAAAAAAAAGTAATTGGTCTGGTTCGTTAGAGAAAGCAGAGAATGGATAAATTTATGTAGTGCAGAGTGATTGTTTTTATGCAAATTTTAAAGAGATGATTTATGCCAGCCAAGTCTGTAATTCTTGCTTACATTTAATAAAATATTTAATATATATTTCACATAGAATTCACAAGTAAAAGGTAATGCAAAAAATTAGCTGTATAGGCTGATTTTTCAAAATTCTGTTAGGCACAAAGTAGTATCTGTGGTGGTATTTGCATGCTTCAGAGAATCTTGGCATGAAGGAATTTTGTATATGCCAGTAATTCTGAATTTATAGGCTAGTTATATCATTCACCTTGGGGAATTTTCTGAGAGAATTCAGTAGTGTTACAAAACCCAGATAAAGATCCTTTGTCTTCTGAGCTGTTGGAATATGTGTTTGACGTGTAGTTTTTCCTGGGTTTTGTTTGGGGGTTTTTTATTATTTATTTTATTTATTTTATTTTTTCTATTTTTCTTTTTCTATTTTTTCTACAGTGCTTGTACTGTAAAGTTTGCAGAGGCAAAAATAATGACTACAAGCATTCTAGACACAGAAAAGGAGAACCTATATGTATCCTCAGGCCTTTTGAGCTCTTCTCCCTATGAAAATATATACTGGAAATACTACTTCGTTGGTGTTGGGTTATAGGGAGTTTAGCTATTCATTGAGTGAGGCCCAGGGCTGAGGTGGGTCACAGCTAACACCCACCTAAATGTAGCATGTGACACATAAGCCAAAGGTCCTGAAAGTCAGCCATGATCTTCTGAATTCAGAATGGAATAAATTGTGATGCATGTAGTGGTTAAATAATAATATATCTGTGAAATACATAGTGAAGGATTAAAGTCACTTTTAGAGATTTTCCATAATCAACTGGAAACCAGAAATAAATGGTTTCGTTTTTAAAGGCTGGTTATAGGAGACACATGTTTAGAAGTCAGAAGATCAGGCTGGATTTCACAATCTCATTCTTCCAAACTTTTCCTCACAATTAGTGCAGAATATGTGTTGTTCCTTCCTGGACTTTTCACTTTCTTTGATGGCCTCTCTGCTGAGAATTTATCTTTCACTAGCTTTTAGGTCTCCAGCCATCATACTGTCCTAGTGCTTCGGGGCATGTTGATCTTTATTCCAGCATTGTCTGACTCACTTGAAGGCTTATCACCAACATTTCTTTGAAAGACTATCTCTAGCTTAATATCTGAAGGTTAGACAACACACAATAGATCCCTCAATCTCACCAGCAGAGTCTTAAACCAATGTTATCACTGTTTTGCTCTTATATTTGTAGATTTTCATTAGCTTGGATGTGTAGGAGACAAACTTTAAAACAGTCACTAAATGTGATTTGTTCACTGTTCTTCAAATTCTCATCTGTATTTTGATAAAATGCAAGAGTATTGTAAAAATTAATAAGGTCAAAATGGAATCTTCATTTACATAACACTACCCATCTGATCTGACACACAGAGATACTTTTCACTGGATTTTTGAGTGGATTTTTTTAAGTGCCAATCACAAAACACCTCTTTCTCCATTAAGCAGTCAGCAGGAATGGAATACGTGTTTTGTTTTTTAAGTGATTCTGCTGTAAAAACAAAGACCCGTGTGGGAAATCCTGATGGAGTCACTTTGTCTTAGATTGTATATCGCACTTAACTAACTTGGAATTAAAAATAAAAACAAGCATGTGAGGCTTAATCTTTAGTTGTTTGTTTAATTTGGAGGAAAGTACTGAATGGCTCAGGCACTATGTCATTACTCTCAGGACACAATTTGCTCGGTGAACTGATTAGCAAGAGAAAAGAGCAGAGGTGGAAAGGTGCAGAACACAGATGAGGAAACCATTTTTGTAACCTTGCTCTTATGTCAGGAAGATGTTTCAGTGTTTGTGCCAGTTTAGTACTCATGGAACACACAACAGCATAAGTCCTACCTACTCGATAATATCTTCTGTGCTATTTGCCAAATTTCCTTCTTAAAGCACCTCAAATAAAATAGGATTACTCATTATTATTATTTTAGAAGAATGAATGCACAATTCTGCTGACACTGTGCTTTGATCCATGGATTCCTATCTGATGGATGAGATGCCTCTCTGTCTTTCTCCTAACCTCATGTCTCCTAGATCGTCAGAGCATGTGTAGGAATCCACATTTAAGGACTTAACGAAACAATAGTTTTAGGTTCTTTGCCTGATACATACGTGGGTTTGTCTGCTTGTTAATGTGAACTGCTCTTACTCTTTGAATACATATTTATTAAGGCCAGAAGTTAACATACACTTACTTAGTTCTTTTAAAGTCACCAACCAATACTTTACTCCTTGGTTCAATGTCATGTACACTCTATCTCTGGATCTGTTTGTTTTTTTTCAGGTCAAAGATATTTCAAAATTGACATGAAGCGTTGAGGCAAGAAAAAATGTTTGCAGTTGTTTGCCTTGTCTCAATCCATATCCTCCATTGCAGCTTCCTCATTCACTTCCGCTCCTCTTTTCCAAGTCTATTTCTAACTGGAGAGTGCTTTTCTAATTTCCAGTTCACACGAATTTGGTGTCAGCGTATTACTTTTTGTTTACATATTACTATGAGAACTTAAATAATTCTTCTCCTTCCCTAGTGTTTCTACCTAAACATATGCATTTCATGTCTGTTTCCACACTGGATTTTCCTTTTGCTAGGCTGAATAAGCCAATGTTTCCCACTCTCCTTGGCAAAAAAAATCTCTGTTCCCTTGCTTTCTGAATCTCTTCAGACTTGAGTTCAGTTTTCTCGAGCATGAGTGACCAGAAAATGTCTCAGCAATAATTTAAAATATTTTTACTAGCTGTGCTAGTCTGTGCCAAATCAGGACTCGAGTCATATTTATTTATTGTTATATATGTATAAGAATATGTAGCCTCAAAACCTAAACACAGACTATATGTTTTATACTTCAAAACTAGAGCTTTGCATATACATAGGAAAAGAGTTGGGAACCAGTGACTATCATGAGGAAGCAGTACTATCGAATTTTAGTAGTACCTGTCTGAAATAGTAAAGGTGCTGATCTTTTCCTGCTGAGAGTAGCACTGTATGAGCTAATGAGCAATAGGAATAAAGAAAATTCTGATGCAGGCTCATCACTACGTGATGCAAAAAGTCTGCTTTTATCCCCAAAAGACAGGCTTTGTAATGTCAGTAGTTACTCTTGCACTGTAATCCCAAAAAGGGAGCCCATAAGAGACGACTTTGAAATGAGATCCTTTGCTCCATTGTGTGAGCTGCTGTGATACCTGACCTGACTATAAAACATTTTGCAAAGCCTTAGAACTTTAAAAAATTGCCTTCTTAATGTTGATAGAAACTGTTTTGACACAGTGAAGAAACTCTTCCACTAAGCATATGTGGAAATTGAAAATATGAGAAATATTTCCGTGTGGAAAACCAATCCTTTAATGCTGGTAAAGTCCAGGCTCTGAAATTGCTTTGATGCATGTGATTGTCACACAGATGAGTTTCCTGGGGCAAGGAGAGTGGGAGGACGAAAGTGTTAATCCAGCATGCTCTCCATTTTTCCAGTAATCATTCGTTGATGAGTTTGTCACAATCTTCTATTTCAAGTAATGATGCCTTTCTATGCCTAAGGTTGGTATGTGTATAATGTCTCACAGGTTGCTAAGAAATATCATAATACTTGAGAGTGATATTTTGTAGAAAGAACCAACCAACCAGTAAAATCCTCTCACCTGATATATTAGATTGAGTTGTAAATGTTTTAGTGATTCCCACCCCCTGAAAGAACGTGCCAACAGCTAGCAATTTCTCACTAAGGTGTGGGATAAACATTAAGTAGGAGTTTGATCTTGCTTGTTCACCATCTTCCCTCTATACCCAAAGGTGAGAAAAAGACTCTCCAGAATCTTGATTTGGTCAGCCTTGAAATCATCATAGTTGGACTAGATGATCATGTAGGTCCTTTCCAAATGAACTATTCTATTCGATTCTATTCTATTCTGCCTTGTTGTCCTTTCTTCTATTGTTTTTGATTTTGACTCAGAAACCTAAGGCGCTTACCTTAGGAGGTATAAGCTGCCTTCCACAAATGCTAATGTCTCATAATCTCAAGGTTACAAAAGGGCAGGAAGACAACTATAGTAAGCTGGATATTTCAGCTTTACACACCTCACATGATAATAAATAAATTCTGTGCTGTAGAGACTGAGGAATGTATATTTTTAGTTCTTATTTTTACCTACTTTTTTTTTCTTTTTATTTTTGCAATAACAAGAATAGGTAATGTAAAAATGAAGGAAGTTGAAATTTTTTTGGTAGGAATTCTGTATTAGATCCTCTCTGTGGAATTTTAAACAAAAAAAAAGCTAGAAACTTCATGCTTTTGTTATAGTAAGTTTAACCCTTTGTTCAGACTTTGGGGACTTAGGGAAAAACGTTTTAAAACTTTTTGCCCACAACATAAGCAAACCAATTATGAATAATTACTTACTGCATAATTACTTATAGTAAAAAATATTATAACATGTCTGAGACAAAACAACAACCAAAGAACATCATCATCAGTTGCCTTCTGAGCTCTCATTACACTACATAAAGCATTCTTAATTATGCAAAATCTGTACTAAGAATCCCTCAAGAAAAATTTGCTGGCAGAAACAAGTTGTTTATGCTTTATATTCCCCTTTCTTAGGTAAAAGAGTTATTTATTTTAATTTAGAATTAATTACTTTGCTTATGTTCTGAGTCCAATTTCTCTTTAGAGAAATGTGCTTATAAACAAAAGCCATCTTTCTGATTCTACCTCTGTCACTGACTATTAGGTCTGCTTTGCCCAAAACAATAAAAGGTAGAAATAACATTTCAGTATTATTCTATTTTATTTTATAACATATTTTAAAATAAGGAAATTTGAAAATTAGGTCTCAGGTGGTGGGAAAATCATGGCTCCCAAAATAAGTGGCTGTGTCAGAAACATGACCTCCTGAGTTCTTACCCACCCAGTCACTGACTATAAACTGCCAGGATGCCCCAGGCATGGAGACTGTCTTAGCTGAAGACCATTTAACAGGTGGACACTTTAAAATGAGTTACATCCCCTTAGTTTCAACCAATCCCTTTCCACCAGTAAGGAATGAATACAAGTAGACACAAGTGAAAAAAAAAAGAGTTCACTAACAAGTGAAACAGCAACAGGCAAAAAACCAGTAAATAATCACTAGATACAAAATTGCTAAATCTCACAAACCCCAGGGGAAAAAAGAGAGACTCAATATGGCTTGGCAACCACTTCCACACAAAGATGGTGCTTCACAGCCAAGCACATTGCTCAAAAGACAAAGCAAAGATGGTGTCAACCTTCCCTGCCCTCCGCTTTCTTATCTCTCTGGCAGCTGGAGCTCCATTGAGACAGGCAACTGGTATTCTCCAGATCAAGAACTAGAACTCAAGGAGGTCCTCGCTGCAGGAGATGGCAGGAGCAGTGAGCTGGAGCGTCTCAGACTCCGTGTTTTTTGCGCTTTGTCCAGGGGCTGTTGGCAGGCTGTGTTCCTCAGGGGTCAGGATTGGGACCAGTGTTGTTTACCATCTTTCTTGGTGACATGGACAGCGGGATTTCTTGCACCCTCAGCAGGTTTGCTGACAACACCAAGCTGTGTGGTGCAGTTGACACACTGGAGGGAAGGGATGTCATCCTGAGGCACTGTGGCAGTTTTGAGAGGTGAGACTGTGTGAACCTCATGAAGTTCAAGAGGGCCAAGGGCAAGGTCCTGCACCTGGTTTGGGGCAATCCCAAGCCCAAATACAGGCTGAGCAGAGAGTGGATTGAGGGCAGCTTTGAGGAGAAAGCCTTATGAGTATTAGTTGAGAATAAGCTCAACATGAGCTGTCAATGTGCACTTGCAGACCAGAAAGACAACTGTAACCTGTGCTGCATCAAAAACAGCACGGCCAGCAGGGCAAGGAAGGGTATTCTCTCCATCTATGCCACTCCCATGAGACCCCAGCTGGGGTGCTGTGTCTAGCTCTGGGGCCCCCAACATAGGTAGGATGTGAATGTGGTGGAACAAGTCCAGAGGAGGGACTGGAGCACTCCTATAAAGGGTTGGATCAGAGGGTTGGAGCACTTCTACAAAGACAGGCTGAGAGAATTTGTGTTATTCAGCCTGGAGAAAAGAAGGCTCTGAGAGACCCTGTAGCAGCCTTCTCATACCTAAAAGGGGCCTACAAGGAGCTGGAAAGGGACTTTTAGAAGGTCATGGAGTGACAGGAATAAGGGGAGTATCTTCAAACTTAAAGAGGGTAGCTTTGGATTAGATATTAGGAAGACATTTTTTCATGTGAGGGTGGAGAGACACTGGAACAAGTTGCCCAGAAAAGCTGTGGATACTCCATCCCTGGAAGTGTTCAAGGGGAGGTTGTATGGGACCCTGGTGTAGTGGAAGATGCCCCTGCCCATGGCAGGGATGTTTGAACTAGGTGATCTTTAAGATACCTTTCAACTCAAACCACTCTATGCTTCTAAGATGCTATGACAGACCACCAAGTCCAGTCCACTGTTGACACAGAAAAAACAAAAAGCCACTTCTCCTGTCTTTTATGGTTTTACTGGTTGTATTCTCTTATCTTCTGGCACCTGCCTTCCATAAATGCATTATATATCTAATAAAGATTTCTGTTCATTTTTCTCACCTTCATTACATTATCATCTCCTTAACTTTTCCTTTATGTTGCAGCTTTTCTTAATTCTTCTCTCTCTGAGCTTTCCTACTCTCTTCCCCTGCTATTTCCTACTTAATGCTTCAGAATCTTTGTGCCTTTGAGCCCACCTCTTCCATTAATTCCAACTCAATAATTTCGCATGCATGGCTTTTTACCTCTCAAGGCCCATATCCTCTTTATTGGGCCTTTTAAAATGCACCTTACAGCAATGGGGACACCATCTTCACTTTCTTATTCTTTGAAATTAAAATTTCTAGAAATTCTGTGGCAAGTTGACTTAGAACCTATTAAAATCAAATTTGTTAAATGGTGGGGTGTTCTCCTCAAATTAGATTATCTAGTTATCACTTTGGGATATCATCTGCACTTCTAGAATATTGTTCATGAAGCTGATCTTAGAAAACTACCTGCTACAAAATTCAACCTACATTCATCAAGTCTGACAAAAACATAACCCTGTGTTCTGTTTAGAATTGCTTCAGGAAACTCTGATCCTCGGAGAAAATATGGGCAATTTTCAAAGTGTTGCAAATTGGATTTCCAAAAGCAAGATAAATGAAGTGGTAAAAAACCAAGAACATAAAGAAGAATATCCTTTTTCTTCCTTACAATGTTTCTATACACTCATAGGCTTCACTGCAAATAAAGTATTTGGTGTACGCTTCTCTTTCATATAAAGTTTGATATTGTTGTATAAGTAGTTTTATGTCTCTAGTTTGTCTCCAGAACTGAGTGATTTTTTTGGACTCTATTCAAGTAGTTGTCCTAAGAAGATACTGTAGAAAATTTACATCTGGTTTTCCCCAGCACTTAGGAAATATAATTTTCCAAGGAAGATATCTTTAAAAAAATCCGCCAGCTAATTTTTAAGGATATTACTTCATTAAGCTTTCAGTTTGCTGATTTAGCAAGTGTTTATTTCTTGAAAACACATTAAAAGAAATAAAAACCTCTCATCATTCCCTAAACATCTAAGATAATATTTAAGTAGATAATTTCTCTTTAGTAAATTTTTTTCTTCCATCACTATTCTTTCAACACTTTGCTGGAATTTATGCCTGAAAGACAAAAGCCCATCAGCTTGGCATTTCTTCACTGCAACCACAGTTTTCCAAAGTGGTAGAGAAAAATATACGGAACTTATGAAAATCCTATCTACCCTCTTTCTCTTTGGCTATTTTAATATCTGATTCAGCACGAATGAAAACTTGACTTTCGTTCTTGCACTGCAATACTTTTTTTAAAATTTTCTTTTTTTTTTTCTGACAAGAGGTCATCTAACTGACTTCCTGTCCTGTGTCCTCACCCTGAGTAGAAATTACTATAATTTAGCTATCTATGGCAGAGGTTAACTAGCCTGCTTTGAAGATACAACACACAGGAGATCCATTAGTCTATCCAGAAGACCTTTGCAACCTCTCAAGAACTTTAGAAATACAAACCTTTTCCTAATATCTAACCTCCCTGTTTTCATGTAAAATTGAGGTTTTTTTTTCCCTTCCATTTACATACAGCAAATCATAACTGCTCTCTCCAGGACTTTTTTTTCCATACAGAAAGAGCACTACCAGTTTTCATACAAATAAGGCAGTAAAGGTGTGGAATCATCTCATGATAAAATGAAAGGCGAGGCTTTATTCTGGAAGGATTACAGCTAATAAAAGCAAAAAAATAATTCAGTTCATGGAAACTGTTTTATAAAACCTGTGGAAAATGATGTATCGCCTAGGCATTTATATATTATATACTATAAATTATATATTTTATATTATATATTTTATATATTACTGCATCTGGGGATGGGGCAACCCTGCACATACATACAGACAGGAATGAGAGTCTGGAAAGCAGTGCCACAGAAAGGGACCTTGGGGTCCTGGTCAATGGCAAGTTGAACATGAGTCAACAGTGCCCTGTCAGCCAGGAGGTCCAAGCACATCCTGGGGGGCATCAGGCACAGCATTGTTAGCCAGGCAAGCGAGGGGATTGTCCTGCTCTGCTCTGCACTGGGGTGGCCTCACCTCGAGTGCTGGGGGTAGTTTTGGGCACCACAATATAAAAAAGACATTAAGCTATTAGAGAGTGTCCAAAGGAGGGCAACAAAGATAGTGAAGGATCTGGAGGGTCCTCTGGTATGAGAAGGGACTGAGGTCATTCGGCCTGTTCAGTCTGGAGAAGAGGAGAAGGGAGATTTCACTACAGTCTACAACTTGTTTGTAAGGGAAAGAGGAAAGGCAGGCATTGATCCCTCTTCTGTAGTGACCAGTGACAGGATCCAAGGGAATGGCCTGAAGCTGTGTCAGGAAAGATTTAGGTTGGACATTAGAAAAAGTTTCTTCACCCAGAGGGTGGTTGGGCACTGGGACAGGCTCCCCAGGGAAGTGGTCACAGCACCAAGCCTGACAGAGTTCAAGCAGCATTTGGACAATGCTCCCAGGCACCTGGTGTGACTCTTGGGGATGGTGCTGTGCAGTGTTGGGAGCTGGAGTCAGTGATCCTTGTGGGTCCTTTCCAACTCGGCTTATTCTGTGATTCTGTGATCGTTAGATGTTCTCTGAGCACCCAGCATGATAGCCAGGGTAGGACATCTACCTGCTGCTGTAGTATTAAATAAAGGCAATTATTTGCACATTTTTTTTAGCACAAATGTACCGCTTTTCATCTTTAAGGTGTTCAAAAGTAGAGGACTACTTACCTGCTGCCACTGCTAACACTTGCATGGCTGTGTTCCCAATATGTTATAGGTTAGACCAGGCTGCCAGCCATCTGCATAAATGGAATTTCCAGTAAACAAGTCACCTGAAAACAAAATGTCAGTGTTGGCCTGTGAGCTGTAGAATGTGTTGTGAGAATGGAGTCCATTCCTGTAGACATACCTGTTCTGTGATGTGAGGGAGCAGACACCAAGCTTTCCCAATCTGCTCCTTGCTGTCTGAGCACAAAAGTGTGACATTCTCTGAGCCATTTCTCTGCCCTAAGTCAAGCCCACTAGGAAGCAGTTCATGGACACAATAACACTTCAGCCTCAGCGTGCCTGTGTGCAGCCATGTTATACGTCCATTTGCCTTTCAGGATCAGAAAAGCTGTCCTATCCACAAGACTCCAGTGAGACCCCAAAATCTACACCTAAACTGGATATTATGGAATTTTGCATTCAAGCCTTGAACTTCAATATATTCTAAGAAATCAGTTTTGAACTCATCACTCCTTATCCCCAGAACTAGGTCATAAATTGTACTAAAATCTTGCACTGTTACTCTTCATGGAGCTTTCTCTTAATCACATAGGACAGTCCACTCCAAGACAGATGTATGAAATCTAGCTTGCGCAGAATTGTAACTTCAGGTTTTGTCCACAAAAAACAATTATTTTTTGCCTCCATTTCTTTATCTACAAGAACTGAATTTGTGAATGTTGTTCTCCAAATAAAATATCTCTGGCTAGGAAGCACTTGAATTTTATTCACATTTCCTACTTCCCTTCCATTTCAGTATATCATAATCATATTATGAATCAGAAAGATTGAACTACTCTGTTCTGTAGATAACTGTGTTTTTTTAAAATATTTTCTCCTTAGATAGTTAAAACCCTACTTGAAATTCAGGAAATAGAAATATTTTAGGAAGGCAGGGTTATTCTGAGGAAGAAATTAGTATTACATTTAGATGACGGTGTTCATATGTTTCAGGTATCAGAAATAATCCATTTATGGTTTCTTCTCTGGTTTCCCATTTCCCAAATCTATCTTTTATGTCAAGATGCTTTTTTCACTGTTTGAATTGTTATCTATTGTTCAGCACCGTGAATTTCTGGAGATATATCCAAATAATGTGATTCCTAATGCAAAAGAGAATGTGATGGAATTGCCCGTGCCCATAGTGGTGTTGCCTTAATGCTGTACAGATTCTTGGGCTTCATATACCATTAATTTCAACTTACTTTTTTCATCAAAATTCTAAGAGGCAGAAGGCCTTAAAGAGAAAATGATCCCAGCAAAGCAGAAGAAATGTTACTACACCTTCCCTTACCCTCAGGCATGTAGGCATTAAAGCTTTTTTTTATCTCTTGAAACATTTATCTAATGAAAAAATGTGAGTTCTTATTTTGCCCCCCCAAATACATTTTAGAAGAGAGCAATGAATGAACAGGTTTCAGGAGGTTTGCTTTAATAAAAGTAATGGTGATGAGCTGCTGTCCTCAGATATCGCCTCCAATCAAGCCCTGTATACTATACATACGAAGGTGAATTGACATAATTCTTAGAACAGCATTTTTCAGCAAATTGTCCTGTCAAATAGGGAAATTTTATTCAAGCCTGCAAGCGCGATAAGCCTGACCCTCCAGCTCTGCTTTGAAAGGTCATTTTGATTAGTATGGGCAAAATTTGAAAGTGCCTGGAGTCTTTTGGCTTCTAATAGCCAAATGGCCTGATTTTTCAGAAGTGTAAAGCATGTACAGATTCTGCTGAACTCAGTGAGAACAGCAGGCATCACAGATTCCTGACAATCAGACCAGCATTTCCTCACTTCTTTCTCTCTTCTCCTTTCCCTCCCATCTCTTTTCTTGTTATGAAAATGGAATGGCCTTTTGGATAAAGGACCTTCATACGTGATCCAGTAAATATAATGATTTTCATTTCAAGGCTGTATACTGAAAAAACTGTAAAAGTTTCCTTTCAATCCATCAGAACTGAATAACATTTCAGACAACATACCAAGTGCATCAGAGGCATCAACCACAGCCAACTGGCAGTGTGGCCGAAACTCTTTAACAGCACAAGGTTTTGTGTGATTAAATTCATTATGAATTATCCGTAAAGCAGCCACACTCTGATTTAGCCTATATAACTAAGGTTCTCAGCTGTGTTCTAAATTTATAAAGGATTATCATCAAATTACCTTTCTCAGGAAATGAAAATTTCAGTATTCTAATATTCAGCCAAGTTGTTGCTCAAGAAAGATGAGAGGATGGAAACAAGGGCTTAAAAGAAGAAGAAAAAATTACAGCTGTCTTAAATGCAAACATTTTTTAAACAAAGTAAGTTTAAAATTAACTCTTATTATTTTAGATACGAAAGAACATCACGGGCTTGGAACAAATTACACTCAATCAGAACTTTTTAGTCACAGAAAAATAGTGGTTTAATTAGTCTGGAACAGTTAAAGCGTTGTATGCCATTACTATACAAATACTGGTGTATTTATTCATACCTGAGAGTAGAAAATCTACCCATGTAAACTGTACATATATTTTTATACTCTATGCATACAAACATTTCTATCTAAAGATGACCAGGTCTAAGATAAGGGTTCATATTTTTCTAACATCATATATTGAAATAACTTCACCAATATAAAACTGCATGTAGTTATAGCAGAGACTTTAAAGTATGAGCTCAAACACATTTCTTGCCATTTTAAAGAGCCATTCAGTTTCTCTATGCAATGGACTTGTGACTTATATTTATTAGTTTGATTCTTTCATCCACCTCACTTTTCCCTTTATATTAATTTCATATTTCAGATGAACTCTGTCAGAATGTATAAATTCTTTTAAAAATTGTTTAGAAACAAGTGGTTGAATAGGAAGCCAATGTGACAGAAAAAAATTGGACATATATAGATATTTTAGACATGTGACTAGCCCAGAGCAAAAAGAGATCAGTCTTGTTTACATTTATTCCAAAGAAGAACAGAAGGACAGCACTGGCAGAGGAGAACAGCCAAGAAAAACACACTCCACTGGAAGCTGTGATTATACATTCTACTCAGATTCATTGGTGATGCTTTTAGGAATATTTATATTTTATCAAGACTTTTAAATCACCTACAGAATGGAATAAGAAACAACCTGCATCAAAGCTTTGGCTTGAGGTGGCCTACAAGGGAATTGCTCAGAAAAAGGGTACCACCAGATTTTTTCTGAAGTTTTAACTTCAGTAGGAAGGGGTTTAGCATGTCTTGATAGGAAGGCATTTCAGTGCTGACAAGCATCAGTGTATCAAGAATAGGCCAGAAAATTGGATGAGATGGTAAATAATTTAAGACAATATACTATTATGTACTATGACAACTCTAAAAAGCCTTGATAGACTAGGCCTTTACCTAAAATGGCAGAGTAATCTAAAAAATCTATAATCTGTCAAAGATATACAGTGTGACTATGATTTTTTATTAAAAAAAACGCTTTCAGATCAGGCTTGAGAACAGATAAAAGTGGACAGATGAGGAGATGAGGCATAAGAACCAATAAAAACCTATTTAATTGAATAGGAATGGAAACATTCAATGTAGTATTGAATATGCATTGTTGCAAAAAATTAAAGATAATCTTTTATGGATTTAAAGATGACAAGATATAGTTTAATTGATGAAGGAAAGCAAAAAAGAAAAAACCAGTCCAGTGAATATTTTCTATCCCTCACAAGGTAATCAACCAAGAAGTTGTAGAAGAATGACATAAATTCAATGGGACATATTGAAGGTATCTTCTCACAATTTCCTTGTGTACCACAAGGACAAGGGATGATGTAGAAGATAAAGAAGAAAACAAGAGCTTTCTGGAGCGGGATAGAAAATTGTTGACATCTTGAGAACAGCTATTCCAATGTCTGCTTTAGCAGGGTCAGCTGCAGCACCCTGCCTGGGACAGTGTACAGCTTTTGAATATGTCCACAGATGGAGATTCCATGACTTTTCTGCCCAACCTGTTCTAGTATTTCACCACTCTCACAGTACAAGATGGTTTTCTTGTGCTTGGATAGAATTACCAATGCTGATAATAAAAGAATCTGAACTGGGACAAGTTCTTCTCGTGGGATCAGGCTTAATGTCCAAAGGGAAAAGGACTAACTGAGAGCACCTGTGGTATTCTATCCACAGAGATCCAGGTTTATAGACTCAGCTTATTCGTAATAAGAACACAACAGCAACACAGTTTTGTAGGATGAAGGAAAAGAGAACAAACTCGTGTTTGTGTATTGTTGTCTTCTGAGAAGGCTGTTTGGTCATCTACAATTGGTTGAATTCCTTTATCATTTTTGTGCCCCTGTGAAGAATGTGCCGTTTTCCTGTGTTTTAAGGGAATTCTGTCTCCAGTTCCTTTGAGATACATGGTATAGAGAACATGCTACTAGTATTTTAAAGGGTTCATACAGTTTAGGAAGCAAGGCCAAAAGGGCCTGCTTACATTAGGCCAGAACAAGTCCATCCTATAAGGTAAGGAACAGGAAAGACCAGACAGACTAAAGAGTTTGAAGTATCAGACTATCTTGCCATATTTTGCAGAGAATTAATTAGGGAAGTTTTGCTGTATGAGGCAGAGGAAATCAGAGATAATACCAGTCTATTTGGGATCCTTGTCAATCTCCTCAGAGAGAAAATTTCTCCCTACATCAAACCCAGCAATCAGCATAGCTTTGTGAGAAAGACACATCAGCCAACCTGAGAGGTTTTTCTATACTATGTAATATCACATTTTTGATAGTCATGAGGAATATGACAAATCACTCAGGAAAAGATATTAAACATATGACAAGAAAAATCTCTCCCTGAGTCACCTGATGGACTGAGAAGGCGATTCTGCTAGAAGGAAATTTGACATGTTGACAACTCACAGACATAAGACTATCTCATATCTCTGTAATTGTGTCCAAGGAAGGCTGGGCTGATAATAAGGTGTGACTTTGAAATCATGGGAGCCCAGAGTGTTCCACACAATATTCTCCCTCCTGTTTTAGTTTCAGAGGTTGAAGATGTATCCGGCTGGCTCTAATGTTTACACAGTGCATGCATTGGGCCTTGTTTGAGCTGTCGTGGGAGTCTAGCTGAGCCAGCTTGGCTACATAAGTGCACCTGTGCACTAGAGCTGTGCAGAGGTAGGAGCAGGAAAAGGTGGAGCAATGCAGACAGATTATGCACTGCTCCACAAAGGGCATGAAAAGATAAGTCTGTGCTATTTCTGAAGTAGCCTTCACATAATTAGGTAGTATATATAATGTAATTATTTTTACCTATAGGCATTTCTCAGTATAAAGTAGAATCATATATCAGCCTTCATCCTCTCTACTCCCCTAAATATCTGGTTTGGTTTTCCACTTACTTTTTCAGCTTGATAGCATATCAAGCTTAGCATATCAGAAGTATGAGTTCTAAAGAAATGCATAGGGCATGTATTTGAGAACAATTAAGCACAGATAAAGAAGCAATCAAGTCCTAGGTAGGACTCTCCAAAGTTCCTAGCTACTGAACTCTCCATGAAAGCCTCTCTTAGGTGGTATTTGTACTTTCAGGTATCCAAATATGGTCTCTAGCTCTAAGGAAGGTTGCAGTATTAAAAATGTCTGATTTATAAGTGATTTTAATAGAATCTTGCATGTATTTGACATGAAGGTTTCAGAAAATAATTGCTTAGTTTTAGAAGAGATCCTATTGAGGTTGCTTAGCTTAATGTATTCCTAAAATAGTATTTATGACAATGCGAATAATGCAGAGCAGTTCAGACTATTACGTTATCACCAAGAACTGGGTTTTTTTCTGTCTACAGGGACAGCAGAATTAGACCCAACCAACATATATTCATTTAAAATCCAGATTTGTCATAAGCATTAGGTAATTTCCCATGAAAAATGAAGGATGAGCATCAGAAGTGTAATTCAAGAGCTGCTGATGGATTCACATTTTACTGAATTACAGAAATAATATGTTTGATCTGAGTGTTTTGTAAGCAAGTTCTCCATTTTTCAACTGAACCATTTAAAAAAAAAAAGTTAAGTGATTCTAAAAATATGAAAGGAAGGAAATCAGAAATCTATTGAAGATACAAGTTTTTTCCCCAAAAAAGCCTGAGAGGGAATTTGGACTTTCTTGGCCTAGAATATAACTGGGCTGCAGAGCAAAATGAAGAAGAGCAAAGTGAAGGCACAACCCCCTCCCCCCCTCCCCAAAGAATCCAACAAATTTAAGCAGAGTTCCTGGTGAAGCATTACTCTGTGTTTGAAATAATACCTTGCATAGTCCAAAGCATGCCTTCTGTTCATCCTCTGAAGCTCTGAGTTACACACAGTGTTTTGCAAACAAATTTTTTATGTCCCAGGGACCATCCACCTCTACACCACAGGACACTGGGGAAACCATGTAATCTGTAGAACATGAAAACCAGCTCAGAAGCACCAGAAAAGTAGCCATTTGGACTCAAGGACAGGTATTCAGAGACCCTGATTATGACACCATTGTACTTTGCTATTCACTAGCAATGCAGCTACTCCGTGTTTCTCTCCCAGCTGGGGCAAAACACTCTTCCTGCTAACACAAATTAGGATGCTTGCTGAGTTACTGTTGGCAAGGCACTTTTCAGACCCTCTGGTAGAAAGCCTGTTCTGAATGCTGTGTTCCATCAATATACACATTATAAAGAATATTTGTCACATGGTGGCAGGTTTTGATCTATGGCCTAAAAGTAATCAGATTGCAGAATATTTTGCAGGGGCAAGACTTCAAGAGAAATTATTCTTGATGGAGCACCTTAGACAAGCAACCCATTTTTACATGTTAATTTACATGCTGAAGCATAATATAAATGTTAAAACCCTAGATGACTTTGGAGCAGGAGAAAAATGTTCTCTTATACTCCCTTCTGATCCAAACTTATGTATAGCCTCAGTACTTACTCTTTTTTCAGAGCTCTGGCATTTCTTGAGCTTCCATCACTGCCTCTAAATAAAAATTCTGGGGCACAGAGAGGAGAGTAATTCAGGTGATGGCTTAAGGCACTTTGCTTTTCAGCTACAAACTGCCAAATTCAACCAATTACAAATTAATTAAAGTAACAATAGATGTTACATCTTCAATTTTATGAATGCTCTTTCAAAAATAGCCTATTTTTAAATGGGAAAAAACCCACCCCATACCTATGTAAGTCCCCCAAACCAGTTAACTGGACTGCAGAGTGAATGACTGGTTCTGCAGCTTGGTTGAAACTGCATCCTAATTGCCTGTGGATCAGAAGGCTAAAGGTCTATGGTAACACATCTGCTGGAGATAAACCATCCTTAAAGAACTGTGCATTAAATATCTGAGGGTGTTTTGAATGAAAGATTTAATGGCCATTTTCACACTAATACACTAATTTCACACAATCACATCAGAAGACGAAAACAGACAGAATTTCCCTAATTATAGCTGTCAAAAAAGCTGAAGAAATTCCATTTGCATTACTGAAGTAAGAGAATATAAGTGTGTCTATGAACAGCTGGTTAAAACTTTCAGATGGCAAATTATGCATAGACACTTAAATGAGTTTTTATATGTCATGCTGTGATCAAGGGAATGTCTTCCAGCTGGGATGTAGTTAGAATTGCTGGTAAAGTTTATCACTGTATTATGATGTAAAATTTATCATTGTATCACTGCATCAATAATTTGAAAATACTAATATTTCTTTTTTAATACCCAGCTTCCTCAGCTGGGCTCTGTGGGCTAAAAGCTTAATTGCTGAATATCATAGAGATTCCCTGATTCCAACCTTTTATTTCTATATTATGCTACTTCATTACCTTACTTTACTACCAAAAATATTGCTTTAAAAATTAGGTGTAAGGAGTTCAAGCTCATTTACATTAAACAGATTGATATTTATTCTTAACTTAGATTCTGTGTTTTAAATGTTTCAGGTTTATGAAAGAAAAAATTTAATTCAGGGCAAATGTGAATTTGAAGTTTACTGAAGAACTGTTACATTCTACCCTATCTCTCCCCTTCATTCCTCTTAGCTTTCATTTTTATGACTTACATAATTTTCTTCATTTTTTGACCACCTGCTGACTCAGCTGCTGACATATTTTTAATTTAAATGAGATCTTTCACTGACATTAGTGGGAGGTAGAGCTGCAAAGAGACTTCCTTGAACCAGGAAGAATAGAGAACAAGACAGAGACACGGTTAGAAATCATGAGAGGACCTGATTATATAGGTTAGATAAGTGCTTAGCTCATTCAGATTCAGTAATTCTTTCTTTAACTGCTTTAACTTGTATGTCTGTTGTAACTGCCTGGTGATTTCCCCAATGAATGAGTAAGCTTATCCAATAACCTGAAAAAAATTAGACACTTGGAGGACACAGAGACAAAAGTACATATAGAAATACATATAACACACACATATACATATGTGTATATATATGTACATATATAAAACCTTTTTTTGGTATATATATAAACTATATTGTTTTTCTAGTCTTAGTTCTACTCAGACTTCTGCTTGTAATCGGTGTAAGAAACAGGATTTTGGCCTAACTGAACCCCTGGTCTGCAACTGTGGGGCTATGCTTTGGCTTATAAGTTTTCTTTAAAACTCTGGAACAACTTACTCTATTTTATGGCAGTGGTTCCCATATTATGGTCTCTTCTATGTGCCCACAGAAATTATTTTCATCTACTTACCAGGCTGATGATAATGGCATATGTGATTCTCTGACTCTATTTCTTAAAGACTTTTCCAAGTTCTGCATCTGTTACTTGGTTTTGGGACTCAATTACTCACAGTTTCCACTATTTTAAGTCATGCTTTCCTTGTGTTTTCCTCATTCCTATCTTTAATTATTAATTCTTCATTATTTTGTTTTCACCAGCTGCATTTATCAAGGTCTTATGAGCTTTTAAATTTGTAAATATTTTTTTATCAAATAATTTGTCAGAACTAGACATTATTGCCATTTTAAAAAGATATTACCAGAAAGCATCATTTAAAAAAAAATTTACATTAAATTCTGTGGCAGGTTTACTGTCAGCCATGTTATGATTACTTTAAAAATAACTGCTTTATTACTATACAGTATTACAAGGAAGATTCAATACATATAATTTCAGATCTTTGATTTTTACAGACTTGGTTTTGAAAAGTTGCCATAAATGAGCACCATACCAATAGATGAAGCCTTTGAGATCAATTAGTAACTATATTAAAGAGTTGAATTGTCAAGCTGACATCACACCAGCCACAGGAGATGATAAAGTATGAATTAAAAAGCAAAAACTTCCTTCTCGTTATACAGACAGCTGTCTCAATTTTGGGTTTGATCTGTCATTGCACATCAGCATTTAAAAAACAGTCAAATAGTAAATAGTAAAAATGAAAGAAAAATCATCATTTGTCTTGAACACTGGGATATATACACACTTTAATAACTACCTAGAAAATAATTTGTAAGTAACAAAACCGGCCGCAAACCTCGGCAGATGAAACTTGGTGCCTTTATTCATGAATCTATCAACTTCCTACTGAGTCGGCATTGTGCTAGCATGCAAGTCATTCTCGTCTTTCTAAAATTAATTCCCTCGTGAAGAAAACCTGAGTTCGAGGGATGTACCTGATTAAATATGGTTGCATTTTCACATCTGCCCTGGATTTTGGAGGGGCTTTTTCTGTTGTCAGTAAATAGGCAAACTTCTGACCAGTTTTTTCTTACTAGTAAAAAATGTGCAATCCATGGAGCTTATCAGGTTATGTCCCAGGACACAAAGGAGTGCCATGGTGAATGTGAAGACACTTGAAAATCACCAGAGCTTTTACTTTCTGTATTAGCTGACTGAATAAATCAGGTGAGTTTTAACACACTGTATTTTGTGTACTTGTTTGATTGCATATTTTAGTAAGACCTCACTGCTGCAATAATAAAATATTCCCACTGAAAATGCAGTTAGTTTTCCAAAGCTGTTAGAAAACTGCATTGAGGCATGGTATTCTTAATCAATGGCAGTTGATTGATTCAGCTGTCTTTATGAGCAGCTTCCATTTATAAGTAAACAGCTGGACTCTCCAGAAGTTGATCTGCACCTGTACTGCCTTCAACATGCACTGTTGGTAAATCCATTTCATTGGTTTTCCAACCTAGAGAAAAACGAAACCTGAAACCAAAATGGAATATACGTACTTGGTTTTGCAAGGACTGCCCAGAAAGGATTCAGGTCCTTTCTACCACCACCACCTTGGCATAATAAAATCACTGGTCAGATAAAAATGAATCATAGAAAATGTTTGCAAATCTCATCCCCTCTTAGAACTTTTCCCTCTCTCCCCTGGAAGTGGGAGCCTCAGCTTCTCTGGCAACTTGTGTAAAGAAGCTGGGCCTAATCACGACTGAGAACATCCTCATTTAATTAGTTTTGAAATCCCAAATGGACCAGCAGTTTCCCTATGATTTCATCAGGAAAGTTTTGTACAGCTTTTAGTGGCTTTATTCATGGGGAGCAGTGGAGGCATTGGAAGGGAGAAAGGAGGCATTTAAGGGTTCCACCTGTTGGTGTGCACAAGATTGCATGATTATCCATTTACAGCAGCTAAAATGGAAACAGCTGTCCTAGAACAATTCAGAACTTTATCCTCTACTTAACTGCACAAATAAATAAAAATCCATTTCCAAAGCAAATTATTCTGAATACCAGCTAAAGGTATTTAACAAGTTATTTACATTTGTACTAAGGTTTTGAGGCATTCACATTTATTCATATGTATTATCTTTAAAATAATTGCATGAGATTTGATGTTAAAAAAAGCTATGAAAACATACAGTGCAGGAAGGCATCTCCAGCACAACTGAGTGCAACTACCTAAATGCAGCTCAGCAATCAGCTTCCCTTGTTACTGCTTTTCTAAGAGTCTGGATAAGAGACTGCCTGTAGCTGATGCCATGGTGCTTTGTAATGTGTCTCTGTCTGAGCATCTTTAAAGGCATCGCAAAAAATATTATTTGGAATGCCTTGAGCTAGTACAGCCTGTCTACAGACTGAAACAACAGCTGTCTCATGTATTTTAAAAGTGCTGTCTCTACTGGTTTCCTCCCAGCATGAAAAGAAAATTACAAACATTAAAAGCCTTTTGGTACATCCAGCTTTTGTACTCTTTTTTTGCCTGCAGTGTAATGCATTATACTTTGAATTTTACTCCCAAAGATTCTGCTGTCTAAAGCAACAGTATGCATTTGGGGAAAAGTACTTTTCTGAAGATGCAGACTGGATTGACACAGTGACCCATGTCTTTTCTGAGAGTGTCACGAGGCTCTTGAAACCAGCATGGATAATCCAAATATTTTAGCAGTAAGAAATCTGCAGCAGCTTTCTTTTCTTAAAAACCACGTGCTGCCCAAATGCCTCAGCAGCACTTCTGTGGCAAGATGGGTGAATTCTCTTACCCCAGGCTATTAAGGAACAGCTGCTTCAATAAAAGATTTGAGAAACTCCCCAGTTCTCCATTCTCTCTCCTGCTCCCCACAGAGTGAGAAGGCAAAGAGGATTTATTTTAAGCTGTGCTATGTCTTCCGACTTCCTGAAAAGCCGAGGGAATTCTCTATAGGCACTCTATTTCCATATGAACTGATTATTTTGTCCGACTGACTGACTTTTCTCTCCAGACACTTTTTCATTAACTTCTACTTAATGTAGTCACTCAGATCTCTGTATTGTATTTTCAGTACCTCCCCTTCATCATGTTCCATGATCTCTTTTTTTCCATTTGAACGGTCTTCATCTCCATGTATTTTAAAAAGGTTTGAACTCACTTACCAGCTATTTCCTCAGCAACGATGTTAATAGTCATCTTCATGCACACAAGTTTCCATGAAACTCTTCTAAAAAAAATTATTAATTAGTTATTATAATACAGTTAAAATTTAACTTTAAAATCAATTATTATTAGTTATGTAATAAAATTAATTTATTCTAATTATTTATTATTTATCATTATGTTCCTTTATTAAGTAAAACTAAAATCAGGTAACAGGTTAAAAATGTGTTAAGGAGAACATATGGGCAGAATGAAGCATACAGGCACAGAAATTTTTGGGTCTTCAGTCATGAAGAATTCATAGAGAAACAGGGAAAATACTGTCTTCCAGAAAAGGGGGTAGGGTTATCTCTTTACTGTTGAAATAATCTACTTAACAAATGGTAGTAATAATAAACTCTTGAAAAAATTAAATGATGATCAAGTGTCATTTAGTGATTTTCTTGCTTTGAATTATTTGCTAATTCATGGTGACCTGTTGCTCACTTATGGATTTTCAGAATAAGACTAGAGGAAATTCCTGAATTTGTTAAATGCTGCTTTGCCATACTGACTCAGACACTCAAGGTCTATTTCTATCTAGGATACTTCATCACACTGCAGAGTGATAACATAAAAGCAAACAAAAAACCTCATCCTTGTTCTGTAATGCAGCACAAAAATAATATGAAGTATGGTTTAGCTCCAGTAGATTATATTAAATATGATGTCCCTTAAAAGCCTAGGGGGTTTAAATCATTGTAATAGTGCCCATTGTAATGGCTTATGATGCTGTGTGAGAAATGATTAGTGCTTCTCCTCCCCATAATGCAGAAGAAAAATTTCCACACTGGTGATGTACTATGAACGTTGTGAGCCCATAATTTCTCACACTCCTTGTGGACATTCAGCTTAATTCTTAGCCAGAGTGTAACGAGCACAAAGCACACAGAACTGATGAAAAGCGCATTGGAAGATTTTCTAGTGCAACTTATTTATTTTCTCTGCTCTTGTCTAATCCTCCTTTTGACTGGAGGGTGCTTTGCAAGTTCATCATTATGCTAAAACGTGTTGTTAAATGTTAATTAAGGAAAGAGAATGACTTGGACTTTTAGACCAGTTCAGTAATCAAGAGCTTTTAGCTAATATATATGCTTGTTTTCTCATCCCAGAGAAAACCACACTGAGACTAAAATATCTCCCCCAACAAGATTTTTTTCCCCATATTTTCTTGAAAACTAAATTTTATCTGTTCTAGTTCACTAGGTTATAATTTTGTATTTCAGTGAATTGACACTACTAGTCATTACACTACTTTGTTCAGCTATAATAAAGTGAGGCATCTGGAGGTCTCCATCAACTACCACATGGCAACTGGACCATAGCAGAGCTGTGATTATTGTTGCAGTGCCAAATCCATTTCTTTCGGCCAGATAACTAACTAACTAACTAACTACATAAATAAATAAAAGGTAAGACTAAACAACTCAGAGTCATGATAAAAAAATAAGTTCCTATCTGGTTCAAGAAATCCTTTACACTAGTTTGTAGAATGAACTGCATTTACTGCACATTGCATGATCACAAACTACAGAACTGTCACTAAAAAATACACAAGGGCTGGACATAACAGCAGTAAGGATTAAGCAACAACAGAAGAGAGGAGGTACAGATATGCCCAGCCATCACCATATCACATAACCCACCACATTGTGTCAGATGATATGAAAATGATGGTCTTTGTAGAGGCCAATAAAAGCCTTGTGAACATTCTGCTTGAATAAGTCTTTTCTGGAGTCTACAGCAGAACTGTGTTAAAGAATCTTTTGAAGATATTTGTAGATCATATCTAAGTGAAAATACTTCAATCTTCCAAATATGAGGTAGAAAACATGTTAGCAGTATTTATTTACTCCTGAAAGTTTGTTGGATAAGTGAGACTGCCAGAAGTATACTGTGAACTGTTGATTAGTTCATGCTCAGTGTCCTCATAGTTGCAGAAGTTTGGCTTTTTTGAGACAAAACTGTATTTCCCAGTAATATGAAGAACTTCAGATCACGTACTTTGACATTTTTCAAAATATGAAGTGTTACCAAATTTTTGAAATGAGATGTGACTGCAAATAGAGGGTAGCGTGCAATTATATTGTGTCATGTATTTTCCAGAAATAAATAACAGCTGGCCATTTATCCTGTTATCTGATCTTATTATTTCCATTGAAAAAATCATTTCATAACGTATTTACCACTGACTTTCTTAGAAGGCCAGGGTTTTCTTATTCTCTGACAAAGGACCACTGAAGCTGAAAACACAGATCAGAATTTATTCTTCAAAGAAATAATAATATAATGAGGAAAGAAAATTATCTTAGGTTTGATGGAAAGCTTATTAGCTTAAGGAAAATGTTGCTATAAGTAATTCTAAAACTACAGAAAATCAATCTGTTGTGATCATTAAACCTGGACTGAAAATAAATTGCTCAATTCCATACCCAAAGGAAGAAGAGCGATATTATCTCTTATGTGAGCATTTATGCTCTGCTATTGCCACATAGTGAGCTATAGAAATTTTAAAAATGGAGCTGTGTCTTGTAAATCATCAAAAGCCAGTGATGGGTAATGAGGGGTAGTTTTCTTAGAAAGTTAATCGAGCTTACAATCCTATTAATAATTGTTAATTAATATTGTTTTCCAGGCTTGCTGATCAATCAGAGCTGTATCCGTATTGCAAGCGTGGTACTGCTTTTTCTGGGCAGAATTTTATTCTCAAATTCTAGTTAAGATAAAAAATGTGTTTCTTTTTGTATATAAGTATACATTTGAACCATGATAAAGAACTAAAACTTGAGAAGACAGGTGCAATACAGTGAAGGACAAATCTGTGCAAATTTACTTTGCCTGACTGTGTTACTGAATTTAAATCTTGTCTTGGAATTTGTGTTTCTACTATTAGTTATTTCCAAATATTTAAACTAAAACTTCCATAAAACATTATTACTGTTTGAAGTACTGGGCTTTTGCTCCACATGCTTTGGCTTTGAAAACTGAATCTAACACTGTATCTGTCTGACAGAGACTGTGAAACCAGCATCATAACTTCTGATCATTACTGATCTGGTGTACCTGACTAAAAAGCTAAAATATCTTTGCTCTTTTTATGAGCTGCTTGAGTTTACCACATTTCATCAAATTTACTTCCAGTTGTTCTCTAATGGAAATTTCTGATTCAAGTTGTCTTCAAACAACTTCAAATTTTTGTTGGTTTTTTTTTAATTCTCTCTCCCAAATGCCCATCTGTATGATTGGTAGCAACACAATATGATGCTAATAAGGTTACTTACTACTGAGTCAAGAACATCACCATACGTATGGTTGTTTCATATCTATTCCACCTACTCAGAATTCTTTCTCTTCCATGCTAGTAGATGATTCATGAAACACATTGAAATAAGTAATATACACAGAACCAAATGTGAAACCAGTAACTCAGACCATTAGATTTAGAGGGAGGTGAGAGACAGGAACAAGGCATAGATTAATGACCTAAATGACATATTTGGTCTCTCGGACTGCAGATGGAACTTCAGTTTCTTAACTGAACTGAATGAAGTAAAAGTCATTTGCATCATAGATCTTCCACAGTTCCTGTTCAAAGTCATGCTAGACTCACCCTACAGACCATTCACAGGTATACACAGCAAATACTTCACTAGTATTGCTAGCACACAATGAAAATCTTACTATTACTTCTAGTACGCCAATATCCAGTTTCTAACAAAATTTCTTACGCTAGAAGAGTACTGACAGTAAACAAAAAACCCGACTCTCAATCCAGGGCTACAAAGGAGGCTGCTATCACCTAAAGCTGCTTCAGTCCTACTTGCCGTCTTGGTAGTGCTTCGTCTTTAGTCTCTCTCTTCTGTGTTGTTTGCTTGCTCAGTAGTAGTGGTCACCCAGGTTCCTCTCCTCTCTCTTATGAGTTGCCTGCCAGAAGGTCAGCTGGTCTCTGCTCTTTAGTTTAAACACCTGGTTCAGCACAGCTGTAACTCATCAAAGTCAAGACTGCCTACAGCCCATTCTTGTACTCCCACAAGTACATTCTTCCACCAGTTTATCCCCAGGAGTTACTAAAACCACTTATGGGGGGAAAATCAGTAAGGACAAAATAAGGGTAATAAAATCTTGACTATATATTGAGCTTATGTGTAAATTAAAACTTCATGGAATAGTTTGCTTGAAGTTATGTAAAACTTGGCAAGGAGCCAAGCTTGTTCCAATGCCTGATAATTTCTTTCTCTGGTTATTAGATTTCTGTCTTTGCAATCATTTTTCATTTTCCTAATGTAATGCCATTTCTTGACAGACCACCCATCATCATTTAATTTTCTCTGCTGAGAAAACTGTGCCAGTCTGTTCCTCTTCAATGAAGGAGCCATATATCACAAATTTTTTTAATCCTGATATACAGTCAGATTTGTCTATACTATAGTTCTTAACATACACTAGTGTAAGAAAATAAAAGATTTTTTTAAAGCTACTACCTTTTTTTTTATTAATCTTTTGATTTAAATATTTTTTTTTTTAAATTTTTGACTCTAATAAATTTTTGTCCAGGCAGCTGAACAATATTTCTTTAAATACCATGTGCAGAATTTGAGTGAATACAATAAATTCAGAGGCAATTTAAAATCTTGATAACCTGCCCCTAGACAAGTTATCTTGCAATACTTATACTTGAGAGGTCCAATTCAACCAGTAATCCAAAGATGTTTTGCAGTCTATGATTGGAGATATTCACGATTTACTTAGATAATGTCCCTTGTCTTGCATTGACTTTAGTCCTTTTCTGAAATGGTGCTTGGGGAAGACGATCTTTTGCTCTTCTCCCCAACATGAACTATTCTATGGAACTCTAACTTTTTAACCACCTTGGTATCTGGGGACGTTTTAGTCAAATTGCATATCCAGATGAAACTTCTATTGTTCAAACAGCTTTCAAACAAGGAATTCAGCATCCAGCTTGTCTGTTCAGAATACATCAGGTTTTAATGAGAGCACTCCAGTCATAAGGGCATATTCCTTGTATCTATACATGGCTTCTAATATTTGCTGGTTTAATCTTTCAGAGTATTTAATATTTCCAATTAAAAATCCATCATAACATGAGATCTACTTTGAAGATTTTAATTGGAACTCTCAAAATTTACTGTACAATAGGTACCCAGGATCTTTCTGGGTGTCAGGTTAATCTCTATTAATTTAGTGGAATTTAGTGACTTCTATTAATTTAGTGGAACTTGGACAAAACTTTGGCCCTTCTCAATTACTTATCAAAGCATAGAAGAATGCATATTTTTATTTGTTCTTTGTGTTTCTTGAAAACATACTTTTGTGACATGGGTAGAAAATTACGATCCATAATTACAGTTTTGTCTGAAGCAATAACTTCATCCTTAATTTAATTTCAGTCTTTAAGAGAATAACCATATATTTCTATGGAACTATAATAAAAGTAATACTTGATATAACTGTACATTAATTTACTTAAACTATTTGCACAGTTTTTTTAATTTTATTTTCTGAAAATATTCTAATAAAAATAAACATTAAGCCAACATTGCAGATAATTTGTGACAAGTCATTTTAAATCTTAAATTCAAATATTCACATTGCAAACCGGATTATCAATATCTATGTTTGGCATTTAGGAATATTAAACAATGTTTTGAAATAAACTTATTAACAGATTCAAAAAATAGTATCATGAATAACACATGGAAGTCCCTTGGTATATAATTTTGACTAATCCTTGTGAAAAAATTGCAATTTCATACAATACAAGCATAAAGGGAAAGATATGAAAATAATATAAAAGAGAACAGATTTATTAATCATTGTCTGGTTTAGATCACCTTTGGGTAAATATCCGTTGAAATTACTGAGACCTTTCCCTGAATGCCTGGAAAATTCCTGTAGAATGCTGCTTAGAAGCCTTAAATGAGAAGAAATATGTTAAGGGAAGAAAAGAGAGACAGAATTTTTTGTTAAGGGTTGAGAAAGAGAGTCCCTTGGTGGAGACCCTTAGTAATTTTATTTTAATTTCTTTTTACATCCAGCAAAGGAATGTAGTGGAGAAAGGCTTTATTTTTACACGTCACTGAAAAAAAAAATTGTATCCTTTTCATTTTCAAATGTCAATTATTATTTTAAAAATGATCCTTGTATTCTGAGAACAAGGTTCAATTGAGATTGAGAGATGACCTTCTTCACTAATTTGGCAAAGGAGTATTGGATAAGCTAAGAGAAACAAAAGCATTTTCTCTTGACAGCCAAAACCACCGTAGGATCTACTTCAAGAGCAGCCAACACAGAGCTGCCAGAATTTTTCAAGCCTCAGGCTCAGGACATGTCTGATCCATGGATCACACTGAGTGTCTGAGTGTATCTCTGGATCTTGCTCTTTGTTGCTTAAAAAATGATACCATAAGTACCCTGAGGGCAATTGTACATGGAGACATAAGAAAAAAACATACCAAAAGAATGTCTTTTGTAGCTGTTCCTATTACAAAATGATGGAGAAAGTATGAAGCGGAAGAAAACAACAGAGTTACCCATCACATCTATGGACAGAACTACTCATTCTTTTGCCTTGTCTTCTCTTTCCTCTTCTGTTTGGCCTTCCATTTCTCCATCCTGTTCTTTTTTTCCTGTTGTAACCAAGGTCTTTATGTTCTTATCCTCTAAGCAGAGAAAGGTTTTTACATTTCAATCATGCTTGCCTTACTTCTGTGCAGCAAAGATAAAGCAGAGTTTAAATTTGGGGGGTGTTTTCTTTTTGGTTGTTTTCCAGTGATAAAATGAAATTCATCCTTCTTTGGCCTCATACTCTTTTTCTGTGTCCCCTTTTACTGGCAGAGTTTGATTTTTCAGCACTTTTGTTTTAATCTCATTGTAAAATCTCAAATTGATAGGGTAGTACTTATGTGTGTATGCTGAGGTATATTGAAGTTAATCTTGAACTTTTTCTGTAACTGTCGACAATCTCTAATATTTCATTAAGCAGTGAAAGGCCACAGTAGTAATTTTAACTGACACCTCAACTATTTTTTGGATGAACTTTTTAAGTCCTTAACCTTTCCCTAAAATTTAAATCTCAGGCTCTATCGTATCATTTTCTTCATCTGATAAAGTCAAATTAGAATTTTCTCTAGTAACAAAACCCTTAGAATCAAAATAATTTATCTTATATTAAATTTTTATATATCTTTCAGACCGTCTCATGAATATTTTTCTATCTTCCTATATCCCACTGTTTTGAGGCAGAGCAATTGAAAAACATAACCATATTTTAGTTTGCGTATGGTTCCTTTGCCAAGTTGATTCTACTTGCTGACACTTTCTATTTTTTGTTGAGCTCCTTTTGACACTTCATTGAGGCACACTCGACTCTTTCACTTAAGGCAAGAAGTGCAGCTAAGGTTTACCGAAGAACACAAGTCTATGTGACAGGTGTTTTTAACACCCTGACTCCCTAGCTTAGTTGACATATCTGTGATACACCCAAATTCTTTAGGCCTGTGTTCTGTTATAGTCAGTAGAATGACGAAGAAAAAGTAAATAATAACCAAGAACACTTAAAGAAACCTTTTTCTAGTGCAAAGGTGTATAAAAGGAGAAAGTGGGATGAAAAAATTAACCTAGTAAATAGATAAACATTAGTAAGTATAATACCAGTATGATCCTAATGTCAAAGGCTTTGTAGATATGTAGATAACCGGGGAGTTAAAATCATAAATTGAATGAGTGTACATGTATCTTGGAATGTACAAGGTAAAACTAATTTATTCTTTCATCTCAATATTATAATTATATTGTTTATAATATACATTGCTAAGATTAATTTATATAGGAAGTAATATCTGTCAAAACAGCAACACTAATGCACTTAAGACATTTTCAAGCACTAAATTCATTAGTCATAGTGTTGTTGGAAATCTTGGAACATGCGTTACTCCTCACGTTTGCGTTCTTTTTTTATTTTTATTTGTGATTGCTAAGTCAGGTTGACTGCTTGATGTCCTTGCTGTGTCTGGCACTGAACTGATGTGAATCAGCACATGTTAATAAAGGAGAATTTATATCCCATCAGAAAAAACTCAGAAATGGTACGAACTCCAAGTGAAGCTTATTTCCATGGATTTAACATACAAACTTGTTTCATGTATTTTCATAAACATGCTTTCGGGCTTTTTATTCATCTGCAGATGTAGAAATGTGCAGCAAGAGATAAAAAAAAATGAATTATTGTAGATTTCTCCATAAGGTTTAAGAATAGAACTAATTTATTTTATATTTGAGAACGCAATTATTAAAATTTTAATATAAGAAGTCTTTAAAGAAGGTTTAGTTTTTGGTTTTGGTGGCTTTTTGTGTTTTGGTTTGTTGGGGGCTCTTTTTTTCGGGGAGGCGAAGAGTTTAGGGATCTACTGAAGCATATATGCAATTGGATTTAAATTTTGCGTGAGGAGTTGTAGCATATTTAAATGGAACTGCATTATCTTCATATCAGGTAGGGACCAAAAGAGTAAGATTTATTGAAATTTGCACTTTTTTCCTTAAAAGCAAACTCAGATGAGGAAGTCTACCAGAAGATAAAATGAGATATCATGGGAACCTGCAAATATTTTGTGTTAAACCAGAATAAGTAAGTTATAAGATAGTCTGTTTCCATCCCGGGTTCAAATCAGGCTCAGCCCATTGCTTCTAATACCAAGTTTCTATCTTCCCAAGTACTAAAAAAACCAATCAATCAACCAACCAACCAAAAAAACCCAAAAACCCCCAAAACAACAAATAAAAAAGACCCACACAGAAAGCCCCCAAAACCCCCAGGAACTGGGGACTGGGAGTATTCTATTTACCCTTCATTTACATGTTGATATTCTTTTTCTTATGTTTCACCAATCTCAGGAGACATCAGCTTAATATAAGGACTCCATTTTCATAGGTACCTGACAGGAAAACTAGGAGAGACAAACTGTGACTTAAAAAATGTGCACCCTGGAAAATCAAATGAGACAAAGTATGCAGGAGAAGGAATCCTCCTTGGTATGTGACAGATCTTGGAAGATGACACTTAGAGCACAAATCCTCAGAAAAACAAGTCTTGTTCCTGTGAAAATTTCTTCTGAGTTCAGATGGAGACTTTGTTTAACCACACAGGACCTACAGAAGGATCAATGTGTTACTGCTTTTCCTTGAGTACACAATTCGGCAGTAGCACACTTGTACTTAAAGTCAAGTCTGATATATCTCAGAGTAGTGATGTAAACATGTAACTATTGCTAAACTCTCCATCACTCTCATGAAAGGTAACTCACTTAGGTGTGTTGACTCCTGGAAAATGCCACAAACCCCAAACATTTTTTTGATACATATTTCCTGTGCAATCAAGTCTTGCCTTGAAAAGAAAGACCTATATTTTCCTAAGTGCTGAAAAGTTTGCAAAGAACACAAGGATTTAGGCATAAAATTATGGCAAATGTGACTAAGGCACCCAATACCCAGAGAGACTGGATTTAACACAGATGTTTTCCTTCAGTGCCTCTAGCATTTGTCATTTTCCAGCAGCTTTCTGTTTTGCTTTCCACCTTTTGAAAAGGACTTTTTAAGGTAAACAATTTTCCCCCTGAACTGTACAACGAGACAGATATTGGAATGTTGACCCTTCCAGTAAGCACTTGAAGTCTCACCATCACTGTAAGTGCACTCAGATTCTCAAATACTTGACAATGTTAGAGCTTCTTTTTTTTTTTTACTGCATATTCTTTTTTGCCTTTGTTGGAAAACAAAAGAATCTTTTTCCACTCATTAGTTTCAGTAAACATTTCATTATAAATTATTTTTTTCTGTGGTTTCTGATTGTCTTAGAAACTCAAACCAATATGTAAAACTCCCAGATACTCAAAAAAACTAATGTATCTTCCATTTCGACAAATCTTTGCAGTGATTTAGACAAGAATTATGTTAAAAATGGTATTTGAAATTAGTATTTTGCTATGCAGTCTTTATATGTCACCTAGAGTTCTAAATCCAACTGCCTCCATAGACTTAAATGTAGATGGCATTCATTTTTGTCTTTAGAGGTCTGGTTCAATTTCCTCTTAAAACTTTGACATCTCTACTACCAATTTTAAGAAAGCTATAGTGAATCCACTGTCTGGAGTTAGGCCCTACTTGTTAACACACTGCTCCACCATCCATAGTAAATACATTAATTTTAACTGTTCAAAGACTGAAGATAAAACTTAACTGCTTAATCTACTGTAGAACTACCAGCTTCCAGGTGAGGATATGACATATATTACTGTTAAACCAATTATAAGTGTTAGGGACAGGTGAATTAATATGACTGATGTGGCATCTCCTTTAAAACTGCAGCCTGCTCAGCCCACAGTACCAAAGTAGTAGGTAAACGAATAATAAAGCCTGGAGAAGCAGTTATCAGCACAAATGTGGGCATTAAAATAAAACACAGAATATGCTTGAATATCTCTCTTTTTTTTTTCATCTGTTCATTTCTAAACCTGTGGTCTTATTTTGAAGTTAAGAGCAACAATCCATCCTGTTCCTCCAGTTCTTTGAAATGCTACCATGCTCCCTTACCTTTTGGGTTTTGATTAACTGCTCTGACTTTTCTTGATCTTTTTTACATGATCAAGTGGCATATTCTCAATGCCTGGATACAGAGGAAGGCAAGATTCCTGTACTTGCAGACGGGAACTTTTACACAGCATCTACACATCACAAGGGGTTTGCAATTGCAGGAAACTTTCTTGCAGCAGACAGTGAACTAGGCATAAGAATTATCTTAATATGATATCCCTCCAGTACTACTGTTTCAGAGAGAGGGTAAAAAAAGAAGTGAGGCAGCAGGAAAACAATACTTTTCTCTGGAAAATCCTGACAGCTGACACAGTGTCATCTTCAAAGCTGCCTCAAATCAAGCACTCTATGAGGCTAAAACTGTCAAATAGATGTTCGCATTCCTACAGTGACAGAGAAATAATAATTTGTTTAAGTATCAGTAAAGTGCATCTGTCAGAGCTGTAGATGGAAGTGCCATAGTCTATATTAGACAACCTTGCAGAAAAGAACTGATTTGTCAAAAAATAAACTTAGTTTATTTATTCACAGCTTGTTGATATAAAGCTTCTTCTTAGTTCTTACTGAGAGAAACCCATAGTCTCCAAAAATTGTGTAGGTTTCAAGTTCAGTGAAGAGAAGTAGAGAAATAATCTGATAGTACTAATAATATGTCAAATTGTTTACATATGAGACTTCATAGGTTTCAAAGGACATTTCAGGATTTAGACAAAGAAATCTCAGTGGATTTCTAGAACAAGGATATTTGCTGAATGTAAATACCCATCTAGAGTGAATACGTATAGTACACCTTGTAACTTCACTGGATAGACTTCAGTGTAAGAGTATATGTATGCTGTTATTACTTCACCATGGTTAGAAACAGCTCCATGCTCAAGGTGCCTTGCCTCCATTTGCTATATTTGCATTTACAACCAGCATCAGAAAATATAACTAAATACTTTTTAATGCCATTATACATAGCTGAACATGATTTTATGTGGTCTTTGATGACCCTCAGTCAATGTCATTCTAAGCAACGGATCAATCAGATGTTATCATTTTAAAGAGAAGATATTTTTTTTCACTTTTCAATGCCGTGACTGACACTAATATAATATAATGTACAATTTTATTAAGCAAACAAATAATAAACCACATTCTGATGGAGTTTTTTCCTTTTATTTTTTATTCTATACAATTTTCAGCTTAAACCCCTCTCCTCCTTGTATACAAGAAATTCAGGCCTTTAGTAGTACTGCCTCAGTAGTACTAGCTGAATAGCTGATCCATAGTACCTGGGTTTTGGCTATAAAAAAGGATTGTGCCAAGAACTTAAAGGATATTGATCTGAAACTTTTATAGCTGTCCTGGATACCTCTTTTAAACCCAGTGAAGCCAGTCACACAGACAAAAGGAGATAAGTGGAAGCTTAGTGTGAATGATCTAGTTATGAATGCAGTGTTTTTCATATACCATAACTTATTTCAGCTGCATTCCCTACAGGATACCATATGATTCACAAATAAAAGTTTTAATGTAGATTTGATCAATTTTAGTTTGTTGCTTGGAGGAAAAGCTGTAAAACTGCCATTAAAATAAGTCCCTCTTTATTCTAAAGTACAAAAAAGTAACATTTCAAATAATATGAGTATCAGGCAAAGTGAACTTATACAGTAATAGGGAGTAATGTAAGTTAAGCACCCCAGAGTACAGGTAATTGTGATGATAAAAATAAAAAATACAGATGAAGCCTGTCTTTCAGAAAAGCATTCATTTAAGTAGGCAATAAAAAAGACCCCACAGTGGCAACAATCAAAACAATTCATTTTCTTAGCGAATCCCTAAAAGTTTTACAAACTAGAGTTCTGCAAATTGCTCTCCAGTGCTTTGGTGTTTCTCCACCAAAAATTTCACCATGAATTTTTAAGCAATCTCAAACACTCTGTTATAACAATTAGTCACACTGCTGCAGAGCCCAAGGAAGGTGAGGGGTAGGAAGGGGTGGGACAGTTCTGAAACAAGGGAATGATAAAACAATTTGACAGCAATATAAATATTAAAGAGAAATGGGACACTGGGGATTTCAGCTGTTTCACTTTTAAGACAAATTTTGTTCCACATTTTAGGCTACCTTACTGGTGCATTCTTGGATATTATAGTTAATATATACTTAAAGAGTAAAATATCAAAGTCCAGCTGGTAGCCAGTGACTAGCAGTGCTCCTCAGGGGTCAATCCTGCCTTATGTCTGTATTAACAGCATGGGTGGTGGGACAGATGGTCAGAACATTTGAGGATGTTACCAGATTGCGGGACAGGGCTTATATTCAGAAGGAGCTGGTCAAGCTGTAAAAAATGGAGTGAACTGAACCTCAGGAAATTTAGCAAGGCAAAGTTCTGCCCCTGGGATCCCATGCAGCAGAACAGTTCAGCTAGAAAGTGACTTTACAAAAAAAGACCACCACTCCTGATTGACAAAAGTTACACATGATTAGCAGTGCACTCTTGCACCTGGAAAAAAAAATCATCTTATAGTGGTCTACAGTCACCTGATGAAAGAGATCAAGACTGCCTATCTCACAGGGAATGGAAGGCGATGGGGAATGCAATGGAAGGCGAGAGGGAATGGACACAAACTGAAATATGGGAAATTTTGGCTTGATATAAGAGAAAAAAACACTGTGGCAGTGTTCAAACACTGAAACATGTTGCCCAGAGAGGTTACAAGATTTCCTGTCCTGAAGACTTTTAAAACTCAGCTGGGAACTGCCCTGAATAATCTCATCTAGCTAGAGGTGCTCTGAGCAGAGAGGTTTCACAAGATGACAAGAGGACCTTCCCATGGATTCATGATTGATCTTGATTGACCCCCTGCACTGACAGGACGTAGAGATCTGCAAGATAATAAAAGGTTTGGAGGATTTATTTTTAATGTTAACACAAATCTCAGTGACTGATTCATTAGGTGGCTCAGTGGCTGAGGAGAGCAGCTTCCATGTTGGCACAATCTGAAGAGGAGCACAAGTATTGCTCTCCTCTCTGCTTTCAGTTGTAGGGAACAATGAGGGAAGAAACAGAAAGGTCCAGCAGATTGATAACTTGGCTCCAAGCCTTTTGTCACCAGCAGAATCTTGGGGGGATTGATCATGAATTATTCTGCAGGCCTGATGATGACAGATGGAGAACACCTATCTTAAGGGTGGAACACGATCTTTGCGCTGGAGCCAGCAGGGCTCATGGAAAGAACTTTGAACTTGATTGGAAGGGGGAAAGGGGTAAAAGCAGGCTGGCAAGAGATAAGACTGGTTTGCAGCATGACAATATTTTAGGTACAGTGTGAAAGCAAGGTACTTCAGTCTGCTGTTTCAGTGGAGGTATGGGCTTTCGAAGATCCAAGGGAACAGCAATGACATGAGGGTTATTGGTCTGTTAGAAAACACAGAAGCATCTGAGAACAGTCGCATAGGAATTAGGGCTTCTCCTCTCAAAATTGTGGCAGGTTCAGCAGCCGTACTGCAGTACGTTTACACCAATGCACACAGGATGGGCAACAGACAGGAAGAGCTGGAAGCCATTGTACAGTGGGAGAACATTGCCATCATGGAAACTTGGTGGGATGACTTGCACAACTGGAGTGCTGCAATGGACAACTATAAATTCTTCAGAAGGGATAGGCAAGGAAGGAGGGGTGGTGGGTTAGTCCTGTATGTCAGGGAGTATTTTGGCTGTCTAGAGAATAACAGTGGTGATGTCAAAGTTGAGTGTTTATGGGTAGGAATCAGAGAGAAGGCCAACAAGGCAGGTGGGAGTCTGTTATGGACCACTCAGCCAGGATGAAGAGGGAGATGAAATATTCTATAACAGCTGGGAGAAATCTCAAAATCACTAGCTCTTGTTCTCATGGAGGACTTCAACTCACCAGATGACTGCTGATAATAGATTACAGAAAAGAGGAAAGAGTCTAGGAGGTTTGGCTGAAACTCAGGAAAAAAAGGAGAGCCTATGACCTTTGGAAGGTGCCTTGAGGTTATGCAGGGAGAAAATTAGTATAAACAAAGTCCTAATAGAACTTAATCTGACTACTGATACAAAAGACAATGAAAATCTTTTCTTTAAAAACATTAGTAACAAAAGTAGGGCTAAGGAGATTCCCCTTCCCTTACCAGATGCAGAAGGAAACATAGCAACAATGAACGAGGAAAAAACTGAGCTACTTCATATCTTCTTTCCTTTGTCAGCTCTAGTAAGTCTGCCCTTGGCAACTGAGAAGTGGCGCAGATTATTTCATTGAATAATAAAATCACCATACAATCATCAGATATCTTAAGGAAGAGAGGAAGGGTTCTGGGTCACCAAGCTGACCTTTTTTTTTTTTTTTTTTTTTTAACGAGAACAAACTCATATAATCCTTATCAGAAATTTAAGAAGTTTGAAGATGTGTAAATGATAACCTTTTCAAGCTTGACTTCCTCCTAACCAGTCTCATAGTTTGACTTCATCCTTTTCCATGGAGAGACTGAGATTTTGCTGAATAGATTTCTGAGTAAATATACCCTTCAACACTTGGTTTGGTATCCTTAAATACTAATCATTTGGTATCCCTAAATACTAATCATTAAATGTGTTTCAAAGTTAAATTTTAAATGGTACTCTACATATTCATTTATTGAGGCAGTTCATGAGCAGGAAAACTCTTCCTTGCACTGCTTAGTTCTGTTTTAAATAAAAAAAATTCTGATCTTTCTTTTAAATTAATTAAAAATTACAAGTAACAGTCCATCAGAGGTACCGCTACTATGACAGTGCTGCTTGAAGTGATTGTATCAGGCCTTTAAGTCAGTGATTGAATAGTTTCAAGCTGATTTTGAGATTACTATCTGATAAAATAAAACTTCTTTTTGTTTTGACATGTTGGAGAAAAGTACAGAAACTCAGTCACAAATATTTTGTTTCTCCAGTGATCTTTATGAATTATGAGTACCCGGGGTCTAGGAATGCTGAAGCAGTTAATAAAGCGCGTGAGCCCAGAAAGTGGGACAGTGAGCCCTATAGACAGGAAAATAAAACTGCTGCAGAGATCGTTTTCAACACAGGCTTTCCCCCTCACATTCTACATTTCATTCCACTGAGATCTAAAACAATTTGACTGGTTTGGTAGGCAGCGAAAAGATGTCGTGTGGACACTGAAAAGCTTTAGCAGAGGAATTTTTCAGCTTTCTGCTACATTCTGTGAGAACTTTATATTTCTCACAGAAACTATGAAAAACGCTGTTAAGAGTTTTTATAAACTATTTCTCTATCTTTACACCTGCTGTTTTTACCAAAGGATTGTTTTGATATTCTGAGAAAAATATTTTGAAATGGGTGTTGTGTGGACTGACCAATCACCCTGACGGGTGGTTGGTCAGAGGTCCAATAACTTTCTGCCATTCAAGCAAACATTAAGTGAACTAACATATAAAAACCCATCTGTATATTAATAAATAATTCCGTTCTCCTGAATTCTGGATGCCCCATTTCTCTCCGGCCCGGGTACAACAGTGACAAGTTCGAAACCATCAAATGTCCAAAAGGTGTCAAAAACATCTAGTGACTTTTTTCTATTCTAGGTCCAGAGAATTTTCTTCACCAAGTATTAGAAAAGATGGCTTTGTGTACTATAACAGCTAAACAGCACTTGGCTTGCCTGAATGGTAAAAGAAGTAGTGCAAAATATTCTCTTCACCCTACTGAGCAAAGAATAAGTCCTCAAAAGTGAATTGCCTAGAGATGCCACTCAGCTAATTCAGATCACATTTTCTTTCCTGGAAAATAACTGCTGAAGGTCCTCATTAGGCATCTATTTGCATCAGTATTTAAAAGTGGTGCATAACTGTTGAGGTCATAGTTATTCTGTGTAGTACTTCTACTTTGCAGACTTCTATTAGGCTACCTGAGAAACCCTGGGATCAATCAGTACCCTCTAACTCACGTGCTGTAGGTGGCCCACGAATTAATTTATTTGAGGAAGAACACAGACATTTTTTCTTTAAGTGTTCAGTTTGGACTGAAAAACATCTAGCTCAAGGAAACTTCAGAAGTTTTTGGTTGAGTGATGCTTGGTCTGATTACTCTCCCTGCTAGAAACATGTATCCTGTTCTTTGATATAATATGTTTAGACTGATTTTTTTTCCATTTTAGGTAGTGGTTGGATTTTAGGCATTTGTCAATCTGACTAAATAGCCCTCTCATACACTTTCCATTTTTCATGCAGCTACTGATATAAGCTGTGGTCCTCCTTTTATCAAGCTAAATACCTTTGAATAATAATTCTTGGAGAAAATTATTATTATGTTTATTTCACAAAGCTTAAGTTGTTCCATACATCTTCTCTGTATCCTTCAATTTATCAACATGGTTTTGGGACTGTGGGCATCAGAAAAAAAATGCATTACTAGGCAATTCATCTGTTCTTGCTACCAAGAGCAAAGGGAATATGAACTTTCTGATCTATTTTATTATATTTATGCAGCAGATGAATGCATTGCTTCTTTTAAAACAGGAGCTAATGTTCATTATGCATCTCTAATACTTTTCAAGATTTTTCCACTTTTTACAATCTTTATGGCATCTAAAAACAACATTAATTAGGACTTTTTCTTTTCTCCCAAACAGTGACCAAAAACATTGCACAGAATACGGCCAAGAATGCAGCCTTGCAGAACCCAGCAGGATGTTCAGTCTCTAAGATTTCCCTTTATACTTGCATCTTGAAACCTATCAGTCAATCAAGTTTTAATGCAGTTTATATCTACAATGCTCATTTGCTGCCAATTGAGCCTCACTTTTAATAACTCGTATCCACAGAAGAACTCAGAAATTACTTCATCAGTGAGCACTTCTATCAATCTCACATTCTTAAGCTACTTTTTAAGTTAAGAGAAGACTTATAAAATTTTGGGATATCTTTAAAAATAACTATCATTATTGGAAGCTGTTATTAAACCAGTATACTCAGGGAAAAAAAGAAACCAAATTGGTTGGTCAAGGTCTACTTTTCAGAGAAGTATGATGAACAGTGGTGTTTCTATTATTAATACCATTTGTACTAGCAACTGTATTATTGCTCTGAACTCCTAGCAAACAATAGCCAAACAATTGCCAAAAAATAGGTCTCAGAATTTATCACATTTTCCTAATACTTATGGAAATTCAACATTGAATCTTCTTGATTGAAGACTATCACATATGCTTTAAAATTCTAGGAACTAAACTATATAGATCCATTGATGAACTTTTTGTCCAATAACATACTCCTTCCTGGAAAGTGTTGTATTTTGAAAGCATTACTGTATTATGAAAAGATTTTATTGTTTACCGAAAACTGCAGTATTTATTGGAAGAAAACACCCTCTGGACAATTTCTTTTGTTTATTTTCATTAGTTCTACCACCTTAAGCTGTAAAAGCCAAGAGCATCCACACCTGAAGTCACGGCCTGAACCTCTGGATGGCAGTGCAGTTTCTGGTGCTGATGATGTATGTGCAGAACGGGTTTGAGAAAGCAAAACTAAACTTTAGCCTCCAGCAATGCAGTTGTGTTCTCTTATGGCTACACGCAGATTGATACACCTCTAAGCCCCCGTTACTGCGGTGATATCATCATGGCTCTGTCACTGGCAGTGGAGCTTTTCCTTGAGACTCCCTGAGGCCTCCATAGAAGGTCACGTTCCCACTCATACTTCAGAGTTTACTAACGAGCTTGACTTTACGTGCTGGCGCAGTGACATCAGTGCAGAAGTTGAAGGCTATTAGTAAGAAGGGTATGTGTACAGGATATCAGAGTGGCCTGTGCTGTGGGCTTGAAGTTATTAGATTGGGATGATTTCACTGGGACAGTCCTCAGGAGTATACTAAGGTCACGGGGGCTATAATGCCCAGTAGTAATTAGTGGTCTGAATTCATCCTTCTGTGTTCATCTTTATCCGCTGCACTTGGCTCACCTGTGTTTACCTTCCTTAGTCCAGTGTTCTTGTTAGATTGCTGACAATGGCCATTTCACATCCATTTTCAACAGCGAGGGACAGGACTTTGCAGAAGTAGGTTTAGTCAGAACAAGGATTTTGTACCCTGATTAGCTGTATGCCATTGACAGACATAAATTTATCCCTAAGGGACTAAGATGAGACACACTATCCATTTCTGAGCTTCACAATGATTGACTGCAGCCCCAATTAAGCTGAGGTTTTCAGTTGCATTTAGTGTACAGTCTTCAAGGGCAGCCTGAAATACCTTGCACTCTTAATTCTATTGAGTATATGGTTTATGGTTTAATTTCTTTAATGCAGTACTATCCTTCTGTCACAGAAAGGCAAATATTTTTCAGAATGACTTTATGTAGGGGTTAAATCTACCCCAGACATTTCATTTTGAAGTGACCTTGTTTATGCTGAGCAGGAAAAAACATTTATTATGTGTTTGTTAAACTGCAGCTGCGTGTTCAGCATAATAGGAGCCTGGACCTCTGCCTCCAAAGATTAATATAGTTTTGATCTGAAGCCAGTGAAAATCTTAAAATGCTTTTGGTATTATATTAATAAATCCAGCATAAAATTTGGTCTACTGAAAAAATGAGCCTCATTTCACAGCAAATATGCAGATTTTCCTCCTACCCATATTTCGGTAAACTAAATATTGTAGAAATCAAATTAGAACTTGGAAGGCAATGCCTGACTGAAATAAATATACAATAAAAATATTGTATTTAAATAAACAAAAAAAGGAGCAATTAAGTACTTTAAGGGCACTGCTGAGTTGTTTGAGCATCAGATGTGAATGAGATTAATGCTTTTTGAAATAACTTTACATAAGGTACACAACTGACGATATGTATATCTTTGGCTTTTATATTTTATTTTTATCAGTGTAACTGAGTCTTTTCTTTCAAATTTCTGTTTATGACCTGCTGGGCATATTTGCTGGTAATTTAATATCACTGGTGTGGTCACTATGGCAGTTTGATTTTAGCAAGTTTTAAACAGGCATTGCCACTCTGAAGGTGAGCTCTAAGGGTTATGATTTAGAGTTATCAGATTTACTCTGTATTATACCATGAAAGGAAAACAAGACATGGCCTCAAACCATGATATTTAGATGGAGTCTTCAGAAACACCAAGAAGTGGAGTTTGACAATCTGATATGGGGTTTTAATTTTGCTTGGTTTAATCAAAAGGTAACTTTGCAAAGTTTAAATCTGAATTCACAGTCCTATTTCAAGAAGATTTTCCAGACAAAGGAGTTTACTAAAAAGTGTATTGTGGGTTAAAATACATTCTTACTTTCAGTTCTCAAATAATTTTCCAGTCCCAGGACATTTTTCGTGGCACAAATAAAAAAGGTTTCAATTTTGTCAAAGGCAAAACCACAGTTGTCCAGGAGTATTTGCTTCCTAAGTTGAAAGAGAGGAAGGAGAATGACTTCTGCCATGTGAAAGGCAGGCATCAACATAAATTGTATTGGTTCAAATCCTGTGATTTAAGAGAAGGAAACAAATAAGTATAAAACAACATAAATTAACTACAAGCTATTTCTTAAGTGGAACCTTTCCTCCCAGCTTTGTTTTCAGATCCCTATACCCAATAAGCTATTTCTTTGTTTTGCTGTGAAAGAGTCAGTGCTGATATTCAGAAACAATTATGATCTTTATTTATGACATCATAAAGACAAACTTACTACATATTAGTACTGTTCCTGGTTGTATTTCTTTAAGATGAGCTTATGGAGCAATTATTCCTACTGAGTGCACATACTGTAGTCAGATGGCATTGTTAACTTTGCCATTGATAAAAGAGCAAAGAGAATTTCTGATCAATGCCTTGCAGCCCTCTTTTAACTGTCTGCTGGTACCTGGCTTCTGGCATTTATCAGTTCTTCATACAGCCTTTATTACTTACCCATCTGATCACCTTACCTGACTGATTTTGAAGAGTTAATGATGTCTGTCAGAATTTACAGGTCTGTATTTCTGAGAAACAAAAAAGATTATTTTTTGAAGGAACACATTGATAAGCTAATTTGTAATTGACTTGATTATCTCCTTCCTGAGCAACCCAGTCATTTAATGATATTGTATGTTACATTTTTTTCTGTAATGGCCTTCCTGCAGTTTCAGGCCTTACACTCCAGAGCCTCAGATGTTGTAACAATATTCTTTCCATCGTGTTGATAAACATGCCAGCTAGCTCATTATGACACATCAATCAATCCCTGATGCCTATAGTTAAACTTTTCTGTTCCTGATGCCAGGAGTTATGTGCAGAGGTAGTCGTCACTGACTTCTTTTTGCTAGCTGTGGTGTCTGACACATCACTAGCAACAAGCTATGGATGTATACAGCCTGAAGTGAAATAGTTGTACTAAAGGACATTTGTACCCTCTGGAGCATTAGGCTTCAAGAGTGGACTTCCAGGCAATACATGAAATATTCATTTGTACTTGAGCTGTCATTTATCTACGTCCCTTTATATATTGCTGTTCTGAAGCACTGAGTGTACTGCTCTGTATTTTATCTCTTTGTATTTTATCTAATATAATCATTATATTTTGAGTTAAAATATTATCTTCTCTAGCTCTTTCCTCTGATCAGCTGATTTGTGGACATCAGAAACTCATTAAGCATTCACACCCCGTGCTGATGGGTGTAGTCTACGCAATCAAACAGACAGTTTATTGGAAATGTGTATAAGGTGCAACATAAAACATATTTAGATAGCAATTGAGTGTAAATATTTCATAGCAGAAAACAAGTGCCAAGTCTCACTGCTTGCATCCAAAGAAATGACTGCATTTGTCAAATTAATGTCTCTTGAACAGAACATAAACAATTTAAATATAAAATCAACTTAATGCAGTCCTCCCACGTCATTCTCAGTTTACATATCTATGCAAATTTACCCTGTTACTAAATCAGATTACTGACTTCACAGACAACAAAATGCATATATTTAGGAACTTGGCATATAATATTAATACATTTCAAATCATCTCTTAGTCTAAGAAAGGTAAACCTGTTTTTTGGGGTTTTTTTTCTTCTGCAATATGAAATAACAAAACATTTTCTAAGGAAGTCCCACAAAGGACACTGCAAAGTTCATACCTCAGTCAAACTTTAATTACCCTAAACCAGTTTCTCTTTATTCTGCATTGAGAGAATATTTGTACTTGTGAAAAAAGGGCATTACAAATATATATTATTACATCCTTGTATATCAGAGCAATCTAAAGTCATACTGCAACTCTCAACATGATTACTTTGAAGAAGATACATTATTTCAGTTAATTCAGTTTACTGTAAGCATGCTTGTAACTGCTTCTGAAGGAGTTAAGTACCTAATAAAATATGATCCAAAATATAAACATTTTATAGTGATATTTTAATTTAGATAATTTATGAGGGACAATCATTCTGTTAGCAATTTACTCAGTAAAAATATGTAGGCAGTTCAGCTTCATATGCTGTACAGAGAGGGAATAAACATTAATAATAGCATTAGTAATTATATTATCATTGTTGAATATGCAACCATTTTTCCACATTACTTGTTGTCTACCTTTTAACGTGAAAAATATTTTAAAATGCTGCATCCTTCTCCCTTCAGTGTATACTCAATGTATCTCCATATTAATAATAATCTGAACCTTCAAAACCCATGCCTCTGAAACATCTTTTCTGGTGGTTTTTTTGTGTCCTGAATGCTAGGGATATGAAGAACCTGCTGTGCAGGGAGATTGCATTGGTAACTTAACTGTTCTGAGAAATGTCCAAATTGGCATCACCAGTGGTATGAATACTACACACAGGAAATCAGACTTCTCTTTATCACCTCAAGCAAAAGCAAAATGTTTCCTAAATACAGATAACAAATCTCTCTACAGCATTAATTTGCATCTGTCAAACTGGCAAAACCTTTAGGTCAGAATTTTACATGCATGCAGGTGTTAGCTCAAGATTTTCAGGAAAACGTTTGCTTCTGCTTCTGGATTTGTTTATGTAAATCCTGTTAGGCTGGGTGAATTTCCTGCATATTGGTATGACGGTTTGTACCTGCAGGTGTTAGTGGGAGCTATTGATTATAAGTCTGAGAATTTTTCAGAACTGATACTGAATAAGTAGGTTCCTTTACATTCCAATCTGACCGTGGGTTTTTTTTCAGCACTGGGGTTCCCTATTATTTTGTTTGTAACAAGGATATTTCAACTGCTGCATAAACTTGTTGTCTCACGGGTCATTGCAAATACACTGTAGTTTCAGCATGCATGAACCCAATAAAATTTTACAATAAAAGTGTGTAAATTAACATTCCCATACATCCGAAAATCCTGCTCTTCTAAGCAGGAACTTTGAGGAATTTAATTCCATATTAGCTACATTTCTTAGGAAAACAAATTTTCAAAAGCTCCTTTGGACATAAATAAAATGAGAGTCTGGTCTGATTTTTGTTTTGTTTTGGTTTTTGACCTGGTTTATGCCCACTTAAATTTTTCATACATAAAATCAATACATGAGCAAATCTTGAAAATACTGGCCAGTGTATACTACAGAACACTGAAAATTCCTATGGAAATGGGAGACACCTAGATCAGACATTTTCTTTTTCCAACTTTTTCCAAATCTAGTGTAATTCAAAAAAGGAAGAAACTTGCACATCTAATACATCAGAGATTTTGCATCCATTTCTTAAATCTATTCAGATTCAAAGTATCTCTCTGAACAGCTTAAGCCTGACTACAGTGGCTGCTGCACATCTCTCTGTGTGAGAGAGCAGCAATGATAAATCATTTCTCGCAAAGAGAGTCACGCTCAGACAATGAACACAGTGAGAGTCCAAACAGTGATCAAAAGGCAGCATGGCTCAGAATCATACTGCTCAGCAGTTCCAGGCTGCGTTGAGCAGTTAGAAACGGTAATGAGAGGCACAGAGATGGCCAAAGACTGTCTTTACTCACCCACCACAGAATAATAAGCTACTGGTGACCTGGAACTACATAGTCCAATTGTGACTTAAACATTAGATCTTGATAGTCATATAAAAAGACTACACCCTGTTAAAAAAGGAAAAGGAGTTAGCAATGAACAGGAAAAATGTGATATCACTGACCACAGCTGAATCCAGCTTAACACTGTAAAATATGAACGCTGCTGTTCAATTTCTGAAGCTAGCTACACTGGCCAGTTTGTCTGCTTTACTCAGCAGACGAGAATAGCCCTAATATTTTTAATAAAATAAGCTGAAATTGAAGGAATATATTAATTAAATCAGATAATTTAATAAGCCAGTTAGATATTGATTTATGGTTCTTTGAAAGAAATACATCTAAGCTGTGCTCTAGTATGTACAAAAAGCTGTGAAGACTGAGAACCATTTCAAGAAATAGACACAAAGATTTTGCTTCATATACTGTCACTTTCATAATGAAAAATTTGAAGGTCTTAAGTGTTTGTGATATGCCACTAAGACTAATGGCTTCAGAGTCCTTTCACTTATCGATGTGAACCATCATTAAAGAAGACACATCAGTTTTAAAGCAAGGTAAACAAACAGGAGAATACGTTTATCTTACCAGTAAAAGACTCAAACTTGTCCCCTACGAAAAATGTAATGTCAAGGAGAAACTCAAACACCTGGTAATTTTGGCTAGAACACAGAGTTGTTAGAAAGTACAAGGTCAACGTAACACTTTATTTTTTCATTTTCTATAGGTGAGAATTTTTTGTTTAGACTGTTCTGAGGTAGCTGAGAGATACCTCTTTGCTTTTCATTCTTGTTCTGAGAGATTTTGTTTTGAACACTTCTCACTCCAACATACAGTTCTCTTTTGCATTCACAGTATCTCTTATTTTAATGAATGAATGTCTGTAAGAAGGATCTTGAGATGCTGATACGGCTTACTGATAGGATTTCCTTTGAAACCTTCATTGCTGACTTGAGATACAGGAGAGTTTTCATATTGAAAGCAAACTCTTTTTTACAGTTTTTGATGGTTTAAAATGTACATTTAGTATTGTTTTAATAAATGAAACTCATAAATTTTTAAATAACTGCTAACTTATTCAACAGCAGTTTGTTTAATACTATGTAGAAACAACCTTTTTTCTTGGGGTTCTGCATATTTTCCCTAAGGCAAAAAATTTAGTCCTGTTACTTGTCCCTTTTTACTCATAGTATAAATAAAACATGGATTCTCATTATATAAGGGAAAACAGGCAAGTTGTCATCAATGATAGGATTTTGGTGAATGTGAAACAATTTCCGGTTATTTTATAAAAAGACATAATACACAGGGAAATTCAAGGAATCATAAAAAGACCTGTGTTATTTTAGAACAAGTGTTGTTTTTATTAAACATCTCAATCTTACTAAGTTTATGAACTACATAATTCCAAAACTATCCCATAGTAACTCATAACAGAGATAGTACCTGCTTTTTGTGACTTCAATTAAAGCAGCAATTTGATATGTGTTCTAGAAGGCAGTTCCTGACCTAGGGAAATCCAGTCCCACTGTGTGTCCCTTTTATGTCTCAAGACAGGGTTTTATGAATTTTTTATAATTTTCATTTCCCATTTTCTACACAACAAAAAACTTTTACTTGGTTTTCAATTCACTTCATGATTTTTAAATATTATTAAAAATTTCATAATACAACCTCTAAGTGCCATTTTTTTCTCCAGAAAGACGACCACAGGGCATTTAGAAATAAACTGTCCTGGCATCATGACAATCTGATTTCCAAGCTGAAGATTTGGTTCTAATGCTTAGTTCTTCACAGAGTCTTACTGGATTCATGTCATTGAAACACTGTCAGAGAAGTGTATTTGCTTTGATACAAATTTTGGGTAATGCTGAGGAAAACTGAGGCACTTAATTCTGAGGTGTAACACACAGGCTAGGCATAAGACAATGTAAGACCTTTCTTAATTTTAACACAGTGTTTGAGCACTCTCAGTAAAGGTAAGAAGACTGCCTGTATGAAGATGAGAATTACTGTGCTTAAGTAAACACATTTCACCAGTAAGTTAATTAAATGCTAGTGTTTAAAAGTAAGATCTGCAAGTGAATGTGAGAATAGTTCCAGTACTTAGTGCAACCTTTTTTAGACAGTTTGTTTTACTCATTAGCCAAAGAGACATGCATGAATTTGTTAACTGGAAGCGAGAGCTGGACCAGCTCTAATCAGTACTATCAAATTCAGTGGTAACTGCCCCACTTTCTGTAAACTGAGATCCTTGTAGTGGAACTGTTAAATCTCAGCCAAGCTTCTGCTTTGCACACACTTAGGAAGCAGAAGCTTGCTGATTAGATACCTATATACATTCCTTTGGGGTTTCTCTCATTACTTACAACTTTACATAGGTAGCCCATTAAACTGAGAGAAAAGCCTAAACAGATACATAATAATGAACCAGTGGAGGAAGAAACAATTCATAAGAGGACATTGTCTTTCTGTTTTCATAGCAGCCAAATCATTCATCAACCTTGACCTCTGTTAAGTCTTTGACATAATCCCACACAACATCCTTGTCTCTACATTGGAGAGATACAGGTTTGATGCATAGACTGTTAGATGAATAAGGAATTGGATGAATGACAACATCCAAAGCATTGCAGTCAGTGACTCAATCTCCAAATAAAGATCAGTAACAAGTGATGTCCCTCAGGGTTCTGTACTGGGACCAGTATCTTTATTAATGACATAGACTGTGGGATTGAGAAGCAAGTCTGAAGACAACATCAAGCTGAGAGGTGCAGTTGAGGATGTCACCCAGAGGGACCTTGACAGGCTTAAAGAGCTGGACCACGTGAACACCATGAAATTCAACAGGGCCCAGTGCAAGGTCACCTTACGACTGAATCAAAGATCATAAAACTGGTTTACTGTATTTGTAACCTAATTCACAAATTCTCTTTATGAGACAAAAGCTACCAAAAAAAAAAAAAAAAGGCAAATTATCTAGACTACAACATATAAAGAATGTTTATTTGGTGACTTAAGTGAACCAGTTGAGAATTTCAAAAACTCAACAACGGACAGGAATATTCATAGGCCCATTCATAGGTCTATTTATAACTAAGAAGTCACAGTTCTTGTGCTGAATTTACCATAGAGGCTTTTCAGAGACAGCTGCCTGCTTCCATAAAAATATACATATGGATAGATGTAAATTGCATATGCAGTACATACATATGCAATATGGTATGAAAACCATACCACTTAAAAAAGTATCACTGAGTTTGTACATGCAAGACTCTGAAGCAGGAAATCTTGTACCCCATTACAGCTGTGGCAAGAAATTCCAGGCAAGACATCATTTCAAAGATAACTCAAGCATAAATATTCATGTACACTAACAGGACTGTTCCAGTGTAGATAAGTAAATATGTACACTTAATTGTAGAGTCCATCACCCTCTGATACTACTCAGGAAAAATTCTATAACTAGCTGTCAAGAAGTTGTTCTGGCAGGTATTCAGACACTTATTACACTTTGGAAACTTCACTGAGAAATGTACTTTCTCTTCCTTCATTTGTTGAAACATAAATAATCAGGACTGAAAAGTCATAGTTTTATTTTAATCTGTGGGGACGATATGTATCCTCGAAGACTTTGATTGTACTGTAAGTCTGACTTAGATCTGTTCTAAGCTGGTGACATTTCACACCCGGTGGGTAGATAGTGTCCAGAAGAATGAATATGATTCTTTCCGTATTTTCTCCAGTTTTTTACTTCAGGTGGTCTAGATCCAGGAGTAGATACCTGGTCACCCCAAACACAGGTGCTGCATTCCTGAAAAATAGGTACTTGTCACTGAAAAGGTTCAACAGCTATCACCTAAGAATTTTTTTTAGACTAATTTTGTATTAGATGGCCATGGAATTGAATTTCTCACAAGAGTATTGCTTGGTAGAGAGGCAGCCTCCTCTTTGCTCCTCTCCTTCTTGTGCAGGGATGTTTTGTTTCTTGCCTGCAAAGCAGCTGGTGTTCAGCACACAGGGTGAAGAGAGAAGAGTTAATGGTTGAAAGTGGAATAGAGTTTTGAATGTCCTGAAAGTAAGACAGGAATTGAAGAGAGCACTTCCATCCGGTGTCTGACTACTTTAATGAAAACAGCCACACCATTTCAGGAATTACTCCTTCTGCCTTTGTACATGACTGTTCTTTTGTGTCAGGCATGCTACAGATAATGCCTTACAACCTGATGTGTTTGCTTGTGCTCAGGCACTGAAGCTGGCTGCCCAGACAAATCTCATGCTGACAGGCAAATGCCTCAGGAGCTTTAAGTGGGTCAGGGAGAAGGTGACTGCAAATGACTGTGTTTTCCAGGTAGATTTTTTTTTGTACTTGTGCACCATAATTTCATCAAAATTTTATTTTAAGCATGAATGAAGGTGCCCTGAATCTCACTTCTCATTTGTCTTCAGGTATGTCCTTGAGCTTTTCCGTATACCTGGCTATTCACTTGGGTTTGTCATCTCAGCTCCTGCTTCTGTGCAGTCTGGTTGCAAATAAATCAAGGCACAAAATTCTTACCTTGGCAATGACGCAGACTTTTTTTTGGTTCAGGACAACTTAATCTTAAATAAAGTTAAGGTGACATTTTATTGCTAATCATGGGATGATTCTCATAATTCAACATACAACATTTTTTTCGATTTTGCGTTTGATAAAATTTTCTTAGTTCAGGAACTATATTCTTATTCGGAGAAAAACACAGTTAGGCTGCGGGATCTACCACAGGCAAGGAAATGATTTTCTGATTTTGATAACAAGACACAAATTAGGTTTTGTTTTCAAACACCATTTAATTTGCCAAAAGAGAGAAGACCAACTCATTCCTACCTTTGTCTCTCTGTGCTCCACATGCAAACAAAAGATAAACAAAATGACTCCTACAGAATGATAAATGGAAGTTGCTAATCCTGGTGCCCAACCAAAGCGTGCTGGCTATGCTGAGTGAGCCCAGGGCACAAGGCTGCTCTTTGCTGGTGGCATCAGTCCCCACAGTGCCAGCTGGGTTACGATTATGGGGCTGGCATGTGGGAACAAGACAGTGGAAAGAAAAAAACCAAAAGGGGCCTGAACAAGTTTCCCCTGACACTAAGAAAGGAGAATAACTGCATGATGATGGATCACAGCTGATGCACCTTTCTCATTTCCCCTCCAGGGTGCTCTTGTTCAGGCTGGAGCCAAGCACTCAATTGCTCATCCCCTCTACAGGCTCACGTTGAGAAGCAGTCTCCTGGCACACCACTTGTTGTTCTTGAGCTATGTCTCTGCTTGCCCAGGCCCCCATGGCTGCCTTGGTCCAGTGGTTGCTGAACTACCACGGAAACTGTAGCAAAGCCCTAAATTGTCACACTCTGACAGGGGAATTGTTTGTATTTTGGAGTCCATCTGTCCCTACTGAGCTGTCTGCTGTCTTTCTTCCTCTGATCCTAACTACCACTGTGCTTTTGATGTATGACGAGGGGAAGGTGGGAGTTAATTGCCAAATATGGGCAGAAACAGGGAGCTCACTTCTGTAAAAGCAAACAGTGTTGTGTGCTGAACCTGTAATGTTATATCTGGGTAGAAACTCTTTCTCTGAAAATAGTCTTACAGTCCTGTGCCGGCTATTAATAACATATCCGATCCAGATATCTGACTGCAAGATCTGTGCTCAATTCAACTGTGTCTTTCTCTCAAAGGGTAAGACATAAACCAGAGGTTTGAGGCTTCAGGAGTAATCTATTAAAGAAACCGAGAGATACAAAGAAGTTCTTCATACAACAGTCTTCAAGAGTTCCTGGAGTAGAAGTGGGAAAATCTCAAAAGAGATTAAATACACACAGCTGGAAGGCACTGTAAAAGTTCTCCTCTGCTTTCTTAAAAAATTATTAACACTAAAGTTAATGTGGTGACTTCTGCATCATGTAGATTTTTACATTGCTGATACAGGAAGGATAAGCTCAGAAAATAGCTAAATGCAATGAGAGTCAGGCTGAAGAGACATGTGTCCTCACTGAGTACTCTGTAAGGCCTGGTAATGCTCCATTACGGTCATCCTTCACTGTTCACCACCATGACTCCCTGTCTCAGGTTTCAGCTCACAGCAAATGAGAGGGATAGGGAAAACAAGAGAGAGAGGCCGACAGCCAGAAGTGCCCTCTGTTGTTCCCAGGGAGTGAATTCCTGTAAACTTGTTGGGTAACTTCTCTTACATGATCTATTGCACCCTAGGTGTTCCTAGAGGGACCATGGTGCAACAGTAGGAAACCCAAGAGTCATGGATGTGTTCCACTTTACTAGCCATATGTTACTAGGATATTATAGTCTTCAGATTTATTAATTGTCCTGTTGAAAACTTGTATACCTAATTAATATTATTTCTTTCCTAATGCAGTGCCAGAAACATAGTTAGAGATAGTGGGGGGAAAAGTGGATTGTAATTATTTGAAAAATTTCCATTTAACTATTTGATTCCAGGTTCACCTGTTCAGTGAGTCCCAGACAGGTTTACCGCAATAAAACATCTTTCCTGGCAGGAATGTGGTTTCTTTTGCTGGTCCTTGTGCAGGCCCCTAATTCCAGAGCACTATTCTGAGCAGCAAGCAGGAATGCTGCCTCCAAGGCGTAGGCTCCAGGACTGTGATGATGCTGTGGGCTTCAGGACTGTGACACTACTGTTGGTAGCTCTGCATGCTTTCATGAAGAGTTTTAAATCTGTGGATTTTTTTTCCACCTCAGTTTAAGTGGAATCAAAATTCTGAGCAAAATTTTGAGCAGTGAGCAAAACTGTCTTTCCCATTCCATATCTAAGTGCTAACACTTTTTCTATGTTTCTCACACTTTTTTTTCTTTTTCTTTTGATTATTTTTAATATATGTTTTCTTCTTTTCATAGCTATAACGATTCAGCTCTTCTCCTCAGTGATCGTCTCTCACAGGCTCTGATTTTTCCTCTCTGTAGACAGTACTGGAAAGAATCCAATTAAAGTCTTTTTAAGCCCTCTGAGGAACATTCCTTGCCTTCAGTGATTAAGACTGCCTCTGTAAATTTGCCCATTTAATATAGTCCAAGTTTTGATGATATGAACTTTGTTCCCAAGGTTTTAAAAGATTTCTTAGCCTTTCTTTTTATAGTTACTAATGCGATTGTAAGAAATATTCCAGTGTCTCAGAACTGCCTGTTAAGCCAGCCTCTTTTCTCTTTGAAAGTGAAGCAGTTAATTCTACCAGTAAAAGAAGGTTAAAAGGTATATTGAAGTCTATAAAGCAATGTGGGACCCGTGCACAATTTCTTATTGCTAATTTCTAGCTATTGTACGTGATATTCTTTTCTGTTTACAGGAGCATTGCATATCTGCATTTTAGTAAGACACAGAACTTCCAAGGAAATTACCTGGGAAACACAGTATATATTCTGTGAGGAAACAGTTAATAAATATTTTTGAACATTTGGCAATTATCATACTCAGCATCATTAATACAAATGAATCATCTCGACTCAGAAACATCCTTCAGAAAATACTCTGTAATCTGCCAGATTGAATTAAGTAAGTGGCAAACAGAAACTGAGGATGCAGTGGCATCTCATGTTATTCAGGAGACAGAAATTATATTCTTGGCTTTCCCATAAAGATAGGCTATAGCAGAGTGGAAGTCTAAAAACTGCCTGGGCATCAAGGGCCCAAGACTACCGGGTGTTCATACAGTCAGAGCTGGGCCAGGTGATGGTTACAACCAAGTCTTACTAGAAGATGATCCTGATTATTTCTAACGCTAAAGGAGTGGAAAGTTTCTTTGTTGGAGGAGACTGACATTGATGAAGAGGTTCAGTGGACAACAACATAAAAGCTGTGGCTGAGTGGCTGAGCTGTGATGGAGGTGCTAACTGTTGTTGTGTTCCAGTCACTCAGCTTCTAACAGAACTATGTCTTGCCAACATTGGAGTTTTATAACTGACTTGCCTACAGAAACAGAACTATGGGGTAAGTCTTTCATTCTGTGCTATTAATTTCATTTCAAATATTCAAGAGAAGCATATAGTGGCAGAAACTATGCAAATAAAGTATGGGTGTTCAACAGTGGACTAAAAACTACTAAAAATAGTAACTAAGGGGTTACTATTGTATTGCTGCCGCCTCAATCAAACGGGACGGGGAAGCCAGGACAGAAGCTCCGTAAGCTTATATTATTTTATTCGCCTCATAAACTGACAGGAGACCTCAGAGATAATACAAGTTCGCGTTGCCGGCAAAACTCCAAGATTTCCTGGTAACAGAGCACTCTTAAAAGTTTTTCAGCCAATAGCAGTAGTTCCAGAGGTTACAGACAACTGTTTCAACCAATCTTCTACATTGCACATACACTTGTTAAAACAATACTTGCTTGTTTTATACCTTATATAACAAAGCATAATATTCCATTCTTAAGCTTAACTTGATCTGTCTTGCTAAGCATATTTTTTGCAGCTTCTAAAAGGGCTCTCAGCGAGGCCTAGAAACATGGCTCTTTGTTCCCGTGTCCTTGTTCTAAGGCATAATTGTATGTTCTAATGCATAATTGTATCTTCTTTTAATTCTTTCTCAGGTGAAGCTATTTCCTAAAATCTTTCTGCTTTATTCTTAAAACCTGCTTTTGTTTCTCACCCTTAGAAATCCCTTTACCTTTTTCTATATTTCCTACATATTGCCACCTAATTCAAGTTAATCTATAACAACACGCAGAGTAGAGATGTCTTTAAGGAAACTTTGGGTTTTTTTCTCTGACAAAAATAACAACTCTTTAGACTTGTTAAATGGACAGACAATCTTATTCAAAAAATATTACCTGGCTCACCATAGTGTTGGTCTGTTAATATATTTGGATATACTTTGGGTTTTCTTGAGACTTTGGGCTTTAAATGTTGAATAGTCCTTATGAAAATTTGATATTTGTTTAGCACAGGTAACTTATAAGTAGTTCACCTATTAATTAGATTTCATTTGGATTAAAGTAATATAATTTTTGGTTTTGAAAACATTCCTATTGTCATATTGTCATTGATTAGATGACTAAGATGTAAATGAACTGTGTCTCACACATGACTAAAATAAGTGTTGCTTAGCTGCCAGTGTGGGGATTAATGCTCAAAATTAATTACATCCAGGAAACAAAGATGCAAGTGAGCCTGAAGTGAACATAGCGACTCAGAAATAGAGAGCTTGGATAGCAGAGTAAAGGCAGTAGACAAAAATGAAAGAATTAATGAAAGAAGATTCCTTTCTTATGCAGGCTGCATCTTTAGACTGTGAATATTCTCTCATTTTGATTTAAAGCTACCCTAAGATTTTTACAAACCCTTGGTCTAAGGGTGCAAATGCACAATTCTGCATATATTAAGAAAACCAAATTCTATATATAGCAAGTCAGGGTACACTGCCCATGTGGTGTTGGTATTCATCAGTCTGAAATATTTGATTTCGCACCTTCAAGCACCAGTAATTGTTCCCAGTGCTGCCTTTCAAACCATGTTTTGTGTAGCCAGTATATAAGATGGCAGAATTTCAAATAAAGGAGATTACATTCTGCATCCTCTTGTTCCTCCTTGAAAAGAAATGTTGATATAATGCTTTGCTGACGAGAACTTCCAGGAAGAGGGCATGAGGGACTAATGAATAGAGAATCCCTTTTCCTGTGAGAGCTGCAATGTCATGGGCAGAGATGGGGGTTTTTTTTGAGGATGGACTTGAAAATAAAAACTATTCAGTGGTATAAGATATTTACTATGGTTTTCTTTAAATTTCTGAATATTCAAAATTAGACACAACTGTTGGTGGAGAGGTGTTTTGGAGACAGCTGTGTCTTCCTCTATCTGAAGCTGGAGAAGCCCTCTGCAAGAGTGCAAAACATATGGAAAGGGATAAATATGAGGGCGCTGTCCTGTAAGTCAGCCACACAATGAGGCCAGCAGTGGGAGCTGCTGCGTGCAGATACCTGTGATCCACCACTCCTACAGGGAAAAGAGAGATTTGGCTGCTGACTAGAACAGGGCTGAGCAGATGATATTTAGTACAACAGTGCAAGGAGTATATGTGTAAAAGCTTCCGTAGAGGTGATATCCTTTCACCATAAGATGAAAGACACATTTCTGTATTTAAATCATTTAGGAGGCTCATCACAGACAGTTCCACACACATCACTTTTGTATCCATGTCAACAGAGACACACTTTTGTGAAACACGACCTTTTCCCTCAGTCCTGGCTCTGACTTGGAGTCTGTGTTCACATCAAACAATGTTCAAGGTGTGCTGATGATGGAATTGAAATCTCATCTTTGTCACAGTAAGGATTTCCATTCAAAATGCAAGAAGCACCTTAGTGTGTGTGTTTCTGTGGTCAACTTTACCCTAACTCTTACAGGATTGAAATAAATGGTTTGGACAGAGATTCATAATTTCTAAAAATGTCATGGCAAAGGCCTGAAGGTTACAATAGATCATCTCGCTTAGACATCTGCCTGGATTACAACCCAGAGGTTGAAATAAACCCACTGGTGCTCAGCACCACTCTGGAACTTCACTACACAGTGTCTGCAACCTATAACTGCAATTCATGGGCAGGGAAGAAGAGGAAAGGAAGAAAATTATCTCAATATTTAAAGTAGATTTTCTGGAAAACCTGTGCAACGCAGAAAACAATGAGGCAAAGACTGTAGCCCCATTGTTTAGAATACATGTTGCTCAGTATTCTCCAGGTAAATATTTTCTGTATAGGACAAATCAAAGTATAGTCTTAAGCAATGAGCATGTCAGGGACTGTTGCCTACTCAAAAGGGTGTCTAAGGGAAAGGATAACTTTTCCCAGATATCTCTATGGGAGCATAATCCTGCTGATGGAGAAGCAGGGAGGATGAACATGAATTTTGTTCTGCAGTTTTGTATAGGTTGAAATCTTGAACTGACTGTTCTGACCAGATGAAGCATCATGTCACAGTTCAGAAATCTTGGCTTAGGTTCAGTAAAAACCTTGTAGGTGAACCTTCTCATCTGCCCTTTCTTGTCAGGTTCCTCTCTGACAAGCAGCAAAGAGCTGTCACCAGCTCTGGGCTGGCCAACTGCTCCTGTTCAGAAACTGAGTTGAAGTGCCATAAAACCTGTCACTGGGGTCTTCCCAGGCTCTGTTCCAGGTAAAAGCTTTTATATCTTGTTCCATCAGTATACATTATGGTAGGAAAATCAGGTTATATTCCTCTCTTGTGGAGATGAAGGGAATGACAGTTTAGTTGCTCTGACTGCAAGCCAGATGGCTCAAATGACACATAAAACATGAGACTATAAAAAGCTGTCCCTCTCTTATGGTCATTTTTAAGATTTAGAGAAGTAAGAATACTTTTTATTTTATTAAATTTTTTCTCTGTAAACTATCAGTTACAGACTGTTTGTTCCTATTTTCTTGATGTTATCTCAGTAGAGATGGAAATAATTGTCGTCACTATCAGATTTAGTGTATTACATCCATACTGTATTACAAATCCTGTACATGTATTATACAGCAAGTAGATAGCTATTGTGGATCCCTATTTATTGTGGGTATATATTGGGTATTTTGGACCTCTCAACCCGAGTGTGCCTGCAGGCAAGAAGAAGCAAGTTCCTTAGGAACAAGTCCCGTTCAATATTTCCATATTATACCCATTGTATATGGCTACAATAGTTAGAAAAGAAACATAGTCTTAGTACTAACAGAGCAAAATTGTATTTAAAAATGTTACACTTCTAGATTGGTTGGGATTGGTCAAAGAGAGTACTGAGATTGATTTTAGATCCCAGAGCAAGCTTGTTATGCAACGGCATATATTGAGGCTGAAGGGGAACTGAGGTCCCCCACGTCCTGGTCTATTTTTGTCCCTGAAACATACATAGTACTTATTCACTGTGTCTTAATCCTTGTGGGCTTTATGACACCCTCTTCATCAGAGTCAATTTATACAGCATTTTTCAGTTTAAATAAAAGTAGATCTCATTCCTTGCATAGTTAAGAATAGATTCAAAAACAAGGAAAGAGTTGAATTATTTGTATGTGATAGAAAGTAACTGAGTTGCATTTGAACATTACTTTCCTCAGAACTTCTGAACCCTTTCTGAGGGAAGAGCTTGAGAGGTGAAGGGGTATTTTACTTCAAAGTTGGACAAGTAGTCTTTGTGCTTGGCTTGAGCACAAGAGCTTTTGTTGTTAAGGTATTATCACAAGACGCTTTCGTCAAGATATGGCTTTTAGTTCTTAGACTGCATTAGTCCTGTTCTAGCAGTGAGCCAGGGAAAACAGAAATCACTTCCTTCCCCTCTCTTTCTTTCTTTTTCTTTCCTCCTCCTGCCCACTAAAATCTTCAGCAGTCATTTGAAATATAGATGATAACAGAAACTAAACTGTTCTTGGCCAGTCTGCTACACAGCCCCGCCGGTTTATAGCTACACATATGTGTGGTTTTTAAACTGAATCCTTCTAGAAAACAAGAAATGCCAGAATTAAGTTCTCTACAAATAGTATACGAGAAAGTAATGCCTACTTCTCTTCTGTCAGGGTACTCTGCCACTTCCACATACCGAGCGGGAAATAAAGTCCATAGAAGCTGTACAGAGATAAGGAAAATGAGAGATGGGGAGTGACATCCATCTATGAAGGGAATAGTAAAGAAAAGATCAAAACTTGCTTGATTTAAAGCAGGAATTGGAGTGTGCAACACAATAAAAATAAAAAACCAAAATAGTAATTTTTTTAAAACCCCCAAACTAAAAAATCTCACAGATGGTCACCTTTTCTTCCACAAGAAAAAATTTATGGAGGAAAAGGATCAAAAAGATTACTCTTTGTATTCTTTTATAACAAAATAACATAGAAACCTTCACTGAAACTGAAAGGCATTATATTTAAAAGGAACTACTTTACATCAGTGCATAATTAAACCACAAAACCCACTGTAATAACATCATTACAGATACAGTTTTATGGAGCTGTGGATATTGTTATCTGTATAAAATATTTTTTTAAAAGTCTCTCTTTTCAAAAGAAAGATCAGTGATCATGCTTTAGGGCACAAATCAAACTCTAATGAATGGGACTTTAAAGCTCTCCTCCTCTACTAGTTGTGCCAGATAACTTTATTCTTGGGTTTCTGCATTTTCTGCTGTTCCCAGTATGGTGGTTCCAGTGCCTTTCCGATCAGAACTCCATTAACTCTTCTGATGGGCACACTTCATTTTAACAATGCAAGAAATGTCTAGGCAGAGCAGAGTAAGTTTATCTGTGGAGTCTTAAACACTACTGAATATTTGATGAGACCAAGGATCGAAAGGAACTTGATATCTTACACTGAAGACCTCAAACCTGTGTTGAATGGGAAAATAGCACAATAATGATTGAATGTCATTTATTATTTGCAATTTTCCAGCCTGTTTCTCTGTGCAGAAACAAAACAAAATCAAACCCTAATCAAAACCTGGTGCAGAGACTAGAAGCAATCATTTTTCCATTGCAGACAACAGTCTAGCTAAAGAAAACAATTCTTGATTTCTGAATTAATGATGACCCACAGCATTTGGTTCAGAATGCACAGTGAAATGATGCATGCTGTGATAGGGAAGCAGAAAAATGAGTACCAGTGCAACACTGTGTGATCACAGGGATGCTGCTTCTGAGCCTACATCATTCTTTTAGAATAAACATACCACTATACCATTCTGATGGGCTCAGCCTTGGCCAGCAACAGGTCCATCTTGGAGCTGTCTGGCACTGGCTCTACTGGACATGGAGGAAGCTTCTGGCAGCTTCACACAGAAACCACCACTGTAGCCCCCCTGCTACCAAAACCTGGCAATGCAGACTTAATACAAACTTGAGACATCTTTTAGTCATAGTATATGCCCTAAGAAAAATTGCATGCGGGGGCATTGAGCCCTCTGTCTCTCTCCACAAATACTGTCTATTTGTTGCAGCTGTGAAACTGAGGCTAACACCGGGTAAAAAACTTTTCATGTTGTTTCTATCTTTCGTCACTTAATGAAGAAGGTAGAAGCTTTAATCACAAACTGATTTAGAGACAGACTTAGGAGCATGTATGTCCCAATTCACCTAACCTAGTAATTATGTCTCTTATCAGAGAACGGTCACTAGAGCTTGTTTAAATGTGAACAATAGCTCTACTACCATATCTTACAGTTCCTCTCCCAAGTCCCAGACCAGTGAGCAAGACAACAACTGATGCCTCCAAGGAGGACCTGTGTCTTCACAGGAAAATTTTAAGGGCATTTAGAAGGTGTTTAGGTAGATTATACTAAAATATATGAACATAACATATACTACATTCAGTAAAAATGGCAATGGAAATCAAAGTTTTAAGAATGTAATTACCAGAACTGGAATTTTGCCAGCATAGAAACTGATTTAATGCTCTTCTTTCATTGAAGTATAGTGACATTTCTAATATTTGAAGGAGTTCCTATCTCTTATGACAAGTGTCATGTGCGGAATTGAAGTGTTTACTTTCAGGCCAACAGTTCTTTCTTGAAACCTGCATCCTCTTCTCATCTCCTTGATGTTGCAAGCTGTCAGAGTGAAAACTTAGAGGGCAAGAATGTGGTGTCTGAACTATTTTTTAATTTTATCAGTAAAGTGCAATCCTTCTTGAGTTTCAGTAGGTGTTTGGGTTTGCCCTGGAGATTTACTGGAGAAGCACATTAATATAACTTGTGTAGGTGTTTGAAAAAAGCTTCCAAAGACCAAACAGATGTTTTCATTTATCTGGGGACTTGCACATTTTAAGGATGATAAAACTGCATTAACTACAGTTAAGAAGTTGAGACTGTATAAGATTCCATTTACCTGGGGAGTCTTTCCAGTTGTGAACAAAAGACTGCGCAGCATGTAAGTATTAACTGACCTCTAGCTCTGTGCAGGTATTGTTCCATTTGTTATGTTCTAGTCAGTTCATCAGCACTCACTGCATGTTCTTGCATCTCCTATTTTTTCTGTGCTGTCTCTCTCCACATAACGAAGAACAAAATTGTAACAATTAATAATGGGCTTGTACCCATAACGGAGCTTAGCAGAGATGAGAGGACTTTTCTCCACCTCTCATTTACTTTCTTGCAAGAAAAAGATTTTCTTTTGGTCCCTTCAAGCACAGTGGGATATCCTCTGACACATAAATATCAGTATAGCTTAAGTGAAAGTGATTTTCTCTAATTTCTTGCCCAAAGACTTGATAAAGGGAATGAATAAAAAAAAACCAAAACAAACAAACAAAAGAACCCAACCGAAAAACCCAAGACCAAAAAACCCCTGATATAGGACATCTACAATTCTACACATAGGTTTTATCTTCATCTGGGCTTTAAGGTTCCTGCCCTGAGGAGCTTCAGGTCACCAGGAGATCAGTGCAAGCCATTTGAAGTGACTCAATATGTCAGACACCTGGGGTGAGTTGAGTTATGCTGCTCCTGGCAGCCTCTGTGTCTTGAAGGAATGCCACGTCTCAGGGAGCTGTGAGGGTTGTGACATGCAGCAGCACTTTCTTCTTGATCATGTTCTGCCCTAAGTAGAGGAGGACTTTTCTTGCCTTCACCTTCCAAGCACCTGCTTCCTCTGCTTTCAGATATCCTTTCAAACAGGCTCAATCATTTTAATCTTTAAAAAACTTTGTTCTCTGAATGGCTGCCTGTTGGAGTGAGAGGTCCTCTAGACCCAGGCCCAGAGGAAAGCCAAAGTACAGGGGTTGAATTAAAACCTTTGGATAAGTTGAAATACATGAAGTCACACCAAAGTGAAATAGAAATATAGATTTTTAACTTCTAGTAGAATATATGCTAAGTGCTTTAAACATTGAAAAGCTGCAGCAAAGAGACCTTAAACACAGTTCTTACTGCAGCAGTGTTACGTATGCAGAATCTGTAATCAAATTAAAAGTTTCTGGGAAGAGCTGAAATACTCTGAACGCAGCTGCCCGCTCCACCACTTGAGGAGAACCTTCTACCATTTGGATCTCTGATTCCCATCTTTTGGTTGTTTGGTTTTGCCATGTTATTACTGACTTGTGTGTCTTCCCTGAGCTGTCAGTAAATACTGTGACAGCTTCTAAAGGCACTTCACTTAAGATGGGTTTTTCCCTGAAGCTTGTTTGCCACAGCTTGTGGCTTGGGAAGTGGATAGAGTAGGCACCTGGGTAGTTTAACAATGCAATTTGTAAATTTTCTGATTTTTGCAAAGTGCAATCAAAATACTCTCTCTTTAAAGGCATATAAATTATTAGAAAGTTTGGACCTGTCATGGTTAACAGCCTTTCTCTAGCTCGGATTATGATCTGAGTCAGCATTTCTATGGTCGTGAATATTGTTTTTGGAGACTTGTAAGGCAAAAAGATCCATTCTACTATCAGCAAAGGATCTCTTTTGGAAGTGTCCTACTGGAGTATGAGATCATACAGCTGCATCTTCTCTCCTAGCACTGCAAGAAAAAAAGGTAGGGATTCTATACATCGATGAGCTTGTCTTTGTTGAAGAGTTTCAGTGACCTTTTCGAGAGCTTTTTGAGCTTCGGGTATTAGGGATCTTGGAGAAGTAATGTCACAGTCCCCTCTGAGTAGGTCAAAAACTGGAGCAAGTTCATCACTGGTAATCCTTAAAATGGATCTGATCCAGTTTATTTCTCCCAAAAGTTGTTGCAGATCTTGCAAAGTGTTGATTTTGGTTCAAAGTTGTATCTTTTGTGGTTAAATTGATGCTCTGTCATTCTCCATCTTAAATATTTCCATGGTGAGGTCTCTTGTATTTTTGAAGTTACTTGATCTTCCAGCTTATCGATGGGGGGGTCGCCTGCTAGCTGGGCTATTGTAAGTGCTGCGTGGGGACCCTCAGCATATGTTGTAATTTTTTGATTCAAGAATTTCCTCCATTTCATGTCCCTATATCCCACAGGATATACTGTGATTCTGTTAGAATTGATGAAGCAATGTATCTGCAATCAAAAGGTGTTAGGTCCGCATTGTCAAATATTGCTTCTAGTAATTGTTTAACATATGGTGAGCCTATCCCATTTTCTCGAATCGCTCTTCTCAAATCCTTGATATCATCGTGTTCTACCTTCACCCATCTTGGTTTGGCATTCTCTTGGCCGTAGCTGATTGGCAGAGCTAGAAGTGGCTCTCGGCCTAAGTCAAAATGTTTTTCCTTTAGTGTCTTTCATCTAACTTCTGCCCAGTCTGTTGTAACTGGATTTTGACTTCCCCTCAGAAGGTGTCTTGATTGAGAGAGAGATAGGCTTTTTTCTTCATCTTGTTCCAATATAGTTATTTCTGATTCTTCATCAGAAGCAGAACAATCATTATATATTCTTCTGTCTCTATTTGTCCAGCAGCTGTTTCTTTCTGGTCCATCTTCCCCCTCTCTATGAAACAGAATGGGCTGTTCCAAAGGAGGTTGTATCTGTGTTTGTGTATTTTAAGTATTTGAGGGTGTAATAACAGAAGTGGCCACAGGAGGCGCTGCAGCTGGAGGATGAGCAACTTGTTGGTTACAAGATGGTGCCGGTGGAAGTAGGTAGGCATTGTTTATGGAGGTGAGCAGGGCGCCGCCATGTTATTGTACGGCAGATGGTGTTGTCGTGACATCAGGCGGTTGTCTGGGACAGCGTCTTCTGAACCTCCTGCAAATCAGGCAAAAGCAATCATAAGTGCCTGTCTTGAGTGCAAACTTCTACAACCTCCTGTTTCAATAGGAGCAATCAATCCGCGAGGATTGCAAAGCTTGCAATTGTGGCAAACAGATATCACTAAATACCCATCTTTTGAGAAATTTAAAAATATCCATGTATCAGTGGATACCTTTTCAAGTGCAATCTTTGCTTCAGTACATACAAGTGAGACAGCCAGTCACGCCTGTCAGCATTTTTGCAAGCCTTTGCTTCATTAGGGGTACCTCAAGAGATAAGAACAGACAATGGCCCTACATACACAGCAAAGAAACTGGCCGATTTTCTAACGGATTAGAGAGTTCAACACACTTTTGGTGTTCCTTACTCTCCCACAAGTCAAGCCATTGTTGAAAGAACACATCACTCTTTAAAACGGATTCTAGATCAGCAAAAGGGAAGGTTGTCACAAGCAACACCACAGATGAGGTTGAGCAAAGCTCTGTAAGTCTTTAATTTTTTAAATGGCTCCTTTGTAGAACCCGATCCACCAATTTGCAGACATTTTTCTAACAGTACAAGGGCAAAATTAAAAGAAAATTCTCCAGTGTTGATTAGAAACCCAGAAACAGGGTGGATTGAAGGTCCATTTCCTCTAATAACATGGGGCAAAAGGTTTGCTTGTGTTTCCACAGGTGGTCAACTCAGGTGGCTTCCAGTGAAGAATGTGAAACCCTATCAAGCGCGAAGAAACACTGACAACTCCACAAGTAAAGAAGCAGGCACACAGACGTGAATTGTACGGAGATCACAACCTCTGCCTGACATCTTACATTCTATCTGCAGAAGATTGTGAACTTTGGGTGTGGGAATCAGTAGTATTGTATAATTCTTTGTTAGATAATAACATAAGAAGAATATGGAACTTAATCGAAAATCATGCTTATACATTTTTACTTTGCTTGCTTTTAACCATGCAGATTTACCAGTTAACCAACCTAAAGCAAATATTGGGTGACTTTAGCTAATGCATCAGGTTTAGATACCATATGTCTGTCCAACACAACCCCTGAGAAGCCATTTTCCACCTGTTTGGTTGGTGTGCCAGTGGGTACTCAGCTGATTTTCTAATAGTTTGTCGAGTTCGGCACACTTTCGATGTTCCTTACTCTCTCACAAGTCAAACCATTGTTGAAAGAACACACCACTCTTTAAAACATATTCTAGTTCAGCAAAAGGGAGGGTTGGCACAGACAACACCACAGATGAGGTTGAGCAAAGCTCTGTATGTCTTTAATTTTTTTCTGAACCTCAGGAACTAAAGATCCTTATTTCTACATATATGACATTTTGTGTCAAATTTAATTATACAAAAAAGAGTCAGTCTTTAATTAAGGATGTTACTCCTTATGACAATTTATATAAAAATCAGACCTCATAGTACAACTATACCTCTTTAGTTCATTCTGTATATAATACTCCCTTTCAATTACCACATAGAATATTTTTCATTTGTGGACATAGACTTTAGCCTACTATCCCAACACACATCACTGGTGGACCATGTAGTGTGGGAAAACTTACTTTACTAACACTCAGTGCAAAAATACTTACTTTTATGAGACATAAGTAAAAGATCTATTTATCAGTATAAGCCAGCTTGTAATGATAATTTTGTACCCTGGATTCTTACAAAAAAACTACCAACAACTCTTTTACCATGACTTGGTTCAGGAGTAGCACTGAAACAATTAGACCGACTAGGGTGCTTAGTGAGTAAGAAATTCAATGCTACTTGCCTTGCATTAAGTGGTATGTTAACAGATACCAAAGATGTCAGACATGCAACTTTGCAGAACAGGGCTGCAATTGATTTCCTCTTATTAGCGCATGGACATGGATGTGAAGATTTTGAAGGAATGTGTTGTATGAATTTATCTGATCATTCAGAGTCCATCCATAAGTGTATTCAACAATTTAAAGAAGGTGTGTCAAAGATTAGAGTTGATGATGGAACTTGATTAGATAACCTGCTTGATGGATGGAATTTAACAGCATGGGGAAAAGAGCTTTTAAAGATGGGTTTCTACATATTAGTTATCATCATAGTTGTATTAATAATGGTGCCTTGTTTGCTTCAATGTATTCGACAAATGATCAGCAAAACTATTAAAGGAATCTACATGGTTCAAACAGGAGTGGGAGATGTTGGAGTGAGAGGTCCTCTGAACCCAGGCCCAGAGGAAAGCCAAAGCACAGGGGTTGAATTAAAACCTTTGGATAAGCTGAAATACATGAAGTCACACCAAAGTGAAATAGAAATATAGATTTTTAAGTTTTAGTAGCAATATATGCTAAGTGCTTTAAACATTGAAAAGCTGCAGCAAAGAGACCTTAAACACAGTTCTTACTGCAGCAGTGTTACCTTTTCACAGAATTTCTTTACTTTAGACAAAACATAGATGGAACTATACTGTTCACATTTTTTAGATAGAGTGTTCAAACAATAAGAACTGAGAGAAACTATATATGCAAATCTGTGTAATACCTATGTAATACTTGTATAAGATTTACGACTATTAGAATTAGACCAGGATAGGTTAAAAAAAGAAAAACTAGAATAATGTGTTAATTTTATTGATCAATTAACAAATATAACCCACACTTCTGTAAGTTTAGGGAGGAAGGAAAAGCTGTTTTCTACTTGCTGTTTGCCTGCTGCTGCTGCTGTTGCTGCTTGGCCTTATCATGTAACCCCTTCAAACTCTACCTTCAGAAAACTGTGAGACTATGAAATAAAGAACTTTAGCAGGACAGCAGCCTCCTCTGCTCTTTCACCCTCGTTTGAGAAGGGAGGGTATCCCATCAAAAGCTCAACAGCTGCCATGTGTTTTGCTCTGCAGAACTGTTCCAGAGGCTGACTACAGTGACATGTACCATCATCATCATATGTAGCAGTTCATGAGACTGGATTTGAAAACTGGAACTTGGAGAGTACCTGTGTATTCAATGAAAAATCACACCAACAGTGGGTTATATCTGGAATGAACAAACAAACAAACGGAAACAAACAAAACCAACAAAACCCCCAAACAGTCATGTAGTGTGGTTATTGGTACGAGCATGCTTGCTTCTGACGCTTGGTATTATGTCTTGATTAAAGAACCAGCAACTGCTAGGGGGAAAAAATCAGTGGGTATGGATTAAAGTTCATGAACTTCAGCATGCTTTCACCAGCTGTCCTTAGAGCTATTGATTTTAGATTAGATGGCAGTGGTAAAGGTCAAAAATATTTGATAATCAACTTCAGCGATTAAAATCTTTGTTTTGATCTTGAGGGGGAAAGAAAAATCCTTTCTTATTCTCACTTTCTCAAAGCAGAACTGCACCTTAAAAGTCCAGGATGGTTTGTATACTGGTTTCCCATCTTATTTGCCACTCAGCTGGGTACAAAACTTTTTTCTTTGATGCAGTGAAATGTAGAAATAAGCCTGACAAATGACACTGCACATCTGCAGAACTAATGCTCGTCTCCTGTTGTGCTGCTTCCAGCACTCTCCCCACAACATCCTTCTCTATGTTCTATGCCAATACCTTGTGCTCTTTCTGCATTTCCAATTCTAAACACTTTTTGGGCCTCAGCTGGAAGCAGGCCTTGTGAAATCTTCACCTGTGAGGAGAGAAGGTGGGAATCTAGACGTAAACTCTCTGGACTAAATCCAGATTACAGGATATAAAGTAAATCTAAATAAATATTAGAGGGTTTTTGTTTGTTTGTTTGTGTTTTTTTTTCTCTTGAACTGTACAAACGAATATAATTTTAGATTTGTTTTCTTTCTAATGAAAAAATGTTTATGTTTGTAGAATTCTAAAGTAATTTTTAGGTGCCAGCTATTTAGTATGTCACCTTAACAATGAAAGACGTATTGCTTAGTATATTTAGGGATTGTTTGCCAACCTCTGAAACAAACAGCCATCCCTCACACTTCCCCCAAATGACCTCAGGCTTTGAAGGAACATGTAGAATTGACAAAGAAATGCTGTAGTGATAAACAATTTGGGTGATGGAGCAAAATGTGTAAATAAACAGTAACTACTATAAAAGTAGTTACCTGTAAAATATTGCCTGTAGTATAGCATCCCTTTTCTCTTGGTTACCTCTTCTTAGAAGGTAGCAAGCAAGTGCTGAGTGATTGCTGGTGGTAGTGATGTTGCCATGCTTCAGTTAATCTTATTTCTGGCCCTTTTTCTAATTTAGAACTTAATAAACTGAAATCCCACCAGGAATATTTATTCTGAAGCTTGTGACCTCCAATATGTGAAGTGTGCTCCTTATCTTTAAACCCTGTACTCTTCCTCACNCTTTGCTAATCGTGTTTATTTACAAAAAAAAAAAAAAAAAAAAAGAGACACGAGCTTACATTCAGCATGAAGCCCCTTTTGTTAAATTTTCATAAATACTTAGGTATCTTCAAAAGGTCTGCTGGCATTCAGTCCTAGTTCTCCTCCAGGCTAAATTGCGTAGCTTAGGTCTAAAGTGGACTAGTTTGAAATGGTAGTTTATCACCATGCAGGCTTTACACTTTCACTGTAAGTATTTCAGACAGAAAGCTAATAAAATATTTTAGTAAATGTCTGTTTGGAATTCTGCCAGTCTGGTAGCACAGTACATTATGATGCAAATACAGCTACTAATTTTCCTCAACATTCATGCTAGAATAGGTGATATAGAACCAGGTTTAATTGCTGAATGTAATTGACAGCTCTTTCCTGAAGCTGAAGAGGGAATTAATTGTCTCTCATTGTTATTTCTTGCTGTCTAAGCGTATCCTCAGGATTGCAAACAGGTAAAAGAGACTGTGCTGTTGTGCATGTGCTTTTCTCTCCTCATTTAGCTCCTGTCTAACTTTGTGTTGCTGCTTCTGGTCCTTGAGATATGGAACATTCTTAGGATGATAAACAGATTTCTCAGCCCTGTACTTCTCTTGAGTGAGTGTGTCTTTTGCTGTACTAATATAAAGCATATGAAGTATCTGTGGGAGGGAAAGCAGCTTCATTTTTCTCTTGGAACCAATTCATTGACTTGCCTCTAAGAAGCGGGCCAGGAGGAATACTGAGAAGCAGCAGAAATGCAACAGACTTGATCTACTGCTAAACAGCAGCTATTAGCTGGGAATATGGTGAGATACTTTAGCATTTCCTCTTAGGAGTAAACTTTTGAAATGGAAGTTTTTATCTGCATCACTATGTCTAACAGTCATAGGTGGGTTTATTTATTTTTTTCTAATTCAATATTTCATCAATTGCTTCTTAATCCTTTTAATAATTTCTACCTCAACAATATCTTATATTTGCTATTTAGTATGCCTACAGTTGTGGTTTTCACCAGAGAGCTAAAAACCGTGGCTAGAGAAACAATATTTAGTTATTAGTCTCAAAATCATTTCTGTTATGCAAACACAGGCTGTTTAGTATTCCAAGATTTGACGATGTCAGTAACAGCATTGCTCTTTATGAAGTTATAGCAATCTCATCTCTCATTTTTGACCAGTGTGCTATTTCAGGTTATGATTACAAGTACCTTTCCACTTGCAGCTAAACAAGCCAAGTTTTTTTTGCATTCACAAGGTAGTGGCTATCTGGTGGTCACTGAAAGTGACCATAATTAATATTTGCTATTTGCCTAAGCAAGAAGATTTGAACTTCATAACAGTTCATTATAAAGATATGAGAATCTACTCTCTTAAAGTCTTAAAGATAAGACAGGTGAGATGCTGCTAAAGTAAGGCAGACGGGATACTGCTTTGTACATTATTCTTTATATTCAGTCTTCCTACCAGTTAACGTGTCATATTGAAAAGAATTTTAGAACTAGATGGGAAAATAGATTATGTGTTTAAATGGAGATCTCAGTTCAACAGCCTTACACAGGATATTTGAAATACTAATAATACTCACCTGTGGTGACTGTGTTGTCAGGTGGGGCTATTAAATATTGATTGACCTGAGGGCAATGATGTAATTAATGTCATTCATAAGTACTCTTCCTGCAAATAGTCCTGAAAGAGAAGAGGTAAAATATGAGGAAACAACTGAGAGCTCTCTCTAGAGCATCAGTGTCCATGAGGGGGATGCAGAGATGTACTGCAGCAAAGTTTGTGTGAGGGTTACATATTAAAAGCAGTTGCTTGTCTTATTTTAAGAGATCATCTCATGGTATAGCTTTGCTCCAGATTTTTTAAATGTGCATTACTCTTGTGAAATTTGTTATTTGGTTTCTTGGGTGGCTAGTGAAGATGTAAATTTTTTATGCATTTTTAGTTCCGGGTTGAGGTGGGGGAAGGGGAGAGAAAAAGTATGGGAGTGTGGGGATCTGAATGCCCTCTCATGTTAGTATAAGCTGGTCATAAATATTATTAAACTCCACTGATTTTATGTTTAATATACAGCTGAAAACTGAAGTCTGCATCTCTTTCTCTATGTATGAATGAGTCTCAGTTCTTGTATTTCTGTGAGTGGAGGAACAATAATTTTCATTGATGCATGTCTTGAGGTAACATTGTAAATTTAGCTTTGTGTCATAAGCTACACCCAGATACTACTAAGCAAAAGAAACTGGGTGTGCTGGTTTGGCCAAAATCTAGTAATATAGCCCCTGAGAGAAAACCAGGTTGCAACCACCCTTCCCCCCCCACAGGGTTCGGGAAAAAAAAGGAAATTTTTCCTTGAAGGAAAGTGAAAGAGATAAAAACTATTTATTTTAACAAACACACAGGAAAAGGATAATGATGCTAAATAATGGATTAAAACCTTTGCTATAGAGAGAAACCTGGGAAGATTTCAGAGTCCTTCTGTAGGTGTGGTCTCTCTCCTCCTCGGAGCTGGTCGGTGAGGGCGTGGGCCCACCCCCGGGCCTCGGGGAGAAAATTCTCCTGATGTGTTCTGATGTTGTTGAAACAGTTCAAAAGAGAAGAAGAGGAAAAAAAACCAAAGTCCCAGGAAACAAAATTCAGCTCTCCNCCCCAAGACACTGGGAAAGGTAAAAGTTTAGACAGACTACAAGTTCACAGAATTGCAGAATATTTCGAGTTGGAAGGGACCCAGAAGAATCATTGAGCCCAACTCTTAGCCCTGCACAGGGCATCCCAAGAGTCACACCATGTGCATAATCTGCAACTTCAGAGCTAACAAATGTAATTTGGAATATTTTGCCTGTTAAGCTGTGAGAAAAAAAAAAATCAGGCAAAAATGAGACTGAATTATTGTTGGTTATCTATAATGCTTAGGTAAATAAGGAATGCTAAGCAGGACTTGTAGCAACTGAAGTCCAAGAAGAAATTGTTTGGGAGGGTGTTTAGCATATGGCAAATGAAATACCTTTGAGAGATTTAAAGTACTCTTCACCTGGAAGCACAACTGAGAAAACAGAGAAATGAAGGAAAACAAAGATCACCTTTGGAAAAAAAAAGTTGATTAAAAGAGCCCCTTTGGGTTCTTTTTGTATTTATCTAAAAATTCAGTTCAGTCCTTTGGAAAAGACCTTGATCTGTAGGCTGGGAATTGCTGGGAAAGGTAGATATGAATTTTTCTCAAGTGTTAAATTGATAGATGTGTTCAGGTCGCTGACAAACACCTGTGAGAATAATACATATTTCATTTAGGAAGGGAGAAAAGCTAGAAGGAAGGGAGAAGTATATAAAATACCCAGAACTAAAAGGTTTATAGCACTTTGATGTGTCTTCTCCAGACTGTGTTATGGCTTGCTCACATTTTGGAAATATGAGGGTCTAAAGGGTCTAGTAATAGTAAATTTGTGTAATTTTAAAATTATCTACAGCTGAAAGATCAACTGTTGAGCATATAAATATAAATCCTGATGAAAGAAACTGGAGCATGCAGAAAATCAAAATGAACCATGAGTGAGCTTCAATAAAAAAGAAAAAAACAGAAATCAGGCCTAGTTTTTGCTGTGGAGAACCACAGAAGAAAGGACTGTTTTGTAGACAGGGTTTTTTTTTGTTTTGATTGTGAGGTTTTTTCTGTTTGAGAGACCAATTCAAAAACAGAGATTTCAATGTACATTTAATTTAAAAATGGTATTTTAGTTTTAGCTATCTGCAAACATGACACCCAGCTAAATGTGTTGTTAAGTCTTCAGAAAGAAGACTTATTGTGATCGTTTGTTCTCAGTTCTCCCCTCAGTATTTCATCTGTTGTTGCAAAGAAATGTGTGCTTAGCCCTTAAACATGACAGAATTCCTCAGCTGCCTCCATAGGAACTGAAAACTTGTACCTTGTTAGATGTCTAGTCATCATACCATGAGACACAGCCACGCACAGTATGGATTTTTAGTTCTGCTGATTACAGAACTTCTTGAGTAGTTTATCCAGAAGCTTGTGGCAGACTGCGCAGAGTAGGTTGCCTAACCTGTTGCAAACTTAAGTTCTTGCTCTCAAGAGCACATAATTAAATGCATATCAGTCTGATGTGAATTCTAGGCAGAGGTTTTTCCAAAAAAGCAGAACATTTGCCACTTCTTGGAAACAGGCCTTGTTCTGAAACAAAGTTTAAGGAATAACTAAAAAGACACTGAATAGAGCTGAACACTTTAACTTTTGTAGAATAGCTTGCTGTCTTTTTTCCTTCCTGATTATAACCAGACTAACCTTTGGGGAAAGGTTCTGAACATCCAGGGAACTCGCATAAAGCATACTGAAAAGGTCACCTTTTGTGTAATGTTGAATTGTGTAATTCAAAGGATGCAGTTCATAGAACGGCATTCAAGTCAGCTCATCGTAAAGACTGTTTTCCATTGGTTATGGAGAAAATAGTCCTCTCTAAGGTATTTTTCATCTTTTCCCTTCCCTTCTTTTTTCACACTTCCCCATACATATTAGTTTGGCATGCACAGTTTTACAGTTGTACCACATGGGGCAGCCTCACACTTGAATGATGGAATAGGTTTATTTTTATTGGGTATGTGCCTTGTCCTATTGCTGTGAGCTAGAATGAGACAGCTATAAGCAGGCCACAGACAGCCACATAAAAGCCGGCGTACACTAATGAAGTGGGATTCTTCTTACATCAGCTAAAATAAATTTTTGTGACTTACCATATTGTTCAATTGGACATTTCTATAAAAATAGGAGAAAGCTCAGAAAAATTTCAAGAGTTCGGGAGCTCCTGGTTTGTTTTTCATGGTTTGTTTTCTTCAGACGTCCTGACAAGGAATAATTATATAGAAGGGACAGTGCAGGTTCAAACCATTGGGCCAGTCTGAGTTTTGTCGTGCTGTTGATGAAGCAGAGAATGGTGTTTGTGTGTTTCCAGGAAAACTGACATATGAAACTCAAAGGGTTTAGGAGATCAATTGAGCTTTTATATCCCAGTCACTTTGATCAAGAAATCTGACTCAAAACTCTCAGAATAAAATATTTTCTCTTGAGACTTCCAGTGATCTTCAGAGGCTACGAAAGTAGCTATACTTCCTGTATTTTGATTATTTAGGAGCTCTGGAGAAGGCAGAACTATGTTGTTAGGTTGGGGGAAAGCACAGGGTAGTAGTATTACTGTTCCCTCCAGTAAACTCCAAAATGTTCTGCAGTTAAGCTTCAGGAAAAATTCTGGTTTTGTTTTAGCAAATAATTGTATTCTATCTGTCTTGGGCTAAGCAAATCAGAACTGACACGTAAAACTATGAAATCTATTGATTCTAAGGTGTCTGGTGTATTAAAAATCTGGGAAATGAAGAATATTCCTTTTATGTATGATAATATTAAGCATTATTCTTGTCATGGGTGTTATTAAAGTTTCTAGCCTTGAATCAACCAGGCCCATGACTGTAAATACTGAGATGACAATTTTGACCTCAAACTAGCTGTTAGGAATGATATGGCTGAAGGTCAGGGCAGGAACCAAAGTCTGACTGGCTGCTGGAGAACACTTATTCCAAGCAGAAACACACGTCAAAATGCTGTTATTGGACATCTAGTGGCAAATGATATTTTCAACCACCTATATGCACATGGATGGGAACTTTCAGTGTGATTGTGAATGTTTCAAGGCTTCAAAAGCCTTTCATAGTTTCTCTAAATTCAGCCATTTTCACATGGTCACTAATTTCCCCTTAAATCCCGCTTTTCTGAGTGGCATACTGTTCCTGGGCAGACTTTAAAAAGCCCAAAACAACAGGCAGACTTTAAAAAGCCCAAAACAACAAACAAAAAACACACTGCCCCTACTTAAAGGATCAGTGGTCTTTGTTTCTCAAGTAGAGAAATCTACCTTTGCTTTTGGTAAGAAATCTAAGAGCTGGGAAAGAAAGAGCTTTATTTTCCAGGGTAAGCTTTCTTGTTTTTCTTCTTTAGTCACAACACTTAATGTGTGCACATCTAAATCAAACAATTGTAATCCTCTATTTAGAGCAGTGTCTGCTTCCAAACTTCTTGCAATTGGTTTTTATTTTTCTTTTTTTATGTTTCTTATTCTGTTGAGAGCCTTGCTAATTACTTTGGGTGTTCTTGGTGTTAGTAATGAGATAGTTTATATTTTAATTAAACAGAGTTACTACAAAATATTCCAGTGGAGGCTAGGAGCATTTATCTCTTGACTTTGTCTCTTTGTGGCACTCTGAAAAGTAGCTTTTGCTGTCCAAATCCTACAGTGTGTCCAAGCAATGCTGTTCCTTTCATCAGAATATCATGTTTTACCCTTTTTGGACTAAATTACTCTTATTATTTGTCTAAAATACGTAACTAGGTGTGGAAACCAATAGCTGCTCTGAAATATTTCACAGAGCTTGACTTGGACACAAGCACTTTGTACTCTTGAGAATTTGGCTTGTACCCGTGAGAACAGAAGCATAGAAACCAAAACAACAGCTCAAGAACTGCAGCTGCTTGAGGGATGTTTTTATTAGCTTAGATTTGTTTTCTAATGGGTGGTGGTTGCAAGCAACCAATACTTTTGAGGGGTATCAATGTAGAAACCAATGAGGACACAGCACGATTGTCAAGGGACTGTATATAAGTAGACTTTGTAGAATAAAATGAGCCTTTTTGTCTTTTGCCTTTCTTTCCTGGAGTTAGTGTGAGTGATTCGTGAGTCTCAACAGTGACAGCTAGGTATACAGTGGAAACAGTACATCTCTTTTTCAAGTACAGCTTTATAAATCAAGGTTACAGGGCAGCTGTTTTGATTTTTATTATTTTATTTTCTTTTGTCAACACTGTGAACAGTAACGGTGGTAAAAAACCTTTTTTCTCCTCCTCTCTCTGACCCTTCAGGTGAAATAACGTTCCTCTTGCAAGAATGCTTTTTATAATTGTCAAACTGTTGCATCATCTCTACATGTACAAGGTCTTAATTTTAGACATACATCACTGCTTAAATTGCTTAGTTCAAAGTAAAGTAAAAACTCTGGATGCTTTATGAACTTTTAGTAAGGAAAAAAATAATCTTTGCAATCGTGTTCACACCTTAGAAAAGAATTAAAATGAAAAGCACAGAGAGACTGGAAAACCAGTAAAAATTAAAACCTCAAAATTTGTTCTGTAAGTATAAAGCAATGAAATGGGAAACGGCAATAATCATAAGAGCAGGAATAATTTAATTTTGAAGCTAAGATGTTTGCTGCTAGATTCCCCCCTGAGTTGCTCCATTTTTAGTATATTGCTAATTTTTATATCCAGTCACATTGTTGTCTGATTCGATGTGTGGTGTTAAAGAACTTCTGCTGTGCGCAAGCATTTTGTGTTAAAGCTTAAAATTTTCCAACCATGCACCTTATTAGTATTCAAATTATTTCTGCATAATTTACTATGCATATCATTCTGCATTTTTTGATGACATTGTCAAGTTGCAGGTTTAGCATTGTAAATATTTTTGTGATTAAAGCTACAATTTTATAAACATTTTTTATGAACTGAACACTTAGATGCCCAGATTCTTGCCTTAAACACCCTACATTTGTTTTCACATTTTCTTTAAGTTGTAAAATATTTTAAAATGGGGGAATGAATTAGACAGAGAATTTTTTTGTGCTGATTAATTCTAGGTTAATGGGCATATATATCATGATAATGGTGCCCAGTGAGAACTTGCTTCTCTCTTGCCACACCATAAATGCATCCTCCTAAAAAAATGTTTTTTCCTTATTACTTACTACGCAAAAATAATAAATTTTATTTCTGTAGCATGCTACAGTGGGGATCAGCAGAGAGTAGGTGAAATGAAAACACAGGAAAAAGTTCATGTGTATATGTAGTGACTTGGTTCTCAGTATTGTTTTACCAAAAAAAGGGCAGATGCAAAATATTGACCAGTCTTTATCTTAATTTTAAAGCCGAATATCCTAAAAATCACCCCTTTAATGCATGTTTGCTTTCAACTGACTATACATTTATTGAACCATTTATTGTGTTCCGAGTTAAAGCTCATTGTAGCTTCAGTGATGGCGTTAATCTCCTTCAGCAGGCACAGATGACAACACCAAAGAGCTGTTTTGGCAAAGTCAACTGAGAGGTATGGTCAATAGCAGTGCTGAATCCTTCAGCAGGATAATAAAATGCTAAATTCAAAAGATTAGTTGAATTGTATGATAATTAAAAATGGCTTTTTTGACATTCTTGGATGCTTCAGAATGAGACAAAAAAAGCTTAATTAACAGAGCACTTATTCTTATCTCTGCCTTTTAAACAACTGAGTGCATACAATATCTTATTGTTAGACTTCTGCACTTAAAGAGAAGACAGAATTCTTTGGTTGAAGGCTAGATATACTTCCAGCAGATCACTGACATGCATTTAGTTTGTCTGCAATAGCAGGAAGTGTTTCCTAATGTTTAGGTTTAAATTGAGATGAATTGATTCTACATGAAGTCGAGGCCACGCTCTCAGTGGAAGAAATCTGTTCCTTCTGGCTTGGAATATGGAGCCTTGGAGTGGCCTATCCGGCCTCAATCACACAGTTATGATTTCTTAGCTCACGTTTACTGCTGGTAGGATTACTGTGATATCAATTAATGGTAGTCTGGCAGAGGAAGGGGGAAAGCACCACAATACTGTCTGTCACTTTGCATTCCTCTGCTGTGCAACAAAAGGCAATTTCTATTTTTTTACTCACCCTCTCCTTCTGCCCAGTCTGTTAGGTCATCACATGTTTGAGACATCCGTCTGTTGCAGAGGAAACTGTGGTATAAGGCACTTAGGATCATTACAAATTCAGCACAAGTTTCAGTAAGTAAAGAAGGTAGGTTGTTAAGTCTTCAGATGCAAACCCATCACAGCTATTATCAGAGTATGTCAGGAATAGTTATAGAGACTGAGTTGGAAGTAGATTTGTCTGAAACATTTAAAACTCTCTTGAAGCATCGAAGCCTACATGAAGAAAGTATTCTCTGAGGGACTGACATGACCTTGCACTTACTCAGAGTATTTTATAACAGCACTTACTATGCTATTTAAATGCTATTATCTCTTGTGACACTGGCATGTCCTTTGTATTGCTATAGCAATAACAAGATAAAATACTAGGTTTTGCAGTTGTTTAGCACCATCACTGACTCACACTGGTATTCCCTGAATAAAGTAGACAAAGAAAATTATCTTTCTTCTCCTCAAATTGCTCCTTTCTCTTACTTTTATACACCAATTTAAATGTAATTTCCAGTCCTCAACATAAATCTCTTGGCTCTGTGATTCTACAGTAATTTCTGGAAGCTGAGTCTTTCTGTTTGCCAAGGTGCCTGTGCTGCACAGGCCGTGAGGAAGCTTTGGTTGGCAGGAGCAGGCTGGTTCTGGGCTCTGTGGTCAGAGCATGACCTGTTCTCCAGCACAGGCCAAGGGTAAGTGGATGAGAAGATTTGTACAAGACTGGGGCAGCCTAGTAGCCTGACAGAGGTTCTCCAGGTGTTTGTGACAAAGGGGTTGGTTTGACAGATTAAACTGTTGTTAGCCCTCTCTTGACACCGCCTCAGTTTCCAAACCCCGTTGGCAAAAAGATTAGCCAGGCTCCTGTGTGCCTGCCATAGCAGTAGCTTGGCTGCCTCCTTTCCCTGGGGGCTGAGGAGACAGGTATAGAGACAGCACAGAGGCTGAGGAAATTACTCCCCTGTGACCCTGTATGAGGATGTAGAATGGATTTCCTGTACAGCCCGTGCCATGGCTCCAATAGCTAGAGGAGTATATGTTGTGCAGCTGTCACTGCTCATTAGCACTTCTGCCCTCTTCAGAAAATGCTGCTGACAAAAACCCCTCAATTATATGGTCAGGTTTGAAAAAAAGTTGATGTGTGCAAGGATGTTATTGACCTGATTCATCTGACATAAATACAGACGTGCCTTTGAAAACTGATGAACTAAAACTGCTCTCCGTTTTTGAGAAGAGGCTTGAATTTCTTTATATCCAAAGGTTATCTTCACAAGGTTTATACTTTTTGTTTGTTTGTTTTGAGAAGACAAACTCCTTTTTTTTTTGCTCCAAGATCACCTGTGGACAGAGTTGTCTAATAAGCACCCTCCACCTGCTTTCTCTTTCAAAGGGATGGCTCATAGTAGGAAGGTTAAATGGCTAAAATATAATTCTATTTCCTATAATCAGGTATATTTGAAAACCTTCTTCAGAGGAAAATATTTCAGCTACCAATAAAACATGATTTAATACCAGACGTTTTAATTCTTACTAATTGCAATAGTATTTAATTTTACTTTTTATTTAAAATTGGTTGGAACCAGGTTGTGGGCTACAGACAGCTAGTTTACTTTGATATACAAAAGTGTTTTCTATTCTACTTACTGCAGATGTGAATTATAACGAATTTTACCTATTTTTGTATGTAGATGGAGGAGGCAAGAAGGATAAGAGTAGTTTGTCATGGATATGGTTCACTGCTTGCTTGAAAACTTCCTTTCTTATTTGAAGCAAATGGAGAAAGCACAACATCTTTTTACTGTTTTACTGAGTATTTACTGTTATGAACAGCTTTTTTTAAACAATATCAAAAGTTTTCCATAGCAGATGTGCATTTACACTTTTCAAGGACATCATTCCTCACAATACAATCAACAGTTGCTGGGCATTAATGGAATTCTCTCGGGGGAAACGTCTGTTATCTCTTTGATGGGAACAGATCTTTTATCAAGATGATTGCTAATACAGTTGAGGGAGACCAGAGAGGCTGTTAATTATTCTGTTTGGGTGTGCTTTAATGGAGTTATCAGCAAAGTACATCTGTGAAGTTTCTTTTGCAAAATAAAGCTTGCAATAAATATGGAATTAGATTTTAAGGGAAAAAATGGCATTTGCCTGCAGATGGATGGCAATGTTTGTGAGCATAAGTACATTTGTTAGCTTAGCAGCAGTCTTCTCTAATGTGATTCATGCAAGACAATTTTTATTTTAATAATAACCATTACTTTTGCTGGTAGTTTATTTTCCTGGTAAGTACTGTCTTTTCCCCTTGTCAATTTTTTTAGCTGTTGGTATTTTTTAGATTATCATGTCTTTCTTCAGGGCATTGTCAGCAACCAAACAGATCTGACTCAGAGACGGTTCAGGGTGGATCCTCCAGTAGCAAAAGCTATTGATCAAATTCCTAAATTCTGAGAAAGCCCTCCTGCTTCTAGATGCCTTTAGCAGGCAGTACTTGCACATCCATGCCTGGTAAGCCTGAACTGAAAACCCAGTTGCAAAAAAGGGAATAGGACATGAGCTTGGGAGAAGAGAGCAGTAATATCGATGTGGGAGATACTTCTTTATAGAAGTATAACTTTTTAAAAGATTGGAATTTGGAGGTTTTGTGCTTCTGTTCCCTTAAGTGCATATGAATGGGCAAAGATGAGTAGTGCCGCATAATTCCTCTATTCTCATCTATTATGTTCTCCCCAGGAGTTACTGTCAATCAATGGAAACATCATGTGTTTCAACCACAATGGCTGTTGATTATTTTCTTTTTTTTTTTCTTAAAACAGTTGTTCACCAGTGCTATTCTAGCTTTTCTACTATACCATGTGGCTTTCAGACTCACTTTTCTACAACTTTCGGAGCAAAGGCTAAATAGATAGATGTCTACTGACTGCCAATTCTCCTGCCCTCTCCTACCTCCAATTTCTGCCTGTTCTTGGTAGTTTCAGCAAAAGTTTTTGGTTTGGTTTTTTTTTTTTTTATTGCACTGCTTCCTACAGAATTATTTCTGCATTGCACTTCAGCAAAATTCTTCAAACTAATGTTTATATATCAGATTATCATGGTGTCTCCCAAGGCTCATTTTTCATATACCCAGAACATCATCTTGTATATTTTCTGATGTAAAGGCTTTTGGGAATTTTGGCTATGTGAAAGTAGTACTCCCTCCAGACATCTCTTAAAGATCGAATATCTTGAGGAGATGCAGGTTTTTACCGGAACCAAATGTAAGGGACAGGGTGTGGCCAGTGAGAAAGAGGGTTGATTAACAGTAAACACAGTTTCTAAACAGGTTTCAATTCCCAATAGGAAAAAAAGTATCAGCTGACTGGCCCTTAAAAAATAAACATGAATATGTGCAGGTGTAAAGTTATTGAACACCTTCTAATACTTGAGGATAGGAGTGAGCTTCAGATAGCAAGGCTTGTTTTCTCTTTTGAACAGTTAAAAAAAAAAAAACTTGAAGGAGATACTAAGAAAGGAGCAGCTGGTTTCAACAGAGACCTGGTTGAACTTTCCCTTAAATTTCCAAGATGCTCTGCTTTTATGCATTCTCACTGCCCTTTCATAATTAATGCCACATTTCACTACTTCTCCTAGGATGTCTGTAGTTACAGTTGCTATTGAACACCAGAAGACAAAAATCTCTTCCCGACTCTCCTTTTTTTCTGTAAAGAATTCTTTCTCTATATGTAATTAATAGTAGGAAAATAACTGTTCAGCTTTAGGGATGGTGTTAAGTTTTATGCAGCTATACAGCCCTGTTTGTTTAAATCCCTGTTTGAAGCATATCATTGCAAAACTTCAACCCAGGATTATGCCAGCCAATGCCAGCTCTTCCTTTCATGCACCTGGGTTAGCTTGCAGGTTAAATTCATTGTTCACCACTAAACCAATTGCAAGGTTACAAATTTTGTGAGCAGTATGCAAAAGGCTTGTGGTGGAGGTTATTCTATTCTGTAATGGACAACCTCAGTTACAGGAATATTAATGTTCAGGACTGCGGTGAGTTGAATCATTGAATTGCATATGGAAAAATAGTGGGGAGAATAGTGGTCTTCAGAAAAAAAAAGATCTTGCTGAGTAGCATGGCAGAATTCCCTTTGATTTATTCAAAAGCGACCTTGAAACTTCGCTGGTGATTTTGGGTTTGCTTGTTGATCAGGTTGAAACAAACAGATCTCACTACTGCTGCTAGCTTAGGTCTTGATCTTCTTAACCCTTAACTGCCTTTTTAACTTGTAAATTTATTATTAGGGTGTTTCTTTCAGGCTGTAGAATTATACTTAATTCATACAGCACTCCTGATTCCTTTCAACTCAGTAAAATTAAAATAATTTTCTCCCACTGAGAGTAATTTCCTGCCAGTATTCTTCCTCACTTAAAAACTTTGAGAGAGAGAAATATTAATGTCATTTTTAATATTTTTATCCAGAAATATTGTCAGTCCCAGAATTTTTTATATTTTAATACATATTCTGCAGAGGCTCACACTAAATTTAGCATTAATTTCTTTTATATATTTCTGGACATCATAGAAATGCTGCGAATTTTCTTCATCTTGCCAATGAGAAGCATTTTGCAGAAGGTCTTTCACAGGGATGTGAGAAGTTTCTGAGCTCTTCTGTTCTGTCTAGTATTAATCTACTATGCTTTGGCATTTCTTAAAATTTATTTTAAAATCAAGAGTGACTATTATATTGTTTAAACTGATCTCTGTATTACAAACCCTTAAACTTCTTTACATTGGGCCTGACAGCTTTGGTTTGACTGAAGCATATGGTGATATGACTAAAGCATGTTTATCAGAAAATGCCCCAGCCTATGTGCATATCCAGAAGGATACAGAATTCACCACTCTCCTGGAATATTCTTTCTTGAAGTCCTGTGCCACCCAAACCTTGACAGGTAAACCCCATACAACCAACACTGCAGACAGCAGTACAGTTGCCTCCCTACAGTTGCTGTCCTTGTTTCTCTTCACACATCCCAAAATTTCTTGGGCCCCCTGACCATTGCGCTGGGCTGGGAGTCCTGTCATGATGAGTGGTTTAAATCTTTGTGTGACACCCTCCACTCCACAGAAGCCCTTTGATTGTGTGGCTGGGGTATAATTTTTCTAAGGGTTGTTTCAAGTTTGTCACCAATAAAATCCCTTTTTAAGAGATTGGAACTATTTAAAACAAAGATTGTGTATGCATACAACACTGACAAGCTATTGCTTGTACTAGCTGAGGCTGCACTATGTAATTTAGTTGCATCAACATGTCCCAAGGACTAATTACAGAAGCCTAATGAGAGACAGAGTGTGTAGGTCTGGGCTCCCACCTGACCTGCAAAGTACCATGACACTCACCATATTTCATATTGCGACTGGCCTTTCATCATAACTATTTACTGTTTCACCATTTCATCATTACTATTTACTTTATGCTTCACAAATTTTTAGAGGTTTTCTGATTCTCTACAGATACATCATTAAAATATGAAATGTTAATGAACTTACTAGCATCTCTTGTGGGTGCCACCCTCTAACTGGTGCCTTCCTACGGAGAGTTGCTTTTTGGAGGGAGAACCCAAATCTGAGATACAAATGTTTTTTATAAGATCTTAGATGTATAGCTATATAATTGTCTTCTTATTAATAGTAGATGAGGACCCAAAATGTTTACAGTTTGAAGATATCTTAGGAAGAGCTGTTGGCCAGAAGAATTTTCCACAGAAATTCATATTATATGAATAACATATTAACTGTTTTGCTAAAGACCGTTAAGTACCACAAACTTTAAAAGGTTTTGCACTTAAAAAAAAACAAAACAAAAAAACCAACAACCAAGCAAAAAACATCCTTCATGTCAAAGTTGAAGATATTTAAATTAAGAAATTAAAGTACTGTTTTGGGCTGATTACATTTGCAGCACTGAAATCCTGTAACCTCTGAGGGAAGGTTTATTTTAGTCCCTCCTGTAATTCTGCTTTGAGCATGAAGCAGCCAAGACTTCGTCAAATTCTATCGTCTCCCTGCCAACACTACAATTTGGATAGTGACCTGCATCATAAATTACTCCTTCGTACCTGAAGAAGACCAGTACTTTAAACTAACTAGATAGATGTTGTTTGCTATTCCTTTGACTCTTCATTTTTACTTCAGCTGTCAACAAAAAGGTCTTTATACAACAATATACAATTCTGAGCTAGGATGGAAGGGAAAGCTAGGGCTGACATCAATTCCCTGGTGTCTCACTTGCCTCTTTCACTGCAGTTAAGTTGTTCAATGTTCATTCTGTAGACTTTTATAGTCATCAAAAATATTTGGCTATTTTACTTTTGTGCACCTTGTAATTGTGCACAGATACTTCTTACAAAAGTAATTTTCATGTCAAAGATACCCTGAAAAGTTTTTCTATCTGTCTGAACTTCAACTTCCATATGCACTACAGACAATATAAATTAGCAGAACAACTATATCACAAATAGAGAAGCACCTGACTCTTCCAGAAAACCATCCTTCTCTGTATTTTTTTAAGGTAGACTTATAGGCTAATTTACTGTGTGGAAAGTTGCCTTGCGAGCTAAATTCTGAAGGGCTGCTTTCAAGTTGTTGGTACCCTATACACTCATGCTTGTGTTGTATATTATGTACTTAGCAATAAAGTATATTTCCCTGACTTAGGCACTGTTTGCAAAGCACTTCTGCTTGGGTTTTTTTCCACACAAATGTGGGGATCCATTTAAAAGAATTGAAGGTTATGTAAATTCCCTAACCTCTTCTTCCTGCAGCATAAACTTGCCACAGAATTCTTGGTATCAAGTATCTCACGTAAAACATGGCGAATTTAGTAATAAGCTCAAAGAAAGGAAATTCGTCCTGCATTGAGTGCACAGACAAATTAAGTGTTGAGGAAAAAGAAATGAGTATTTGTAGGACTTTAATGGAAATGAGGTTTTCTTGGAAGATAGGTCAAATTATTCAATATTTTAAAGGAAATAATAGACGAAATTATTTAAATAAACATGTAAAAGATAAGTTTGTCTTGTGAAATTATTATCTCACCATCTCCTATTTGCACTGCATTTGAGCAGTGGGCAAAATAGTTACCTAACCCCACACCCTGTAGCCATTTATAACATATTTCCTTTGGAGTAATTTTCTTTCCTGTGTTAAAGCCAGAAAGGTATATTCCCTCAGTATGAATTTAAGGAATGTAGGATTAACATGACCCTGGGGCAGTAAGTAATTCTGCCACCTGCACTAGAATGAAATTTCTGATATCTTGTTTTTCATGTCTGCTACTAGTGTCTAATATGCTTTTTTTTTCAGACTATAATGCATATGATAATGTGGCATTGCTTTATTTATGGGGTACAATGCTGTGTTGTCAAGAAAGCCACATTTTTTGTGTTATTAATCAAATTCCAGGCTACATATCACATTTCTGTGGACTTGAGACCCTTTTATAGATATAATTTTTTTTCCAAAATTACAAAGACCAATAAAAGTGTGTGGGTTTTTTTCCCTGGAAGGTACAGGCGATATCATGGAACCAAAACTGAAGCCACAAGATACTGGGTCAATGAAGAATGGATGGTAATAGAATTGTCCCAAAGGTTCTTGTAGCAAAGAGGGAATAGTTGAACTGTACACCATCATCATGAGTGTCTCCAGACCAGCTAAAAAAAATACACAAGATGGAGAAGCTTGTTTTCAGCTAAGAACGTAATTATTTTTTATGCTTCCAGGGATTTTCTTTCTATTCCGTATGATGTTATTAGATGTGGAAATTTTTGATATAATTGCTTGTGGGAAAACATCTGTACAAAAATATGGAGTTTTCATGGCTGGGAAAGGAAAGAAGGTAAGATATGTGTGTGCGTCTAAAAGCACACTATATATCGCATAATATAACCCTGCTGTGTGCAGTGGTGCATGAGCAGTCTTCTTAAGATGAGGGACTTAGCAATGAGTTCTCAGTCTTCTCAAAAATATGTAAAAATAAGAGCCATGATTAATATTTGGAGATAATGGATACCTAAAGAATTAACTCTGTTACACATTATGGCCCTGATTATTGGTTGACCAGGAATGACACATGACTGCAAAGGCTGGTGAGAGGAAGACAATCAGCTTCTTATTTCAGAGTGGATATTTCAAAAACCCAGGTGATTATACAAAAGAGAGGAAAAGGACATATAGGGAAAATGAATAGTTCTGTGGTGATCCATGGTTTTCAGCTAGACTACAAAGCAACTTCGTGAAATAGAACAGGTGGGGTTCTGGTGTTGACCAGAAAAAGCCAGATTCTTCTCAGCAGTACCCAGCCAAAGGACAAGAGGCAGTAGGTTCAAACTGAAATACAAAAAAAATCATTTCTTTTATAGTGATCACAGTGATGTGACTTTAGGACAAGTTGCCAAGATAAGTTAAGGAGTCTTCATCCCTGAAAGTATTCAAATCCTGACCGAATGTTGTACAGTGACTTTCTGGATGATGTTTTTCCGAGCAAGGGCCAGAACTAGATGATCTCCAAAGGTCTTGTTCAACCTTAACATTTCTGTGATTCAAGTGACAAATATGTTGGCTCTGGCTATGTATCTGTAAGCCTTTTGGAGACAAAATTTTTTACTCTTATTAGTTTAGTGTTTCTGCAGCAATATGAGCTCCCTTGTTGCAACCAGAGTCTTGAACATTTTAAGATAAACTGTCAAGAGGTTTAGTTTCACTATTACACCAATCTTACTCTACAGGCAGTGTAGAAAACTTTTTTTTTTCAGCTCATCTTTGTCTTCTGAGAGGTGAACTAGGTTTTCTCTTCTGTTCTCTACTGATGGGATCCCAGGTAGGTAATCCTTAAACATCAATGTGCAGTTAATTAACCTGGAATTCATTAGCAGGGATTATGTGAGGAGAGAAAGACAAGGGAATAGATAACACATAAAAATAGAAAAAGTCACACTTGTCAGGAGTTTAGAACAGAGCAACTCTCTTGACTTTTGCTTTCTGACTTGTAACAGAAATATGGTATTCATGGTTTATTACCAAGCTTTCAAAAATAGCTATTTCACCTGAGAAGTCTCTGAACACAAAAACAAATTGTGAACTTCCTAAGATAAATTGATTCCTGTGAAATATCTGTGGTCTGTCAGCCTTACCAGCTCTCAGGATTTCTAATTGCAAAGGAGATGAAGACAAGTGCTGCTGACAAGCCATCTGGACAACCTGCATAATGTAAACAGACTTAAAAATGCATGGTGAAGAAGATCCTCTCCCTTTTTTGGTGGCAAATTGTTGTGGGATTTCTATGGCTTGGTTGCTGTTGGCAGCACATTTATTCCTCCTCAGGCTGCATGTTGACTTGGAGGGTGGAAGGACGGCAACAAAATGCTGAGGAGTCCAGATTCCATTACTGGTATCAGTAGTATCTCACCACGGACAAGAAACTTCAGTGTTCTGTTCCAGTGGCCCACCTACAAAACAGATAGTAGGAAAGCCTGTTCACTTGGTCTTTGAAGTACATCCATTTCCTCATTCCCCTACTAAAAAAAAAAAAAAGAAAAAGGCCAAGGAAGGTCCTGTTAAGCCTTTTTTTTAAGACATCAATACATTTTATGTCAGCAGCATTTGTTAATTTTAGAAATATTTTGATTTTGTTCTTATTTCACTAATTAAAACTGGCTCTGAAATAAAGAACATGCACTTGTTTGGCCTCTTTGCCACTTGCACAGCAGGAAATGCTGCTAAGTTGAGAAAGATGATGAGCTCATTCTGGTACTGAAATAGGAAGAAATCAGCCTTTTACCCACAGAGTTATCACTTTTCTCTCGCCCTGACCACTGTTACACTCTGCACCTCTGTCCAGCACACACACAGCAGGATGCTGGTATTCAGGCTCCATTAGGTTATTGACACGTCCTGTTCCTCAGGAACCTCCTGGGATCAGAGTAATTGAGCTCAACAGTTGAACCTCTATAGAAATATCCCTGACCTTTTGCCTTGCAGTCAGTGGGGTGACCATAAGTGAATGCCAATTAAGAAACCATGGGCATTTTGACTGAGGCAATTGGGTCAAGCATAGCTTTGAGGTTATATAATCCTTTTTCCTATTAACTTGTGAAAGTTGGAAGTACAGAACCATTCCTTTCCTACCTTCCCTGCACCAAGGCATTTTTATTCATATTTGAAAGATGTCACCCTTTTTTGCAAAAGCAGATCATCATAATCAGCTACTTTCAAATCCATCAGTATAATATTTACTCTTCTGGAAGTTTTGTTATGGTAACAGAAACAAAAACATGAAAATGAGGATCTTTCTCCTTCCTTCTGAGAAAGAAAATGAGACGATGAGTGCACTGAGGGTGATGGTAAGATTGAAATGAACACCTGCTTACAGTTCTGCTTAGTTCAGATGCTTCCTTAAGGTGAGCCTGCTTTGTGAATTGCAGCTGTTAGATCTTCTGAATTAAGTGGGGAAATTTCAGTTGTATCAAGCAAGAAAGCACAGTGGCAGACATGGAACCAGATGAATAAATGGCTGAGGAAATGAGGAAGGAGAGTTCCCCATCTTTAAACTATAACACCTGCACAGCAGTAGGATTGAAGCTTGTGCTGCACAGAGTAACTCCTGTACCAAGCCAGTGGATTTGCACAGAGGAACTGCTGCTATCCACAGGGGCCAGCAGCAAAACAGCTTCAGTGTTTTCTATTTCATTTGCTGAAGCTTAGTCAGCTTTGCCCTAGGAGTCTATGAGGACCCACTTACACATTTCCATCCTGCATTATTTTGTGATATATCACTTCAAGTTTTAAATAATACATGAGTAAAATCAGATTGTTTTGTTGTATTGCTGGTGTGGTGAGGGTTTTGCTGGTAAAATGGAAAATGGTATCGAAAGAAATTAATGTGACAGTCTCTCTGACCTCTGCTCTTTTCTTGTGTTGTAAGTGCAATATACTTATATACTTAATATACAAGGGCGGGGTGGAAAAGGCGAAATCTTTATTTCTCTAGAAAACATAGGAGAAGAATGGCATCGTAAACAATAAACTAATGAAAATGCAATAGTTCAACTAATGCATCACACAGTAACAGACAAAAAAGTCTGCTGAAATATTCATGATGAAAAGAAGCCTCAAAAAATATGCTGTGAGGAATTAAGGGAGCAGAAAGATGTGTGAGGGGAATTCAGAGGATGTGAATGGGCTGACACTGAGCATAGAGAAGGCTTCATTAGAAGGAAGCAAGTAAGAACATGGAAATGAAGGGTGAGCAAAGAGCTTTTTCACAAAAAGGTGATGCAAATCATTACCAGATAATGGGAGTTGATCTTTATGGGAGAACTTTAGAGTAGCTGAGGAAATTTGAGCATGCCAGTTTTTGGAGACTAGGGGTAAAGGTGGAGGAGGTCAGGAAAACCTACTTTCAGTGTGGGAAAAGCTCATCATTGATGAAATTACACATCCCACAGCGATGTGATTTCTTGATTTTTTGGCTGGAGATAAGTGTTGGAGTCTGTGAAGGATTTCAGTGCTCACAGAATGTCTGGGGTCAGAAGGGACCTCTGGAGACCATCTAGTCTAATGCCCTGCTAAAGCAGGTTCACTTGGAGTAGGCTGCACATATTCACATCCTGGCAGGTCTTGAATATCTCCAGGATATCTGTGCAGCCTGTTCCAGTGCTCTGTCACCCACACAGTAAAGAAGTTTTTCCTCATATTCAGATGGATCTTCCTGTGTTTCAGCTTGTGCCTGTCGTCCCTTGTCTGGCAATAATTTAACCTTGTTCACAGGCTGCTTGTCTGATACAATTCTGAAGCAGTGGATTTCTGTTGCATAATCTGTCATATAGTCCTCTGAAAAGCTGCATTATGAGGGAATTTTCAGTTTGGAGTTAATGAGTAAAGAATTTACTTTGATAATGTATCATTTTGCTCATACTAAGAGAGAAGCTTCTGAAAGCATACAGTATGCTTAGCTTGCCAGGAAAAGCTATTTCACTAATTGAGAAATCTCATTTTAGAGGTAAGATCATGCCAGACCATTACTGCAATACTATACCCAGAGCATGTATGGGAGTGATTATATTTTAATCTTTGGTCTTGATGGGGGTCTGCTTCCTACAGCCTTTCAGTTTTAATTCCAGCTTGGAAAACACACAGGATCCCTGTAGAGTGACATTTATGCTCTTGTTTAACTTCTTGTCCTTGAGGCTGGCAGCTTGAGCAACACTGTTTCCCTAACCTGACATCTCACTGGGAAAAAATGAGAGTTTTGCCCCAGGAGCAGAGAGGAAACACGATGCCCTGTACACAGCAGTGTTCTGACTGCTGGTACACTTACAAATGAGAGGAGCAGCAAACCCTGCATTATCTATGCTTCAGTGGTTTGCTAGATGTTTTTTCCCCCTGTGGGGTCATTCAAGTTTTATCTGGTTTTGTAATTTATAAGTATTATGACTAACACATATTCATAGGGTCTTTGGGCTATACTTGGGGAAGTAGACCTGTGTTTTAAGGATGGGCTTGGTAAATGAGGACTGAGGCAGAATCCCCATTAATTTTGAGATTGCACCACTTTCTCCTGTGTATAGATGGTGAGGTACAGAATGGTTAAATGGCTTGTCCAAGATACCATTTGTATTTTTAAGCACACAGCCACAAATCACTTCTAAAAATAGCATGTACAAGTGATACTGACCACAGCACTGAGAATGGCATGCCCCTAGATAGGAGCTTTTCTCAGGAGAGAAAAGTCCACAGGATGTCATCATTATGAGATGACACCGTAAAAGATGAAGATGTGCCAGGTTTTGGGCTTGTGATGATATTTAGTACTACACTTTTTCAGAGAAGTTGTGGATACCCCAGCCTAACAGTGTTCAAGGACAGGTTGGATGGGGCCTTGAGCAGCCTGGTCTAGTGGAAGATGTCTCTGCTTGTGGGAACTAGATGATCTTTAAAGTCTCTATCAACCCAAACCATTTTATGATCTGAAATGGAATAGATAATGTCAGATGCAGAGTTTACACATTAGGATCTACGTACATGTTGTGTAGGTGATGGGGTGGGATGAGAGGCAGAGAAGACCTTCACTTTGTGTATGCAGTGCTCAGTAATAACTAAAGCACCAAACTGTCAAGTATTTTGATCACAAATCCAAAACACAGCCTTGTATGTACCTTCTTTGAAAGGCGGGATGAGCACAATAAGCAAAATAAAGGAGAGCAACAGGAAGAGAGTGAATAACTCAGATGTCAGTTCAGTGGGAGTCAGTTAACGGTGGGAGCAAGTGACATTTTTTTTAACTGACAGTGCTTTTTTCCAGCTTTAATTTCTTTTTTTTTTTTGTAAAGGAAATACATTTGTACTGTTCCTTTTGGGGTAGATGATGTTTAGACTATACAGATTTTAGAATTATGTTGGACTAGGTGATTTTCACAGGTTCCTTCCAACTAAATAACAGTATTGTATTCTGTGTCTCTCTGTTCATCACCACACTTTAAACAAGCACCAAATAGTTATGTTCAGTAAATCCTCATGTTTATCTTATCACTGGATACCGTATTTTTTTCCTCAAAACCCAGAGAGGAACATACTAACCTTACATCACAGCTGTGTTTTAATATTGTTTGCTGCCAGCTGCTTGTAAATACCTGTAAAGAGTAAAATGATTCTGATATATTCACCAAGACGTTTGAAGACTTATGACTAAAAGTGCAAACAGTAACCTATCCCTAGAGAGAGAGACACATATAGCCATAAACAGATGGTTTTAAGTTGAAATTATCCTTCTTCCTCACCGTGAGAAAGCGTATATAATCCTAAATTATAGAAAAAGAACAGACAGTTCCCGCCACATTGGGAGCCAAGTTATGAATAGTTAATGACAGCATGTAAAGGCAAGGCTGGTTTGCAGTTTTAGGTGGCTTACCTTCTTTTTAAGTGGCTTTCCTGGGAAAAGGAAGGAACTCAAGTAAAGTGAATACAGGAAATGGAGAAAAGGAAGACCTGTAAAAAACAGAGGAGAAAAATTTTGAAAAAGGCAATAATAAGTAGGTAAGTATCTTGGTGGCTTTTTGGTACAGAAATACTCCAAATGGTAATCTCAGTAAAATCTTTGTAAAATAGAATACCTTTATATATGTTTGTAGGTTTCAATTCTTTCATTCATCTGGGGACTTTGATTATTCTGGTAGGAGTCTGGTATCTGTTGTTATTCCAAAATCTAACAAATAACATACGGAAAATCTGTTAGGAGACAGAAAACCATATTTGAATTAGGTTGGGGTCTACTAGGAACCATAAAGATTTTCCTTCCTTTCCATTTGGTCCAGCTTCAGGAAATCCCTAACAGAGATCTTTCTGCTATTCACAAAACACTTAGGAATGCCAGCTCAGCTAAGGCCTACTTTGTGTTTCATCTAATTCTGTCTGATCAGCATTGTGTAATTGCACAAATGTATAAATGATACAACCAACTCCATCATCCAGTTTTTGCTGATTCTTCCTGAAGCAGTTCCTTGCATTGTTGAACTGTGATTCCCTGTAACGAGACAGGACAGTATGCAAAGCAAAACCAATGCAGATTAATATTGTGGTGATGTTGCTGAGAGCAATGGAACCACATCCCGCCTGGGCCATTCAATAACGTTGTGTCACAGGACCCCTCTCCCTGTGAAAGACACAGGGGAAATCTGCTTCTTCTGTGAGTGTACAACAAAAAGTCTTCCCTTCTTTTCCTGACTCTTTGGCCTCTTTTACAGTGGTGGTTTGAAAAGAAGATGCTCAGATGTGCCAGGCAGTTAGTCTGAAAAAAAGGGAAGAATCGCTTCTGAGCAGTGTTCAGTCATTCAGAAGGTGGATTCAGCACTTGTCTGCCAAATCTTATGTGTGTAATTCTAGCTTTGAAAATGTTACAGTACAAATGGTCCTATGAACTCCCATATTTATTCTTTCTAAAGAATTGTCAAATCAGATTCAGAACTGTAATGAAATATTGTGTGTTTGCATTTTTGTCTTTATATATGCCTTCTAGCTGCCAGTCTTATCTATTCAACCTGGATCCTGAGAAGCTGTCCAAGTTGTTTTTAATTTGTGTTGTCAACAGAAATATTTTGCTTATGGAAATTACCTGGCCCTTCCTCTGCCAAGACCAAAGAGCACAGTCGTTAGAAAGCGCAGCTACTGTTCCTCTGGCAGATTTGTACAAACAGATGAAGATTCTTTCTCCCTAGTACATCCAGGACTACTTCTTGAACCTGTCCTTTTCTTGATTGTCTTCCTCCTGACACAGTTTTACCAATTAACTGCAAGCGATCCTCTGTAACAACTTATTTTAAAGGCCAAAAGTCTTCGCATGTCAGTCTTGTTGGAACTCCACTACAAGGCTGCTTAGAAAACATCTTGTATCACATGCCTCATTGCCAGGCCACTTGTCAACTTGAGGAGATTCTCTTTTTTTTTTTTCTTTCTTTTTTTTTTTTTTTTTTAAGCCTATCACTATCTGAGTTTGTCTTGACCTGTTTGTGCCACCTATGTATTCCTCTTTTTCAGTAGTATATAGTAGTTTGGGGTTTTCATTCTTGCAAAATATCAACAAGATCAGGTATTTACCAAGAGCTTANAATTATTAATTAATATGTTTGATAATTAATACTTACTAACTCTAATAAAAATAAGATGAAACTGAGATGGAAGACCAGCTAGCTATCTAAATAAACAGTGGGCTTAGAGGCAAAAAAGGCAGTCAATGTTTCATTTTCCTCTGTGTGTCCATATGTATAAAACATATGCACCCATTTCTCCTTGTTTTGCACAAATTAAAAATTTCATGGGCTGAAGCGGTAAGACACCTCAGAATAACCTGGCGCTTAATGGGCTAAAACTCGGAACGAGTTAAAAACATATTATTGCCAGAGACATAATTTTAATTGCTTTTTGATAGTGAGCTAAATTGGACAAGACTTTCTGTACATTGTGGAACAGGGAAAGATTTGGAAAACTAGCCATTCCATTTGGAAGCCCAAAAGGGCTCTCTTAAGCTCTCACTACGGCACATAAGGTAGATATGTAAAAGACTTTTGGCTTTGCCTTCTGTTCAAATGCATTGTGGTTCAGGAGGTTATCTTCCTCTTAATTTGCCTACTGGTTGCTACTTACCTCTAGTCTCCAAAATTTAGAGGTAGCCTAATAAAATACTATTTGGTTTGATTATACTGAGAAAAGTTAGGACAGAAATTCTAAGGTTGGGAGAAAGAGAAAGCCAAGTGCTCCATCTGAACTGGAGCTGTGAACATATGGCTGGCAGAGAGCACTTAGAATTGAAAACTTTGTGCCTGAGCAATGGCCGGGTGGAGAAAAGGGTGAAATTTGCCTAATGTTATCCTCTAGAAATGGTTACGTAGCTCTTGTGAGTGAGAAGAGTAGGGGAGAGAAAGTATTTTTGTTATCATGGAGAATCATCATCAGTGTTTTCTGGCTTGTTTTCAGGATGAAGATGGAACTATGGTGATGCCCAAGGCTGTTGGACTTTGATTAGTGCAGTTGGTCAGAGCGTGGTGCTAAAAACACCAAGGTCATGGCTTCGATCCCTGTACAGGCCATTCACTCAAAGGCTGGACTTGATGATCATTGTGGGTCGCTGCCACCTCTGAATACTCTGTGATTCTCGTGCCTTTGCTTTGAAGTTCTGAGGGCTTTGTGCGGAAGGTTTTCTCTGAAAAAGAGGATTTAAGTTGTTCTGTGAATGAAAATGAACCTTGGTGGCAAATCCGCTGTTTAATGTTACTTCAATAATTGTATAATTCAGCACCTTTCACAATTGTTCTCTGGGTACTATATGAAATCAATTATCATTTGCTTATTGATAAAGAAATTTAATTGTAGAGGTAGAATTGTCTATTTTTATTGGCAAGTTCAGTAGTTGTGAATTGAGAGCTGAGTTCCTGATGTCTATTAGGGCCTCTCATAAAACGCTTTTCTTCTGATACTTTAACCAGATTCTGTGTAAGAGTAGTGGTAGTTTATAAACTTGTTGAAAATTTGTGCAGGATAGATTTATCTTTTCTAAATAAATCAGATTCATTTTTTCAGCCATTCTTAAAGAAATTACCCAAAGAATTTCACATTGAAGTTCAGAAACTTTTCATGGGCATTTTAAGGATACACTTTAGTATTGAAAAGTGGAGTGATCAGACATACCAAGTTGTCCTAATTAAGTGCTAATTTTAATTAAAGACTCCACCTGAAAGCAAAAGTGCTTGTTTTGTAAAGGTAAACAATTGCTGACTATGTTCTTGATAATTTCAGTAGCTACCCATACAGATTGTGTTGTAGTGTATCGATAGGTATTGTGGGAAGGTAAGATAGAAGGGAGATGAAGAGATTTTTTAAAAAACCACCGCAATAGGCCTTTTAGACAAGTGCAAGTTGTGTTGAAAAAAAGGAGTTGTATTGCAGGTGGGATTTTTACCTATTAGGTGATCATTATCTTTTACGTGATTATTAACCATATAAATTTATAGGGTGTAGGAAACCGAGGGGTTAAAACTTCCACAAACAGTGACGGATTTGACCTTAACCCTTAGAGAGCTCGGACTGATGTGATGACAGGACAGGGATTCTAAGCAAAAGAATTACAAACCTATGTTTTTGTAGCTATAAATAAGAAAGTGTGTTGAATGAATTGGTGGAGGGTTTTAAAGTATAGTGGTGTGCTTTTGTAGTTTAAGCTAAGAATTTAGATGTTACAATAGAAGTATATGGGTGTACGTGACTTAGCAGGTAATTGGCATAAAATTGACGCAGTGCAGTAAAAGTGACCAGAGGTGATAGGTTATCAAGTCAAAACAAAGTTTCGTGTTAATTGCTTATTGGACCAGAAAGTTATAAATTGCTGTGTAACCCTGAAACTCGTGACTATCTGCCATTATGGTGATTTGTTACTAAGCTCCACGAACTCTGAGACTGATGCCTTGTTTGTTATTTTAAGTAATAAATTGTGTATAATCGTGATAGTCCCATCTCTTTAGTGGAAAGTCCGACCGAAAAGAAGCAGAAACAGAGAAAACGAGGCAGTAGTGCCCCTACAATAGGGGATTCAGGATTCCTATTGTTCAGACCTGTTCTTATGTAAAACACAAGGTTAAGGTAAGTTGGAATATTTCATGCAAGGAGAAGAGAGAAAGTAAATGTAATACAGGTAAGCCTGTACAGCATATACAAGTAAAGGCAATAGAGAGCATTTGCTAAAAAATGTAGCAAGTACTCTCCTTGTTTGTGTATGCTGAACGTAACTTAATGGGAATGACATGCCTCATTTCTTCCCTGTGCTCTAGTTTAGACATAACTCCTTTGTTTGCCTTTTAAACAGTGCTCAGTTTACTTGAATTCCTTCTGACTGACGAAAACAAGGCTGCCTTAAAAAATGATGGGGGTCATTCATTTAATTGGTATTAGCTAGTTTTACTTACTGCTTGTTTTAAATCTCAGCATTTGTCATCATGGTCAGAGTGCGAGGATGGAAACCTTTCATTCTCAGAGGCAGAAAATAATGCATGGATGTGCTCAGTTTTTGAGAAGTCCCTGTCCCTCTCACAAATTACAGACATTAAACATCTAAGATAAACTCCACTTGTAGCTGAGCAAATGCATATGTGGAAAGGATTTACATGATTTGTTTGTGTTAATCCTCCACTGACAACGACGTTTCCAAGAAGAACCTTTCCCCAGATGACGATCTAGAACTGGGCTGGTGCAGAGCATGGATGAGTAGGCATGCCAGATTTACCTGGCCAGGTGCACACTGACTCTGCTACGTGTTTCACTAGATGTAGTGGGCCATGGTTTCCTGTGATGGCCATTGGTTCTGACTGAAAGATCGGGATCTCTCTTACATTCCTAGTTCAGTGGAAATCCAAACAAGATTCCACCTTAACGTCAGTAACTGATTCAAATCCTGTTGAGTTCTAGGTGAGGCTTCAACTATTCCCATGCAGCTAAAATTTGAACAGAGAAGTAAAGATGAACAAACTATGTGTAGCTGGGGAGGAACAAAACAAGGACTTTATTTCATTGAATTAATACCTGGGGGCTCACATACAAGTCCTTTACATTTGCTTTTCTCTATTTTATTGATTTGTTGTGATTCACAGATGAGTATGTTCAATTGTCCTTACATATATACATGGAATTTTGACTTACAGTAAACTCAAGAGAACAACAAGATGAGAAACACTTATGCAACCCATATCAGAGAAAGTTGCTAATATGAGTCTGAAATGGCCTCAAACTACTGCAGTTAAAATTAAGTGCCCTAGAAACTTTGTGACTTCACTTGAGTGACCAGCCTGAAGGAAGGTCACATCATGCTGGGAGATGATCTGGCCTGACACACTGAAACCCTTTTCAGACTGAAAAATAGAAATGTACTAAGCAACTGAAAATACAATATAGTTTGGGCTAATTTTCTTTGTTTTGCTCTCAGTGGTGGGCTCACTTTCTTATAACAAACTGTCCTTGATCCAAAACCTGAAAACTCCTTGTCTGTCATCAAGACATGCAGCCAGCACTGCCTTTTTTTTCTTAATTTCCTTATATAGAAACATATATTGTATGTGTACATATATGCATATGTAAATTTGAGAGTGTATGTATATACATATTTTGTCTGTGTGCACATTTACAGAAATAAAATTGTGCCCTGTTACAGACTGATTTGGAAGGAGAAGTTATTTCCATTTTTAGGACATTTGCATTCTAGATTTCACCACATTTTAATTTTGTCACCTCCTAGGCAAGTGGAGTGCATGAGAACAGGAACACAGATTAGGAACTGCTTCAAGAATAAGGAAAAAGAAGCTGATTTTTTGTTACCCACACACTGGGGAGTACAATTTACTTTCTACCTGGCCAAAAATAATTTGGAGACTTCTATAAATAAATCTTAGTGCACGTGAAGAGTACTCCTCAGTGCTGGCTAGGGCTTTGGCCTTGGAGAGCTTGCTGTATCCAGCAGCACATAGAGGCAATGCTGCAATGTTGCCCTAGCTCCACGTCCCAGGTCCAGCCAGTAGGGAGGCTGAACGTGTGCCTCCAGTAGATGCACACATACACACGTATGTATTTACACATACACATAGCCAGCCATGCAGACCAGTGCAGAGACACTCAACACTCACACAAACAGCACTGATGGCCTCATCCTATTCCCCTCCCTGGCTGACCAGGATAAAAGTTCATTATTAGGAAATATACACATATCCCCCAGCAGTGACCCTGTAGTCTGTAGGTGATCTCAGACAGGGTATCCTGATGACTCAGAGATGGATGTCATTCCTAGTCCTTGTGGCTGAAACCCTCCTGGGATATCCTAAGGCACTCAGGACAGGGACTTATGTCTCTGACTGGGTGATCAGGGTTCCCTACCTCACAACTCTGGGCTGTTCTGCTCCTTCATGCCTGGAGAAACCAACTTTTTATACCCATCCTAACAGGGCTGCTGGTCAGGTGCTGATTCACTGCCTAAAGGATTAGCAAGGTTAACAAGTTTCTCGAGCAGTTTTCAGTTAAAATTATCATCCATCTTTTCATAATTTCATATTTTTTTAATTTTAATTCAGCTATTTTTCATGACCTAAGCAAATGTACTGAGGTGCAGTGTGGTATTAACTAATTGCTTTTCTTCCTCTAAGATGTGTCTGTGTGGCTCTGTGGTACTGTAATAATTTTCATGTGCTCATAAAACATTTTGGAGCCCTAAAAGTACTGTAAAACTCACCTCTACATTGCCTCTTCTTCAGATGTTCAGAACTGACTACTTAAGAAAAGAGTTAACAACTACTATTTTGTGTTCAAGCTCAAAGGAAGATGAGGGACTTCATGGTCACAAGCTTCAAGTCAAGTACTCTCTGTACTCTTCAAAAACAGCATTATGGAAATAGAACAAGACTGCAGTCACTAGCACTGAAGGAAACCTTCTTTCCCCAACTCCTTGTAACAGTGTTTTTCCGTGCTCACTGCTATAAAATAAAAACCCCTCTTAAACTACCCCAAGAATTTCTCTTTCTCGAGATTGTGTTCTGATAGACATATAATTACAGTCAAAACAACAGCAAAATACTATGATTTCAGTTTGAAATGTAATTGCCTTACCTGCAGTAGAAATTAGGCACAGGTGTAGAGCAAACAGAAGGTTTCTTTTGGAAAGGAAAATTATTTCCTTTCTCTTGACTATATTGAACACGTGCGTTTCAGGGCTCCAGACTTTGAGAAGATCTTACTTTATGACTGGAGAGTGTGTATGCATATTTTTTATAGATATAGGCAAAGATTTATTGTCATTTTTCTTTGAAATGTCTTAGTAAAACAGTCCTTTGCTGGAAATGTCCATTTTGCGCTGCTGCTTCTGGAGCTTATTTATCGAATCTTGGAGCTCAAGGTTTTGGTTTTAATAAGGTTTGCTCTTTAAAATTAAGGCAGCACATAAATAATTTTGTGGCATTAAATCAAAGTAGTTGTCATGCTTGTCAAATGTCTGTAGTCTGCACAATTAAAGGCCCTTGAAGGGAAGCAGGCATGGGAGGCAGTACGGTTTGAAAGAGAATTTACAATGAAAAAGAATCTCCTCTTAAACAATTGACACAATGCTAAAGAGGTCAGAATAAGCAGATAAGAGTGGGTATTTTTGCTTTGTAGCTAACACAAGAATGCTTGAGCTTTATCAAGAAGGAAATAGGGAGGTTAAAAATCTGCTTTCTTCATATGCATGGAGACTGGTCTCTCTTCGGTAGTCTGTCCCACTTTCCCCAGGGCAGCTGTTAGAAGGCGACCTGTCCCTAGAGTTCTTCATTAAGATTCATCCCTTAATCTGAAATCTAAAATTATGTTCTTCAGAGTTTTTGAGAACAGGGAGAGGGTTTTCATTTTTGTTTGTTAATGATCTGGGGTTTTTTAAATCTAAATCTAGAACTAACTTTCAGAAATCATTACCAAAAAAATGTATTTGGTTTTTTTGATGAAAAGCAGGCGAATGAAATCTTTCATGGTTTGTGTTGAAAACTCATGTCTCTACTGGAAAAAAGAGGTCTTACTTAATGTGGCAGCCCATTTTTCAATGTATAGAATGAGCAATGAATATTTGTTCTTCTCATTTTTCTTGCCTCGGGGATGCTGGATGATAATACATTATGGAGCTGTTTTATGATCTTTTAAGGTGTTCGGGGACAAGTACATATTTAATCATTCAGTTGTCTGACTAGACATGGCAGAATAAAATGTGTTCCTAGAAGACATGCCTTCAAATTCCTACTGAGTGTTAAACAGGATCTCCTGTAGAAGAGATGGTCATCTTATTAATAAATAACATCTTAAGAGGATCATCTCCCTTTCATAGGATTGACTTTTATCATGTGGTCCCCTCCCTTGGAGTTCTTACTCTTTGAAACAGCAGAAGAGAAAAGCTGTGTCTTCCATTCAGATTTTATTCTGTTGCTGGCTTGTTTCTTAAAAATTTCTTTCCTTCTTGAGATTTTATGAGGCAGGCATTTCAAAGTATTTTTTGAATCAGATAGATGGAGAGGAACATAGTATCTGTAGGGAAAAAAAATAGGATGAAGTAAATACAGAATAATAGTTTGCATGCGCAGAATTCAGTGTCAGCTTTTAGGTTTTTCAAAGCACTGTGTGAAATTGTTGCCACACAGGTTCTGTAAGCAAAGCTCTGCATGACTGATAGAAAATGCTGAACTGCTGTTGCTGCATGAGGAAAGGCATACTGTTTAGGTCTATATATCACCTTTAATTTTTTTGTCTTGTTTTCTCAAGAGGTCATATTTCATCTAAATATCCAGAAGACAAAGAAAAGAGAGAACAACTAGTCCGCATTTGCAAACTTGGCTTACTAAAGCGTAACTATGTTTCTGAAAATTGTTTCATGCATTTTCAATTCCCAGGTGACTTACTATACCTGTAAATATTAATACAGCTGTTTCCTATGGATGTTATATTGCTATAAACCAGGTAGTAAGACAAAATGTTGCTTGTAGAAAGGTCTTGTTCTGTACATTTGGACCCAAATGCCTACCAGAAGTTTGCATTAATAAATCTCCTTATAGTTGGAGTGACTGTGCTCACTCTTACTAGCTCAGTGTTGGCCGCTGTGGGGTAAGACAATTCTCGCTAGCTAAAGTGATCCGGTCAAATACAACATAGAAAGCTCATTACTTTTTCTCTCAGATCAGTCATGAGAAATAAGTGGTTTAAGTCTGTGCTGTTCTTTGAGAATCCAGACCCTTTTTTCCAAAGCCCAAAGGCCTGCAGTGCCTCTAAACTAATTTGCAAGAAATTGTCATCTACCAAAAGATTTTCAAAGACACCACTCTATCCCTTCCCATGATAATAAATGTCACTCCTACTTCATTTGGAATGAACAAAGTTGATTTAATCAATCTTAATCCTGAGACAATCTCAAAAAAAGAAATTAGATTGTCAAGTGTTATTGGATTGAATAAGAACACATGCCAGAGTATCAGTCTACAGATGTCACTGTCATCAGCTCGTTGTCTTACAGTTCTTCCAAGCAACTTTCTTACAAAGTTGAACACAGAGCCTGTAGCCCTCTTTTGGACTCCTCTGTGTAGGACAAAAGTTTGTTCAAACCATCCTCAATAGCCCTTTGATTAGAGGGAACACGGCCATCTGCAAATTAACTTCAGGTCTGTTTCCTCTTTAAAATGGCTGCCTACTCCCCCACAATGTTGGATAAAATGTTTGGCAGTATGATTAATTTGATCAACATTAGTCTTTCATCTAAGAGGTCTTGAAGAGGTTTAGTTTTGGTATCAGAACATGAATAGTTGTTTAAGAACAGCTAAGTGTGTTTTTCAAAAAAAAGGCAAAATCCAAGAAAACTGTTGTTTCAGATGAATGCTTTATGAAATACTTTCCACTAGGTAAACGAGGAGAGGATGCAAATGTGAGTGGGGAGATAGACAACAGTAGCTAAAGTAACACTTTTGTTGGAAGCATATTTGAACCTTGTTTATATTTTTAACTCAAGGATTTATATATCAGGAAGGATTACCATGTGGTTGTTTTGTAATGTTTCAGTGCACAAATAAGTATGACTTTGCACTTCTGCTTTTTAATTTTGGATAACCAATCATTTCTGTCAAAACTGATTGTAATGGAAAAGTGGTATTTTGATAAAATGAACAATTTCATGTCTGTTGTCTTCTGTTCATGGAACAACTTAAGTGATGAAAATTTCCCAAGGATATATTTCACTACATTTTATCTTGTTACTGAAGAATGCATCTTGAGAGATCTAATTGAGCTTAGAGGGGCATATGAACCACAGAGTCCATTCTGGATAAACATTTTTATTTTACTTGGAGATTTGTTTTCGTTTGATTGTTTATTTGTTTTGTTATGTTTGTCATTGAGCTTTCCTAAAGAATATGCTCTTTCTCTATGGTCAAAATGCATATTCAGTGTTAAGAAAAAAGGGCAGATATTTTGGAAACATTTTTAATTCAGGCATAAAAAATTCCTTCTGGTCATCTATCTAAAATAACACAAAAATAGAAAGCCTTAGGAAATGAAAGTTGTGAATTACCAGCAATTTGAATCCATAGGCCTTCTTTTTCAGGCTCCAAGGCCTCTAATCCTTCACCAGTCTCTCCTGGCATTGGCTGTTTTCTTTTCTTTTCCCTTCCCTTTTTTTTCTTTCATAAATTATTTGAAGAGATCACTTTCTTAGTTATTTTGAAGTGCTGGTATTTCTAAAGGCCAAAGTTTTTTTCTGAGGGTAGGGATTTTATCTCGAAAATATGGTCCTAGTAGAAATTCTAGAGGCCGTTTTTGTTGTCTTTGTGTAATTACAGGTAGGCTTGTGGGCACGTTTAAATATGGTCCTGAAAAATTCAATTAGTGATCACTGGGCTTGGTATACGAACAGCTGACACAGACAAGCACAATCTTGTGTCAGACATATTGACATCAATTTTCTTAATTAATGCAATTTTTCAGAAGTGGACAAGCCCATTGGGGATTTTCAACATTATGAGATCTGTACTCTTAATTCCTAATCACAACTACATTCTTCCCTGTTTGATGACAGATTGTCAAGTGAGCAGGTGCAAAGAAGCGAAAATAGATTATGTGCTCTGTGTTTGTAAATGAGTGGATGTGTTTCCTCCTTGTTTTGATTGATGAAAGCTTTATTCCAGAAAAGGTTATTCTCAATTTGTTATTTATACCTTGGATGATCAGCATAGCCTACAAAATGCTTTTCCAAATCAGCTTTCTCTACAACCAGAGCCTGTACAAATGAAATTTCAGGCTTTAAAAGAAAAGGGAAAGGGAGACAAGTGTCCAGCACAGATGTTCTCATCAGTGTGTTTTCAACCAGGAACAACCCCCTTCTTCACAAGCACACCTTCACAGAACATAGATGAACTCACTGGTTTCTGCCCTATGTTTCACCTTGGTTTAAGTTCTGAATCCATCCACAACTGTGGTCTATGCAGAGATTGAGATGTTTACACCTCCCCATGTCACCTCCACTGGAACAAGGAACCTCTTAAAACACAATAAAAAAGTAGGTCCATTCTTTGTGTTATTCTGTAGAAGTAAATTAAACTTAGGACTCTGATTTTTTTTTAAATTTTTTTTTTTCCTTAAGCTGAAGAGATACTTTTTATCATTATTCATCATTTCTATAACTGGCCTTTTTGGTTTCTTTCTGAACACTAAGTGTTCAGTCAATGACTGCAGTAAAAACACTTGATTTTGAAACTCAATAAGACCATAAAATTTAAATATATTTCTAGTGTAGTAGAATTACATTTTATGAGCTTTCTGGAAAAGAAGGATGTTTGCTTGAGGTCCTTACCTCAGCTCCATATTTTGATTATAATAACTTTTTTCTCAGGATTTATTTTCATGTTCAGTGAGCCAGTTCAAAGGATGGTTGTGCTACTGAGGTGCAAGAGTATGTATGAAGGCGAACAAGCTCAAAATTCCTGCTACTGTTGTTAAAGATCTTGTATCGTGGGGCTACCACCCTGTTGCATAATTGTTTTCTTTTAATCGGTGTTCATCCCCGTATGCAAAAGCAGAAGGAAGTGGTTGAACTTGGTTATAACCAAGTATAAAAGCTATAGAAACTAGCAGTTCTATTTAGAGGCAATGTAGTTCAAGTCTAATTTGCAAAAAACCACGAAACCTCAAACATTTGCTCTTGTGCTGTATCATATAACCAGCCTTGAAGGACTTTTTTGTGTTCTGCTTTTTGGCTTTATCTAGAGTATCAGCTGTTCAGATGCTCACTTTCAAGTCAGGTTCTAGAGGTGGTGTTTTCCTTTTCTGGTTTGTCACCTCAAACAGCTGAAGACCCATGTTGTGAAGATGCTGTCCAGCAGGAAGACTGACAGTCTGGAATTCCCATTTTTGCCCAGCTGGCTGCCTTACCAGCTGTAGTTTGATGGTTACTGCAATTAATTTACACATGAAATAAAGGCTTCACTGTGCACTGCTGGGACAGTTTACACCTAGCTGGCAGAACAATCACCTTTGTATTTACAGTGCTATTCCTGCACTGTTGTGTCTGACCTTGCTGATAAATCTGAGTCAGACAAGTGTACAGGAACCTGTAATTCACCAGCTGTCACCACTGTCAAACTGAAATCAGAATTGAAACCTTCATTGATTTAAAAGGGAAAATTCTTCATCTTAATGACTCAAAGGTAGCTTTTGGTCAGAGAAGAGAGAAAAACATAAGGAAAATCCGCCTTCAAAAACATATTTTCCTGTGGAAGAATGTATTATTTTGTTGTCTCTTAAGTCTTAGTATTGGTTTAGTTAATGATAGGTTTATAAATAATGGCTTGAGCCTGAATGCAGATACACACCCCTGTAAACTACCATCTACATGCTCATATTTAAAACAATCTAACTTGCTTTTCTCTTATGTATATATTCTGGATTTGGAAGGAAAAATTGCTGCATATGATCACCTGGTGTCCTATAATATAATTCGCCTAGACTCAATGAGAAACTTTTGTGTGACTATATGGACTTGAAAATGCTTGGCTGAGAAGCATCAGTATTACAACCTGGTTGCCAGAGCGTTTGAATAAGTTATAGACCATATTTATCAGCACATGATCACTATGTAAAAAAGAGAACATTCTAGACGTGAGAGAAGCAGCAACAGCTGGCTGCCTGACTCTAGCCTATTTGTTAGGGCACTTGCATAAGATATTTTTCATTTCCACATGTGCTTCTTGAGTAGCTCTCCCCCTTCAACACACTTCTGTGACTTTTTGATGCAAACAGTACTAAGGGAATCCCAGAGTTATTCCTCAGGGTGTGCCTACTGGATGTCCCTCAACAGACCAAGCATCTTAAGAGGGTAGTTTGACCCACATAGGATCTGCACTGCTGTCTAGACTGTATCTTACTGACAGGAAAGACCCTGATTTTCTCATTTGCCTAAACTTCTAACTTCTATGAGATCTCTCTGTTTTAGACATTTAAACCTTCATTTGGCTTTCTACAGAATGCCCCTACAGAAACCTTGGAGGCATAAATTTTTCAAGAATCAATTCAACAGTGCTCAAAAAGGAGTTAAGTCTGACCAACTAGAACCAGATTGTTCTAGGTTTCAGGCTCTTTGAGAAAAAGGTTCTTTCAACAGTTATTTGAATGTTACGTAGCAGAAAGTCTGACCTTTGCAGGGATTTCTAGATCACTTATAGGACCTTAAATGTCACTAAAACCATTAAAAAATCACTAAATAGAGATGCGCAATTCTATTCTCAGAATCAAAAGTCTAGAGAAGCACTTGTCTGGGTTTCACATACCGAGAGTCACTGCTTTGCTATGTAGAATCTTTAATAGCTGACTTCAAAACAGAAGAACTGAATTGGTGTAAATTATGAACAAAGTGGAAAAGCTATCCAAAAATGCACAAAAATCTTGAATACAAAAATGCATTGTAATTTAAAATGCATCAAGTATTCAACATGTTTCTGATGGGAATTTATCCCATTTTATCCCAATACCTTTCTGAAATAATTTTTTTTTTTTAAATCATAATGTATGAGGAGGGAGACTATTTTTGTTATAAGACCAAGCTATTCCGAGAATGCCAGAGGAGACAAAGTGTCTGCTTTTAATTTTCAATCCACTTTTCAGTTTAAGTGTGTTATTGTAATTATAAAATAGTAAATGGTTTCACAGTAAATTTGACTGCAAGTTAAATTTCATAAATTTAATTTTCCATCAAAAAAATTCAAAGTATTTCCCAGTTCTAATAACATTCTTGAGTCTTGATAATACTATTGCGTTCTTTTATCTTGTGGATGAATAAATTAACTCCGTATAAAGATTTTAAGTTTTGAAATATGTGCAAGAGAATCTCCAGATAACTGAGGTAAGAAGAAATATTATGATGTAAGGAAAAGTTGTGGAAGATAGGTAATCCAAGAACAGTGATTTTTGAAATTATAAAGATAAAACAGCGATACTGTGTCATTGAGGAGAGGTTTTCTTTGCAGTCTGATTGGTCCCACACTACTTTGCTTCCCACTAAGATGGAAATCACAGAACTGCTAGGTTGTCCTGTGTTTAATTTAATTTCATAAAACTGCATTTAAAAAAAAAACAAACCCAAACTTATAATCGAGGTCTATAGTGAAGCCCTTAAACATGATAGAAAACTTATTGTGCCACTGTCACATTAATCAATGGTCAACAGTAGTACCTAGTATTTGTAAAACTGAGCATTTTATAGAAATGTTAGAGTTCTGAATCCTCTGTAGAAAATTAAAAGAATATTATTTTCTATGACCTTCTAAAAGGTGGATTTTTTCTTTCCCATGCACAGACTGCCTGAGTCATAGGGGTTCTTATTAATTACTGAAGTTCTTTCTTCAGAATTTGCTTTTCCTCTAGCATCTTACTGTATACTGACTGCCATGAAATTTTTCCATTCTGTACAGTAAGGATGCAAATTGTATTTCCTAGTCTCAAACTGCCAGTTTAAATGAAGTGACTATGTGCCAGCCAATAGCTATTTCTCTTTTATCTATTGAATCGGCTGTCTAAGGTCCCATTCAGCAAACACCTCCCTCAACTTGTTTTCCATAAGCTGTGGAAAAGCTATCAGATACTGAAGTGAGATTTTTGCTGCTGCATTTGTTTTGACCTCAACTAGAAAGTTGAATGCACCACATGTATTCTGACAGAGCATTCAAAGTATTCCAAATGGAGCAAAGAGCTCACAGACTTCAGTAACGCAGTTACCAATTATCCATTAGATGGTGCAAACATTTTGTAGTGAACAGAGGTTTCCTATGTTATTTCTTTCAAACATTTTTGATCTAAATAAAGCAAGTAATTGATGGCTTTCTGATCAACTTGGGCCATCAAACTCAAGGCAAGAGCTTTTACTGAAACCTGATGCGTTGCTCCTGACTACACCTTGAATCTGAGGAGAAAGGAATACAAATTCTCCCATGCAAGTGGTGAGGGAACTGTCTGACTTGCATTGTGCTCCTAGTGAGTTGTACAGGGTTTCAGTGTGATGATGGTCAGACACACAGCTGTGACTATATATATATATACAGACTAACATTGCTAGGTCCTGCACCTGGGTCAGGACAACCCCAAGCACAAAGACAGGCTCAGGGATGAAGGGATTGGGAGCAGCCCTGGGGAGAAGGACTGAAGGTTACTGGTGGGTGAGAGGCTGGACATAATCCAGTAATCTGCACTGGCAGCCCAGAAAGCCAGTGGTGTCCTGGGCTGTATCCAAAGCAGCGTGGCCAGCAGGTTGAGGGAGGGCATTCTGCCCCTCTACTCTACTCTGGTGAGATCCTACCAGGTGTGCTGCACCAGCTGTGGGTGTAAGAAGGATTTGGACCTGCTGGAGCAAGTCAAGAGGATGTCCATGAAGATGCTCAGAGGACTGGAACACTTCTTTGGGGACAGGCTGAGAGAGTTGGGGCTGTTCACCCTGGAGAAAAGAAGGCTCTGAGGAGACCTGATTGTGGCCTTTCAGTACTTAGAGGGAGCCTATAAAAAGGGGGAAAGAGACATTTGGTCAAGGCCTGGAGTGACAGGACAAGGGGCAGCAGTTTTAAGCTCTTGTGTTGACCATATAACTGACAGTCCCTAAGGGACAAGGTGGTTTGTGCACAAGGTTTATACAACATCAGATGCATTAAAGAGCAGGGTTGTCTTTCTGATGCTTGAGGATTTTCAGCTTCATTGGCTTTGCTTTATCTCACATAAGTACAAACTTGACTAGTTGCAATAGAATAATTTTGTTTAGAGTGCTGCAGGTGAAGTTTTGAGGAGTTGACCTACACACCATTGAGTCTACACTTTTGAGTATACATTATGTGGAAAGGTATTCCCCTGACAAGTACTAAAATGACCTCTTTAGGATTGCACCATTTTTTCCCTTGTTTTATACAACTAGAAAAGGTAGAAAGTACAAAGTGATCACTCTGAAGCGTTAATTATGAACATCTAAATTGAATCTCCATTAATTTGTCTCTGTCCTCACCATCTAATGCTTCTAGTTAGAATCTCCTGGCATATGTAAAATACGCACAGCAGAAAAACTTCTGCAGGCCTTTGCAGATATATCAGGAGGTAACTCTGCCATAAAGGTTGCGTTAAGCTTTTCAATTAAAACAGACATAAATTTCTCTATTTCACACTTTAATGATCAAATGTAATCTTCAAAGGTTCTGATAGCCATTAAATTTTCCTAGACCATTTATAAGCTACAACAAACTGTTCCATTAGTAGCAGAACTAATGACGCTTGCTTTCCTATTGTCACCAGTCCTTGCACAACAGCCCGCACTTGTATATTTTTTCATGAAACCATCACAGCAGGCGTGTAGCTTGTCTGGAGCTGTGCACCTGCTTAAAGGATAAAAGATTTCTATTTTTCTTCCTGCATGTTGCCTCATGCCTCTTAGAAAAGATTTGGACTGAGCTATTTCTGATTTTTCATTACTAAAGGGATAAATAGTGTCTTTCTTCTCCCTAGAAGTAAATTTCTAATGGGGTGGGGGAATACTTTAATATCCTTAAAAACTTGTCTGCTTTCAAATGTGAATGAAATAAGCCCACTGGGGGGACAGTGAAAGTACCATCACTTGATTTTTACTTTTTAAGAAAGCTTATTAAATTTGATATGCTCTATAAAAAATTGAGATGGAAGCTGGTTTTGAAATGCAGCTTTAAGGACATTGCTTTACTTTAAATCAGGGCTAAGAATTCTGTACTGGTTTGAAAACAAACCACTGGGAGATCACAAGTCAGAATGATAATTTAATAGGAAAATTAAAATAAATGCAATAGTGAAAGAACACTGACAGTCAGAATACAACCTGACACCCTGTTAGTCAGGGTGATGGTAGCAGTCCAGATCAAGTGGTCCTGTTGAAGTGCTGATCCTGTAGAAGGGCCTGGTCTTCACCTGAAGGACCAGTGGTAGCTCTTGTTCTCTGGGAATCCAGTAGGTAAGGCTCCTTGTGCTGTTCCAAACCCCAGATTATATCCAGGTGGGAATGTCTCCTCCCCCGCTGGGCGGAGCATCTCACAATGGGCTGATGTAATTCTATGGGTCATGCGGTGGGTCCTCGATAGCCCATTAACAGAGATATCTCCCAGAGGGAGTTATCAAGGATGAGTCAATGAACATTGCCCCACTTGCTTTAACAGCTTGTGGAGATGATAGTAGAATACATACTATTGGTTACATCTTACATTGTAACCTAGTGCAAATTCCTAGGGTAAAATTCTAGCTCTTGAAACTTGGTATAAGTTTTCTGTTCTGTATCAAATGGAGATAATTGGATGCCTCAGGAGGACTTTCAATTCAGCTGATTTTAATTTTGCTGAACATTTGCTTTGAGATGGAACTAACTCTGACTTGCTCACTTCTGACTCAAAAGGTTGCCTGTGTTGAATGATTCAGATCCTGATGTTTAGTCATATATAGCCATTTATCAGCTGTTGTTTGCTTTTTAAAATAACATAAAAAAAAAAAACTTCCACTCAACTTCACCTCTGTAGGCTTGATCCAGAAAGATTTGTCTAACAAATCTGTTGCAGCTGAGGTCAAAGCTAAGTTCTGAATTTGGGAGACATAGTTGGGGCACTGTTTGAGAATGGATCTGTGAATGAGGTTTTGGGCCTGTTCAAGTTGATGGGACTTTACCACAGACATTTTCGTAGGAAGGAATTCTTGTGAAACAGGTAGTGCTTCTGTGAGGTCTTCGTATTAGGGTTGCATGATTCTTGGCAGTGATTTCTAGTTCAGGTTGGTGGGGCAGCACTGATGATTATTCTGTTTTACTAAAACCCCATAAAATCCTGTTTTCTGTTACACTGACAAACTAGAGATGTCTTTGACCTTAAGGAGTTATTTTTAATTCACAATTCAGTTCTATTTTTTTATTTGAAAACACAGGTTTTTAAATTAAGCACATCATAAAACTACAGTGATATTCCAATTTTTATAGGGATTATTCGTAATTTGCAGCAATAATATTATTTGCAGATAAAAAAGATGTTAACACACTGTCTTCCTGGTGACGAGTGTGGTCTCCCAGAATACTAACTTAAGGGGGGTTTTTTGGCTTTTTTGCTGTGGTCACGTGACTTTTTCCTGTCCCCTATTTTGTCATGTCCCACCTTTCCCCTGATGGATTTCATTACAACTGAACAGAAGCTTATTTCAGTTGATTACAAAAATTATAAGCAAAAGGGGTTACGGTCTGAAGGAAGGGATAGGAGGGAAACTACTGCACCTGGTGCCTGGCAGCACATCTGGGGTGAAGCCACAGGGGTGTGGATGATGTTGAAACTCTGGTTTCTCCAAGAAATTTATTCCTGCCTGAATCAGTGACTTCTAATTTAAATAACAGTTTGTCCTGCAGTAGTTACTTAAAATCAACATTGACTGCATGTGAAGCAAACTGATAAGAAAATCAGGGATTTAAAAGCCAGAAAGATGAAAGAATTAGTTTTCCTGAAGCCTCTGCACGGTGAAATACAAGTGCTGGAACAACTGGCTGAAGCTTCTTGCAATTAGCTTCCAACAATTGGTAGATACACAGTGCTGTATATGCAGTTGCTATTTTTTCTGTGAATTTTTGTTTCTTGAAACAATACAGCAATTAAGAGTGATAATAGTTGGGGGGGNNAGAGTGATAATAGTTGGGGGGGCGGGGGGGGGGGTTCTGTTTTTGATTAACAGAAAACATCCTTTATTACTCTAGCAGGTGTATGAGCCATTTTGTCACAAAGTTTTCTTTGAAAAGGAATCAGCATATTCTGTTGCTTTGCAGAAGGCAAGTATGATTTGGAAGATAAAAGCAGTTACATACAAAAGACCTTCATTTACATTCAGGGATCATTGCTTGTACGAGTATGTGAAAGAAATCCTCTTTTTAATATGTATTTCAAAACTGAGGGAAGAAAAGCAATCCTACCCATGGATTTAAAATATGCTCATTAGTGTTGAAGAAGGAAGTAATTTAAAACAATGATGAAGTTTTAAATTCTCTTAAACCTCATTTGCTGATGCAATCTCTGATGACAGTGCTCAGATGGGAAGTTGAGATTTTAAAACTTCAAGATGGATGGGATATGAAATTTTGTGTTTCTAACAAACTCCTGTCAGAGATAGATACAAATGAGATTGCAAATTTAGATCATGAGAGTGAAATGCTTGAGCAGGACATATTCCATACTCTGGAAGGAGAGAGATAGGAAGAGATTTTGACTTGGATGCCACTCTCAGACAAAAATATAGACTGTGATTTTAAGATTTAGGACTGTGTTAATAAAGAACGGGAACTGTATTTTCTTTCAGCACTTGCTAGAAGATAAAGATTTTAAGTTAGTTGATGACTGGTTTTCCTTTTGGTGGTGATGAGGTTCTGATGTGGTAGTGAATTTTAATAGCTTGTTTATTCCCTTATCAGAAGGCTTAACAGGGAAGGAAGGAGCGACAACAGAGCTGGTGACTATGATACCACTCCAGTTGTTGACTCACCAATTCTAAGTGTTTATTTTGAAATAAAAGTCTCCTATGCTAGGTGAAGCCTCGCAACACAGTGACGATAAAGGAGGCGAGAATGCTCTCCGCATGAGGACTGCAGAAGATCTTTTATTCCATGGTGGCTCCCAGAAGCCTAGAGCCAGCACATGGCATGGTTCCCCCAGGCATACCCTGGTGCTTGAAGGCAGGGTAGAATGTGAGAGAGAAATCATGCTGCATGCAGGGTCCTTTATTGGGGCAAAGGGGGCAGGGAGAGCACATGGACCAATGGTCACAGGGCACAGGGGCGGTACATGGGCAGAGTTGGGGTAACAGAATCAATGGGAGAAACCCGAGGGAGTGGTTGGGGCTAGGGGTGGGGAAGGGGGGGGACCCATGTGGAAAGGCAGGCAATTTGGTAAGCACAGGAGTGGAAAAAAATACAACACTACAATTAATATTCTACTTGGATGTTTTAAAAGATGCCTTCCAGTGTCAGAAACTAATGGCAATATAAGAAAACACAAAAAGTATCCCTGCTGTATTTTAAGTATTCAGCATTGTTAATATTATTAGCACTGCCACTTAAGAATATGTTGTAAGTTCCTGGGCACAGATTGGAAAAGGTGCCTATTTCCTTTTACTTTCCAGATGAATCAATTCCTCATTTTCATCTGGTTTTCTCCGTTATTAGTAGACTTTTAAGACATTGTGATTTTGATTTGAATTAGTTGCTGCCACCGTATATTGTCCTATAACTCAAAGCATTTTTTAACCCTCTTTCATTTCCATGCGTATATTCAATGTCTTGATGATAACTCTAAGCCAAACTGAAAAATGATTTCTTATTTTTCAACTTTTCCTTAAGTCAATGTGAATTTTGATATTTACGTTCAAGGTAATTGTTATCAGGTTATGTGTAAGGAAAGCTGCAGTACTATCCAGACGATATCAACAGGTAGATGAAACATTTTAGCTTATCTTTTTGCATAAATGTAGTTAATCTCTTTTATGCAGAATATGTTTATAAAGCTGGCTTCTTGACCTTCATTTCCTCCATTTGTGAGAAGTACAAGGTGTCTCATAACAGATCTCTGGGATATCTAAAAATCTGGTTAAGGGAAAAAACTAGTGAAAGTACTGGCTTTAAAATGTGTAAGCATTGATATTCAGCATCTTTATTAGTATTCCACTGCAATTCTAATCCATGTCTATTGAAGTAATGGAAAAAGAATTTATTTCCCTAGAGTTAATCTAATATCTGTGAGCTCCCATAACTATTAACTAATAAAAAAGTACTCGGCTGGCTAATGTAAAACTATAATATGTTTATAAACACTGTGTGTTTATATAGTTCAAATTCCAGTGTGATTGTCCTAATTTAAAATAAGTAAATTATTATTTTGTCACACATTTTGTAACCACTTTATATGTGTAAAATACTTTCATATAAAAGATGTTTGCATGTTAAACATGGTAATAATTCATCATGCTACAGAATCAACCCTTCAGATTTTATTTTTTGATTGAAAAATTTACTTCTCAGCCACAAGAAGTTTAGTGTTTCTCCCTTTGAAAAAGGCAGAACGGGGAATTGCTTTGGCTAGAACGTGGTCTTTTCTTTGGCTAGAATGGATCTGTGCTTTTATATTTCTTGGGTCACACTACTCTAAGTGGAAGCTTTACTGCTGGCTCCATAGGTGAAAATTAATATTGTTTATCTGCTTTAAAGACAGTTTAAAAGTGCTTGTGCTATACATAAATGTGTACTCTTCATTTTTAGTGTGAAGACAAGACAAACAATCTAATAAATTTTAAATTTCTGCGTGTTGTAATTAAGGGAACACATTTCCTTCAATTAAGTGCCAAAATTTCTTGTGGTGTCTAACATAGTAGGTACAAAGAAAGTTCCATTTCCCACACATAATTAAAAAAATTTTCCATTTTACAGTTGAAACACATATGTAGTTTTTTCTTTTTATTTCTGTACAGTACTATTGAATATCATCTCCAAATGTATAATTCTTTTGAGCCTCTGCATAGTAATTCTCAAGCCTCTGTATATTCTCAGCCTGTGTTCAAATTGATTAATAGTTGCATCTTTGAAGAAATTTGATATCTGCAGCCAACTTTTCTCTGTTCCAAAAGCTCTTAACAGAACACCAAATATGTGTAAAGCTTTAAATCTCAAAAAATATTAAGGTTAAAAAAACCAAAAACCAAACCAAACCAGAAGCCATTTAAATTACAGAAACAGAAAAATTATCCAGCTGTACATCTGTTTACATAGGCATGCAACAGTTAAAATATGTAGTTCTGGGTATTTAAAGCATTGCAATATTTTTCCAAACATATTTAACTTGTTAACCTGCTCTCTGGGTAGTCAAGCAGTAGAAAATTTCAGTTGAATTTAGTAATTATTGCATGTTGCATTTGTTGCCAGTAGAACAAAGTAATCAAGATTTTGCTTTTATGCCACAGCTCAAAAACACCCCCACTGCTGCTGAGCATATTTTACAGTAAACAACTGTGTCTGAAGCAGGCAGAAAATTTCTAGGCATGCTCATTCTCTTTGTATTGCCTCTTCCTTCATCTTGTTGCCTTTTCATTGTTCTACTTAATGAACTTTTTGCATTTAGTGCTACTTAACATTGAGAATGTGAACTCAACAAAATTTGTGACAGAGAGAATACAGAAATGTACCTAACATAGATAAGACATAACATAGTGTATTTGTACATATATAAGGCAAATATTACTAAATACTACATTTGTATATTCTGTTTGTTAATATTAATGATTTTTAACATTGTAGAAGAGTGTTACTTTAAGAAGAGTTAGTGTGTTCTGAGACTTGTGACTACAACATTGTTTTGAGGAACATTTCTGAAATGAGTACATAGTCAGACTTTTAAATAGCCTTAACTTAAACCTATGGAGTGGATTTGGTGTGCATGTCCCATTACTTACAGTCTCTACATAATAAAAACATGGTTACATTAGTCTATTGGTTTAGACAACCAGAAATCTTCTCTGTAGAGATACAGCTTATTAGCTAAGCAGATAAATATTTTCCACAGCTATTTTGTTGTTTTGTTTTTTTTTCTTATTCTCAATATTGACAAAAGGAGTCCTGAAACACATGGCACCCCCAGTTGTTTTTATGAACCTTGTATGGATGAGTGATCTCCAGACTCCTCTTAGGTAGGATGCTTAGTTACATAAGAGACAGAGCTTTATTTACAACTATATCTCTAAAACATTGAAAAGACTTCCTTGGCTCAGGAAGAACCAAGTGGCACAGCTGATACTACAGGGCAGAGTATTTCCCTCTCTCCTCTCTCTTTTCAGCATCCTTGCACTGTCACAAGAGGAATCGGATAAATGCTGGAATCTTCACTCTTGTTAAATGTTTCTCTTAATGTAAACTTAATTTTGTTCAGACTGGAAGCATATGTTTGCTCTTTGAAGATGTGGAAACTAAATCACCTTTTAATGTGAGTACTAAAACTCTGAAGTCTGTCAAATGAGCTGTGTTGCATTGTCTTGAAAGCTGCTGTCACACATTCATGAAGGTCAAGATCTGTGTCTCTACTTTCATCAAACAGATTTTTATGTTCACCAGGTGCTAAGTTAAGTAAAGTTCAGAAGTATGAGTGGCAGGCACATGGGACCAACAGAGGATTTGGAGTACTGCATGGACAAAAGTAATTTTGGATGACCTTTTGAATCTGTGTGTGGAAGCATACAGCTTCATCATAAACCAGGGAAGGACTGTTCAGAAGAAGACAGTGCTAGTAGGTTTGAGATCAGGTCATTAGCCAAATCTGAAGCCCTTTTAGCAGATGGGAACACCTATTATTTTGTTTTCCTTTCTCAAGTGTTTTACTACCAAGGACAGAGCAGTCATATAAAAATAAGAATATCTATGTCTTTGAGGGGAGTTTCAGTAATTTTAATAAACTGTCAATATCTTGTAGAAAACTCTGTGTTGCTTTTATGACAGATAAAGCTTTCAGTGAAGCTGAGTATTTGTAAAATTTATTTTAAGAAATGCAAACTTTTGCCACTTTATCTTAATAGCTGGAGCAGACTGAAACTGTCTTAAAAATAACTTACCAGGAAATAATGACATTTATTGAATTTCACAGGCTGGTATAATCTTAATCTAAACCACTCAGTAGGAAAACCTTTATTTTCCAAAGTATAATGGGCTTGAATTTAAGCAAGTACAGCATTTAGTGCAAAACTCTATTGCTCCTTGAGGACTTTCACACTGGCTTTGTCTCTGCTCTTTTCAAAATTTCAGTTCCTCACTGTTAACAATGAAAAAAAGTTAGACTTTCAGGAAGGGCAACTGAATAAAGTTGATATTTTCGTGTATACAGAAAAAGGTTCAAACACGGATCCTGAAGTTAAGCCTTAAGCCCACTTCTATAGACATCTAAAGTTAGGACTAGAAAAATAATTGATAATGAGATTCATGGTGTGTAACATTAGATGACAGGATTCCATCTGTTCATTCATATTTCACAGGTCACTGACTGACAGAAATTCACTGAAGTCCATAATCAGTATTTGACAGACATGTCTGATCAAGAAGGCATAAAATATTGATGTAAAAATATTAAGAAATCAGAATTTGCCACATATTTGGTTAGCTTGTTTCAAGTCCTACCAATGTCTGATTTAAAAGACACTTACTTTTAAACTGGAATACTTTGGTATGTTTTTCAAGACTGTATCAACACTGAATGCTCAAAGTGCTGAGGAAATAAAGGATGATCTTTCTAAAACTCATCCCTAGAAAAAATAGAGTTGGATATTTTGATGAGGATGGGAAATTTTGAGAGCTGGGTCTGCATGGGTGTAGAGCATCTTTACAGAGCATAAAAGCTTGATCCTAAATTCTGGCACTGAACCCCTGTGCAAGTACATGATCATGTTGTTTTATGAAGAAGTTTAGAAATGTTTTTGTGCCGTCTGTAGAAGAGACCACATTGGAAATCCTTTTTCTTTTAATGTAGATACACCTTTTCCATGTGGACCTAGAAATATTTTGCGTCTAGTTATAACAGGATATTGCATGTCCTGATGTTTTACACAGTGCTAAAACAGTGGGGCAGATTCTCAGTTAGATCAAGGGCAACCTTACCAAAATTATTGGGACCATCTGATCTCCCAAAGAGTTAGCTGTTTGATTTGAAAATCTGGTTGAATATCTAACCTGAAGATGTTGGGTGTTTTACTTCTTTTGAGACTTCTGTTTTTATCAGATTATGATTTTTTCCTATCATGTCTTAAATGACTGAGAACCTCTGGGGAAAAAAAACAACCAAACACCAAAACAAATTACTCAATACTGTTTACAATGCTGCTTTGCTGATTGTTATCAACACTTTGGCAATATGAGTAATATATTAGAAAATGTTTAGGTAATACCAAGAGGACTATTATAAGAAAATAAGAAAAAAAGTCTGCTAGTTCACTAGTTGGAAAGGACTTTGTAACTTATTTCAAATAATAGAAAAGTTTAATCTACAAATTACAAAAACCAAGGTACTGACTATTGGTCAGGTGCATTACATTTCTTGATTTGTTCTAATTTAGTAACGGGTTTTTGAGTCTAAGATGTTAGACAGCTATATCTCCTGCTTTCATTGTAAAGAAACTGAATGTTCTCGTGCATTCAAGGTATAAAATTGCCATTTGTATAGTGTAGGTTAAGCAGTTTCCTGGTTTTGAGGGTTCCATAAATCATTTAAACCAAGGTACTGGTGAGCCAGTGTCCTTACATGATTGCTTTAAAGCTACTGCTTGTTGCTAGCTGTAATTCTTCCATTACACTGGAAACTAAAGAAGCTTGTTTATAGAATGCTTACTGCTATCTTTTAGCACAGAGAATACTAATTTGCCTTTGGAAAAAAAAGATTAAAAACTGCGGTGATTTGTCACCATCTTGGGGTTTGCAGTTAAATTAAGTCTTGTGAGAAGAGAAAGGGATTTCGAGACAATTTTGGAAGACATGTAAAAGCATTAAATGGATCATAAAGCAATCAAGAGTGGAAGTTATGTATGAGACTTACTGGTCACTATAAAGTAGGATGAGGATAATCTGTTATTTTCACATGTAGCATCAGGAGTTACTAATAATAAAATGGTGTCTTATCTCCCCAAAGATAAATCAGTGTAAGAAATTATCTTAAAAAAACAGCCTGAGACATTTTACTAGCTGAAGGCCTAAGAGCAATCCTTTCCTAAGGAAAGCCGTTTGTTCACAATTTGAGGGATTTCACACAAAGGAGGAGTATATGTCCTTGCACTAGTTTCCCTGACCAGCTACAGCTTTGCTGAGAGGTTACAGAGGGGCCCTTGTCAGCATTTTGTCTAGACTTCTCTATCCAGTTCTGCTGCTTGACAGAGGCTTAGAGCTGAGAAGGTCTCTATTCTCAGGTTTTGGAGTTCTAATATACCATTTCAGGAGGTAAGTTAACGTTTTATATTACTCTTCTGAATAAGACAGGTAAAAACTTCATCTACACTTGTGATGATTATAGTTTTCAAAGTTTCAATCAAAGGCAGCAAGCAAGATACTTTTAGCACCATTTTGGAAATTTTAAAATTTTACTCTTGCATTTCCCATCCTTGAATCTTTACTGAAAATGTGATTTGGTCTTTAACACACCTTCACCAAAAAAGCTAGTTATGCGTAAGAAACTTGTTCTGTTACTCAGATAACTAATTGCTTAGATCAGGGCAGTTAGCCTGCAGGAATTTTTGTCTGTGTTTTTTTTTTTTTTTGTTTTTGTTTTTCCTGCTGAAATTTTTTAGTTTTCCTCTTGCTAGCTTAGTTTTTATTAAATTAAATGGGACTCTTATGCATCTTTCTGGCTCTATTATGTTTCTCTCAATGTTCGTCTGTTTCATAGGAAGATGTTCTAGGAATCTTCTGCTTCTTTTTCAGGTTTCCTGAGCCACTTTCAAATTAATTAGGCAGTGTAATTTCTCCTTGTGTATCTCAACAGCTGATTCTTATTTTGACAATTTTTACACAGGCTGTGTAATACCTTTGAATAAAAGCATAGAATAATTTTAGGTTAAAAATATCGGGACAGGTTCTCTGAAACAGGATGTAGGGCTTACAGACATCTTGCTTGTCTTTTTCTCCTAGAAGGCTTTTCTTTTTGATGTAGCCCTAAGATGTGATTGATGTTGGATAGCTGAAATGCCTTAAATCATCTGCCTCATTTAAATGCCATACTCTGGAAATACTGATATCCAAAAGACAGAGCTTTTTTGACCTGAAAGCTAAAGCATAATTTTTTATTTGTTGGCCCAATAAAAGGTATTGCATTATCTACCTTGTCAGTAGACACTGACATTCATAGTGCTTGGCCCTTATCCTAGGACACATAAAACGGTCTTGATAAATTCCTTATGAAAAGGCTGGATAGACAACAGGCACAGTGACAGCAGCATATCTCTCTTCCCTGCCTCATTCAAACAGGAGAGATGGTGTGTTTAGCTTTTCCAGTATGGGATGTTTGAGGATGATTACTGCAACTGAATCTGGTAGCAGATACATTTGTGGCTTTGCAGATGTTGTAAAATAGCGTTTAATGTTTTCTGTCTTGAGTCTCTTGCAGCGACCCCTACCTCTTACCATCCAGAGGAATACCAGCTGAGGTAATAGCTTTTATGTTTGTGAAGGAGTTAGCCCTCAAAGTGCACGTCAGACCAGCTTTTTTATGTGCTTATTGGCTTCCCACAGAATGTCAAGACAAAGCTGGGGATTCAGCACTGTGCAGACTGTTTTCATAGCAATTCCTTGATACCTGGAGTTTCAAGGTGGAAACCTTGTCCCAAAAGTTGGCTCAGGTAAAACAGAAGTTTCTACAGGAGAGTAGAGGAGGAAGAGAGAGCTCACTGGCTCCGGCCCAGTGCAGGAATATTCTGAACTGGTCATGAGCAGAGCTTAAAGTTCATGCACCACTCACTACGGAAAACCAAAATCTGGGCCCCACTAAAATAAAACATTCTATAGCCATTCCTCTGGAAAGTGAGTGAGAGATTGGACACTGTTTATGCAGCCAGTGGTCTATAAATTCAAGGACTGTGAAAAATGCTTGGATGCTACAATGAACCGCATTTTTACAGGTCCATGGAAGGGATGTCATTTCAGTATAGGCTATGCAGGTTTGAACGGATATATGGAACTACTCTATCCTCATCCCTAAGGATTTACACCCTAACCTGCAAAATCTGAGGGCATAGAATGATAGAAAAAAAATTATTAGCTGCTGAGAAACCGTGCACTTCAATAGCTTACAAAGAATAGAACTGTTTAGGTTTGAGAAGACCTTTAAGATTGGGTCCAACTGTTAACCCAGCACTCCCAAGTCTACCACTAAACCATGTGCCTAAGTGCCACATCTATGCATTTTTTAAATACATCAAGGGATGGTGACTCCACCACTTCCCTGGGTGGCTTGGTAACCCTTTTGGTGCATAAACTTTTCTTAATATCCCACTGGAGCTCTGTCTGGGCAGCTGAATCAGTCATGGTGGTTGTAGAGCTTGGAGAGGCAGTGGCTTTCTGCTGAGTGGATGACACTGCTCCCTGTTTGAGCTGTCTGGGCTTCAGTGCCCTTCCTGTGCCCCTTTCTGCTCAAGCTGTCATTCCATGCCCTTGCTGACACACCATACCCTGGCTATGGGCACTCCCCAAGGACTTCTTTTATAGGGTTGGGATGCTTGGTTGACATGGCTTCTGGCCTCACCCAGGTCTCATTTGCCACTGTGGCACGAGCTGTGGGCTCCTGGCAGGTGTCTCTGCTCCCCTGACATTCCCCTAGATCCTCTAGAACCATGTGCACCACACTAGAGCTCCCCAGTGCAGCAACTGAGAACAGTTCTCATAAGGAAAAAATCTACCTTCTTAAATTTCTCAGGCTTTTAAAGTTAGGTATGGATGACATACTTGCTTTTGAGAAGTTATTAGTATTATAGGTGAAATATTGTTGACCTCTTTTCTGGTTTTTTTGTTGTTCACTTGTTTGCATTTTTCCTGAAGATGTTTTTGTTTCTTTTTCTCCCTCTACATATTTTAATTTAACAATTGAAAATAATGCAGAACTTTAAAACTATTCTTGTGCCCATAAAGATTGGCTGAACATGCATGTTGTGGGCCTTCTTGGGTTGGAAATGTAAAAACTCTTTTAGTACACAGGTGTTCATCTAAATTACATGAGATAGCCTTTAATATAAGGCAGGTGCTGTATAAATGATTCCTATGTCCTGAAGTTCAGGAGTATTGAGTTTTAGCAAGAAGTTTTTATTAGGGATCTTAGGGATGAAAGAAATGGGAATTAATTAAAATACTACTTAGAAAACATGACAGAGTGAGTTCATATAATAAAGATATGAGATAGTCAGATTGGGTCCTGTAGAAACCTTGATGTGTTTTCAAAGAATCTCAGATCTAATTCAGTTTTGTAGGTTGGAAAGTCATGGGCATTAAAAAGGGTACCTTTAATCTATATGGGATACCATTTGAATACAAAAGAAAGGTTGTGACTTTCCTTTTATCTTCTCTTTCAGGCGTTTCCCAATAACTGTGCAAGAATGCAGAATGAATCAGAACACAGTCATTTATATTTCATTTGAAAACAGGTAGTATGTTTTGTGCTAAAGCCTTGGACTTACCTCTTACAGAGGAATATAAGTTTGGAACTACTGTGCAGAAAGACTAAGCCTGTAGTGAGTAAATATTAGAAAATACTTATCTCCTCATGTTTTATTTCTTCAATCCAACTAGCTGTTCATCTGTTTTCCAACTCTTGCAAATGTGAGGAGGAGTCTCAGCTGTTTTTTACTCAGAGAAGTAAAATATTAGCTATTACTCCTCTTTCTTTGGTGCAAGAAATGTTCTAGGGAGAATTTCAGTACGTATTTTAACAGACCGAAATCTTTGGAAGGAATGTTTATTGCAGAAGATTTTGTCACAAGAAAAGTCCTTTGACTGCACTACATAAAACGCCTCTTTCTGGTAAGCTGCTGGGAAATATTTTTTTTTTACGAAAACAAATATATACTGTCATCGCCATGTCAGATAACAAGTATGGTTCATTTTTTTTCCTCAAAACTTTCAAATACCTCTTTTTTTTTTTTTTTCCTGGAAATTATACCTTTATCTGAAAAGTGTTTACATTACCTTAGTATCATAGCTCTCTTATAAGGCAGAAGAGTGTTAGCCTTCTGTCATGGACAGGAGAAGTGGGCTACAGTGAACCATTAAGTTTAAGTAACTTCTATCAGGTCATAAATGGAGTCACTGCAGTGTCACCATGATGAAAGATTGATGAATATATTCTTTTCTTTTCATCTATTGGACCTATTCTTACATACAGACCATATTGTCCCCAGGGATCATGGAGCTAGGTATATCAGTGGGAAGGTTTGTCATCTCATAAGTGGCAAATGAAATTATGAAAAATATGTATCCAGTGGGGCATTTTGCTTCACTGTGAATGGAACAAGGAGTGGAATGGAGGAAGATGATATTTTTGTCCTTCAGAACAACCAAACAAGATGTTTGCCATAGCAGGAATCCTATGACTAATTAAAACCAGTGATCATTCATGTAAAAGTTTTCTTTTCATGAAAGAAAGACAATTTTAAAAAAATAAGAAAGAAAATAAAAAACCTAGCAGCATAGTCCAAACTTTCTGATGCATGAGTAGGAATAAGGAAAAGATATGTGTAAAATGAGTGCTCTTCTTAAGGTGAATTCTGTTAGTGTTGGGGTTAAAAAAGGGGTTTCAGTTTGGACAATGATTTCCATTTTATGCTATTACACTTAACAATTGCGTGTTGAAGCTGTCCTCTTGTAAGTTCTTGTATTTATAAATAAATTTTTAAAAACCCCCCCAAAAAACCAGGTTACTTCTGCGCAATATACTGGAGATGAGAATGACTCGTGGTAGGTTATCAATCCACTGTGAACTATTGGTTCCCTCCTGTGCTAGAACAGACATGGCCTGTGGGTGCAAGAGCAGGGATCTATCAATGAAGAAGTTAAATGTCCGTAATGGAGCACACTGAAAACTTGGTTTAATAAAGAAATCAGAAAATTTTAGCTCTTAGAGAGAGAGGGGAAAAAAAAAAAGAAAAACCCAGCAATAAGAAAAAAATCTCTTAAGTTTTCCACCTTAGTGAGAGATCTAAGAAACCCAGTCTAGTGTTTATTTTAATTTGAAGCAACTTAAAAGGTAAATCAATTGCCCTAGAATGATGCCTTAGGTTTTAACTTTATTTAGCAATTGGGATTTCTGAAAGAAAGTAGCTTATTAAAGTAGCAGAAAAATGTAAACTACTAAAGAGAGGCAGAGTCCAAGCAGATGTGCTTCCATAACAAGGAATACACTGCTGCTTTTCAGTTTTCTTAAGGCAGGCAATTAAATATGGCCATCAAGAAGCATGACAACCCTTTAATTCTGGAGCCTTATGTTAAGATTTATAGATCAAATATAGCAAGGTTGGCTAGTTGGGTGGGGTGTGTGGCCTGTGTTATGGTCAAGTACTTGATCACAAATCACTTGTTTAGCCTGAAGATTTGTGGATTTTTGGTAAAAACTGTTTTCTTACTGGTGCTTTAATCCATACTGCCAAAGGTCCCTTAATCCTCAATTTACCTACAGCTAGGTTTGTTCAGAGAATTTATGTTGTCCTTTTGTGAATTTATGTTGTCCTGTTTTGAGAATTCATGTTTGTCCTGAACACTTACATTCTAATTCCCTCAAAATCATCCATCCATCTCCTTGGCAGTTTTGAAGGTAAGATTGTATTCTGTGCATCGCTACCTGGAGCTGGGATGGATTTGGTATCAAATTGCATGGCTCTTTGACTATGGGGTGGTTTGGGTTTTGGGGCAGAAACAAGGAAGGGCCCTCACAGAGTGGTAAGGAGACAAGAGTTGCCTGGATGTCCAGAAGCAGTGCATTTTCCCTGAGCAAATGTTTGCTGCCAAGGTGTTTGACGTCATATCTGCTATTTGGATCTTGGGTAGCAGTAAGTAGATCTCTTCTTACTATGCACGCTTGTTGGCCACATGCATCACAGTCCATCTCTTTGCTAGCAACATGGACTAGAATGAGACCTTTGTGGATGGTGATCCATATGTAATCAGTATGCAGAGCATATGGACTGACAAGCAGTGCTAATGCAGGAGATTTGTCCTCATGTGCCACATTCTGTCCTTAGGGATGACACAGTCTGTTCAGGACAAAACAGGACAAAACCATATTCTTTGACTGATGTATTTATTACTCAACTACAACAATAAAAAAGGTGATTGCAGACAAAGTTTTCTGTGGAAGTGGGTTTGTTTTATAGCTGATATAGAGGGTTTCAACTTAGCAAGGACATTGCTACATTTTTGTACACAGTTAGTATGTGTTTGGACATTGATGGAGTCATTGTGGGCCCGGTAGGTCACAGATTTAGTGACAGTCAAAAGTCTCTCATCATTTCATTTCATCTAGCGTGGTCTCTATCATCATTTAATTTAGTTTCCAAATGATGACATTTGGCTAGTTTTCATTCCAAGGTGAAAATCTTTTAACTACACTTCAAGTAGAAGAAAGTTGCTCACTTTGTTTCTGACAGAAAACCCAGCAGGGGAGAATGATTTTTGAAATGGTGAGAACAAAACAGTCTGTGCCATCTTTACTCACCTTAGTAAGATTAATTTCTTGCAGGTCTGTACATTACCCATTCCGAGGCGGAATATCAGTTCCAAAGGAAACCAGAAGCAATGAGCAAATCAGCCTCACTTCCTTGCAATGCTGGCAACATTTGGGCTTATAGTGCCCTTGTTAGCTAAATCAGAAATGCCGCATAAGTCTGAAGTCATGACATTGCTTCCCCTAAAAACTGGAGGTCACTTGCTTTTATAATGAAATATCATTTGGGGTGTGGGCTGTGCTTTCTAGATGTGGCCTAAAACAACTTTCATAGCACATAAAGTGTCTGTTTATTGAGTGCAAGGGAACTAGAGGCCAAATGCATTACATCTTTCCAGCTGAATTCAATTTGTGATTCTAGAATGGAGACTCGGCTTCTACTAACAAAGCTTGTAGTGAGGCTAAGAACAGAAAAGATAAGCCCTTTGCTCTTTTTGCTACTCATTTCTGGGACTGAAATGTGAAGTCTGAGCTTTTTCAAAGGTGCAGAATAGCACTTTAGGATTTTTTTGAATAGTCTATTCTTCTTAACGGGCTTTAAGAATACCTGTTCTGGGTGTTTTTCAAGTTGCAGCCTATTTCAGCTTTTATCTAGCACTTCTGCATTTACTCCACTCCTGCACTGTGATAGCCAGAGACTCCATATATCTGTGTTTCAAGGAAAGGCAGATGAAACATCTGTTCTGCTTTTTTTTTTTTTTCACAAAGGCTTCACATTTTTTTGTTAGAGTACCATGGCATTTACTTGTTTCTGTATCTTCACATTTCTTATTGCTAAAACCACTGTTCAAATTTAATCCTCATTTTGCAGTCTTAGTAGCAGAGCCTCATATGAGTTAATTTTTTTAGTTGCCAGATATTTTGATGAAGCACTGACCACTTTGTTAAGAGAGCATTGTCTCTGCTCAGGTTTAATATTCCATTCGTCCTGCTGGGAGTTTTCTCATCTCTTCTTGAAGGAAAAATGGAGTTATAGGAAAGAGACAATATCCTCTGCAGCTGTAAATCATTGTAGGATTGATTTTGGAGGGAGGAGGAGATGGGGAGACGATGGTATAAGGGTATAAGAGGTAAGATATTTGGCCATAACAGGCAGACAAAATGGAAATTCTTTGCAGGGCAGTCCCATATATTGCTTCTTTCAGGAAAGATCTTTCTCACACGAAAGTGGCATCTGTAAGAGTTTGTACATGTCCAGCCTGCAGGTTCTGCTGTGGGTGAGAAAACTGTGGGGAGGAGTTGCACTTAGACCTATTTGCCACCTATATTCTGCCCAGAAATGTGCCCCTGAGGGGACAGTGAGAGCTCAATGCATTGGAAAATGCCAGTGGGTTGAATTAAAGCCACGAAAGGGTGATTTTCTCATCAAATTGTACCAACCTGTACAGAAAGGCATCAGTATTCAGTCTGAGCTGATAACAGGTTTAAAAGATGTAGTATAATCAGCACTGCCAGGAGACAGCACAGACACATCATTCCTTGTGTGCTGCTGTAGAATAGAAATTACATTGTCCCAAAAGGCTCTGTTGAAATAGAACTTTGTGCTTTGTGCTTTATGAAAAGTTGTGATACTTGGAGATCGGTGAACCAAAAGTTTCTTTTCTTTCTTTTTTATTTTTTTGTACTTATCTGAGGAAGGAGAAGTTTTAGTACAGTAATATTTGCTAAAAGGAGCTCTTGAACGTGTCCTCAAACTCTAATGCCTACAGCAGGAAGCAACAACTTAAACAGCCTCAGGGAAGGCTTTTAAATGGACTCCAGGATACCCAGTAGGCTCTGTTTTGAGGGTTTATCTTGATTTTACTGAAGCTAAAGAAAGGAAAGAAAAAATTTAAAGGAAATATTTTCCCAGTATAGGTCTTTGAGAGGACCTTATGTATGTCTCACTCTCCAGTCTCTCCTGAATGAATAGTGAGGAGATCAACGCTGTCAGTTGGGATGCATGCAGAAATAAATAAATAAATAACAAAATGCAGAAGAGAAACAGTTTTATATACTTTAGTTAGAAGATCACAAAAGTTACAGAATCACATGAAGTATGCAGAAATCTGCACCGTTTCTTGGAAGACACATTGGCTGGGGCCTTTTTTATTAGGTTCATTTATACCTCTGGTTAGTTTTTAGGAGTACAACAATCTAACATTTGAAACTCACAGTCACCTCTTAATGCTGTGTTACTGTGGAATATCACTTTTGCCTAAGTTGATGTGAGCATTGCTGAAAAGTTGTGCAATGTCTCAGCAATGAAATTTGGATCCTTAAATGGTGATTCATAAATTTTTTAAGTGTCTGGGAGTATTTTACAGTTTTGCATAGGATCATCTTGTCCTGGGTTGCAGTGTATTCTATTACCGTCTTCATGAGCTGTTGAAACCACGTGTAGAAATGTTCCCTGCCTCCTCCCTCCGGACTATCTCCTGTTAATGTGGCCATCAATGCCTTGCCTCGTGACTCACCATCCCATTGTGAGATGCTCCGCCCAGGGGGAAGGAGCCAAGCATTCCCACCTGGCTATAATCTGGGGTTTGGAACAGCACAAGCAGCCTTTTCCACTGGATTCCCAGAAGACCAGACCCTTCTACACCGCTGCTGGACCTTCAGAGGAAGACTAGACCCTTCTACAGAATCACTGCTTCAACAGAACCATCACTCCAGGAGGACTGCAGCCACCATTTAATCGCAGTGCTACTAACACCCTGACCGTCAGGGGGTCAGGTTGTATTCCGACTCTGTCAGTTGTTTTTCTTTGTACTATTGCATTTATTTTATTTTTCCTAATAAATTGTATTTCTGGGTTGGAATCTCTCACTGGTTTGCTTTCAAACTAGTACACAGCTCTTGTAATGAGATAAACATGAAGCCATAATTAAGCTTCATCGTTATTAAAAAATAAATTAGAACTTAACAATAGGGGAAAAAGGTATGATTTCTCATTCTACCTAAAATACAAAAAATGTGTAGAAGCTTTCCCTTGCAACTTCTGTTAGAATTGAGGAGGGTTGAAAATTTTTTAGTTTTTGATACCTTTATCCACATATTGTCATGGTTTCTGCATGCACTGATCACAAATCATTACTTCTATTCACAGAATTGTAATCTTTCTACATATTTGGTAAAGACCAATTTGATTCTGAGTGAGGATAAGGAGGGTTGATCAAATGAGTGTCAGTTATGTTGACAGCAAATAAGGGACAACTTGTAAATGAACGGTCCCCGAAGCATGACATCAGTTCTTACAGGGACAGGGAAAGAAATATGAACAGTTCCTTGCTTTTCTCATCTGCCTTTTTAGCTGTCTGTGTTAGTTTTGCGTCAATTCATCAGCAATAGCATTCTGTAAGAAGTATCTCACTGCCTATCAAAGAAAGCTATTGCTCAAGACCACAGTGCCAGGCAAAATGGACATATTCTATTTCCCTCCTTTCTCAAAGTATGAGCTTCTGATGTTGGCTGTTACTTTCTTAAAAGGGATTATGTTTCTGATATTTCTGAGAGCCCAGAGGATGATCCTAAATACTTCAAAGAGGCTCAGACACCAAGTCACTCTCTATGAGTTGAAGAGCGATCGATTCTTGATCAAGAACCAAATGTCAGTTTTCCCTGACACACTGCACACACACAAAATTGATACCTGCTCACAAAGTCTCCCTTCTTTCTCACAGCTGCTATTAGATTACGAGGCATCCTCACAGAAAAAAAATGGACATTTTATGCCATATTGTGGTGTGTTAGAAAACTTAGATAGGATGACATTAAAAAGCCTAGAATGAACTAATCATCTGGGACCTTCAGAAATCCAACTGCTGGCAGAGCTGACCTTGTCCCAGGTGCAGGTATGGCATGTTAATGTCTGGTTCAGAGCTTAGGACTGAATTAGAGCTAATCATTGCAGACAGCATCGCAGGATAGAGAGAACAAACAGTGACATACAAATAGAGTAAAAGAAAATTGTGCTAAGTAAGGAAGGAATGGATGACTGGCTGGGTTTATTATTATCTTGTAATGAAAAATTTGAGTTTGTTACTGACCTGCTGCTAAAGCCAGTACCATTAAAGTGGAACTGGAATGTTAATAGCATGAGTCTTTCTTTCTGATGCTTCCAGCTTAATGCACCTTTAATTAAATCTTTTGGAACAACTGCTTTGCTTTTCTTGGAAAGGTGAAAAAATGTTGGTAATAATCCATTGTTAATTTAGGGATATTATTTTTGTAACTATCAATGCAATTAGTAAATGTTGCTTGGATATTTTGAAGCAAAATTTAACGTTAGAGCTTTGCAGAGCACTCTGTAATCTTTTTACATGTGTACCTCTTAGCATGCTGCTAAAACAGCAAGGTGATAACAGTAAGATGATTGTTCCTTTTTGTAATTTTCTCAGTGCTTTCCCCATAGCAAGTACTGCTGAGCGTGTGAAAGATATGCCACCAAATCTTCCCTTTTGCATAAATATAAAGGTGGAAGAAGAAGTGTGTTATCGATGCTGTTGAAGTAGATGGGAAAATTACCCTGAATTCATCAGAGGCCAGTGTGAACTTAGAATGAACTCTAAGTGGCTAAAAGTTCAGTTCTGGCAGTAGGTACTGAAAACATGGCTGGCTGCTACACCTCAGCATCTCACCAGTGTCCATTCACTTGCCTGTAATTGCAGTCATGGCTCAGGTAATAGTGGTGGAGGGGTAATGAGCTTGGGTAGGGTCTGCTCCAGAGGACATATATCCCACTCATTTGCTATTTGCGTGGGAACAGTGGGGAAGGGAAAGCAGAATTAAAAAGGGAGGAATTTAAACCTTTTTCTAAGAGGGAAGAAGAAATGTAGTGCTTAATGGATGATGGTAGACTCCTTATGAGGTCTAAAAGAAGAGCCTATCTGTTTCTATTGAAGAATATAACTGGGAAAGTTTGTCTAGTGCTCTGATATCCACGGAAAAAGAGAAAATTTGCTGGGAATATTGCTGATGCAAAAGGAGCTTCTGTTCTCATTAAAATTCCCCTCATGATGACATATAGCTCAATTTGCTTCTACTCAGTCTTATTTCTATACCTGGCATGATGCATCAACAGGGAAAGAATCCTCCTGAACTGCAATCACTGGCCTGTGGCAATGGATTGTGGTAATGGCTCCCCTGGGGCTGTTTGTAGACAGCATTCAGGTCTGCCATGGTGTACCCAGTACTGCTTTGCTTAAGACAGAAGAATTTGCACTAGTAAAATACCTTTAAAACAGAATAATTGGTGTCCAATGAGAAAACATTTGTAAGACACTTCTCTTTTTTCCGGACCAGTGTGGTTGGGTTGACCCCAGCTGGATACCACGTGACCACCTAAACTTCTTTATAACTCCTCCCCTCAGCTGGACAGGGGAGAGGAAATATAGTGAAAATCTTTTGGGTCAAGAAAAGGACAGGATGTTTTGCTGGGTGTTCTATGAAACAGAAATACCAATGGCACATCTCCTTTCCAGGTACCTTTTTGGTCAGGGACATCAAATGTTGCTGAAAAGTCATTAACTGTTCATGGGCTGGTAAAGTTTTAATCTTTGGGAATCTATATTTTTCCATGACAAAATAAATGATAATAAATGCATGCTTTGTACTGATAGAGTCTCTTAGTGAATCATAGCTATAAAGAAGAAATTTTCAGCTGCCCTGTGATAAATGTGGGTACCAGTCAGAAATAAGGTCTGCTGAGTTTGCACCTCAGGGCAAAGATAATTCAGAACCACTAAGGAAGTCAAATGACAATACTGGGATGGTAACAAAAGCCTTGAAAGTATAGGCACAGGACCATGAGGGGCCCCAAGACCATAAGCACAAACGAGTACTTATTGATCAGTCTGGATGCAGTCTGGAGAGAAACTCGTTTTAGGGCATAATAAGAAATGTTGTTTGGCTTACCTGTGCTGGCTGAAGAGGCAAGTAGTGGAACCAAGGTGTGTATCCTGAAGAGTGCTGAAAACGGGAATCGCCTGCTAGAATACTCTGTATATTGTGAAAAATGGTAAGGAAAATCAGCAATGTCTGTTAATTTTTTGCCAAGTACTGTATGCAAGTTTCAGGTAGCTTACTCATAAATAGAATTGTTCATCAGTCTGTGAAAATTGACTATAACTCATTATGCAGGTGTCTTTGGATTGTTTTTGCAAGTCTGCAAGACAAATTGCTGAGTTCACTGTTTCTGTGCTTCAGAAATGAACATGTAGAATTGATCAGTGTGATATTCTCTGCCGTACTGATATACGCACAAGTATCATCACTAAAGAAAATTCTACCCAGGTATTCGGTTAAGGTTTGGTTGGTTATGTTTTGATCAATTACTTTGGTTATATGCCTTTGAAGACTGGGGATCAAACATGAATGCAACAGGACTTTGGGAAGAGCTTCAAAATTTCAGTCTGTATTCACCGTCACAGATGTATTTTTGTCTCTACATTTGGAAATAATGCCCTCTTAATACAGCCACTGTAGCAAATCCTACTATCTGTTCAGCTGATCACGCATTATGATTTGGTTTATCCTTTCAAGTGGGTTAGGATAAATGAGATTTTCCACAGCTGAATTCTTAAATTGCCTTAAGCTGAACTTGGCCATTGATGATGCTGTGAAAATGGTGAAAGTTGCATGACACCATTCATCAATATACTGGGAAAGTAACACCTGAAAGGATGGGAATGAGGTAAATCCTATCTGTTTAAAAAAAAAAGGGGGGGGCAACAAAACCCAGAGAGTTACATTATTTACTCCTGTAAAATAACTCATGTTACAAAAATGTGGAAAATACCAGAAATAGTTGTTCATTTTCTGTGTGGAAGAAAAGCAAAGAAGCTGTAAGAATTAGAGACAGTGTATTTGATTTCCTCTTAAAGAGCAGGAAACAGGTGATTAGCAATATCAGAAGAAACCAGATTGTGTTGGGTTGACAATGGCCAGCTGCCAGACCATCAAGTTGCCACTGTTTCACTCTGGCACAACAGGGATGTTGGGAGGAACACAAAAAAAAGAAAAAGGAAGAAAATAAGAATTTTTAGCATATGCTGTAGAAGAGGAAAAAAAGCAGGCAGAAAGAGACTGTAGTGTTCATTTATCCAGACACCTGGAAAGGATGGCCAAAATATTCTTACTGCTTTGTTCTTGGTGTGGTTCCCACACTAGGCTGCTGGAGCACCTGCCTTGCTGCTCTTTGATTTTTAAAATATTAGCTTTGACTGCAAACTACCAAGCTCACTTTTTGGCAAAGGTTCAGAAAGACATTATATCAAAAAAAAAAAAATGAAGAGTTCTATGTTTGAAATTATCTGCTGGGAGCTCAGCAGGTTTGAACCCATGTTGGAAGTGGCATATGTCATCATGGAGCCATGGACAAACAGGCCCTCACTCAGCCTGCGGCTCTGCGTGCTCCTGCCTGGCTCCTGGAGATAAAGCAGAAAGAGAATGAGGAGAAATGCTACTCAAATAAGTGTTTGTCTAAGTGCTGATATGATTTGGGGTGAGTCATTAGTTATAAAGCTTACGTTGGAGAACTCTGGCCTGTAATTCAGTAATCTCTACTGCTTTAATCCATAGCAGCTCTGGTGTCATGGGCAAACTGGACTCAAGGGAAACTGAAGCAGTACAAATAAGGATCACTGTCATGTGCACAAGCAGTACAGAAAAAGAGGTGAAGTTGAAAAAGTGTTCCTAGTAAACACAGAGGCCTTAGGTTGTGAAATAACAGATCCTGACAGTTTGGTTTGGAAATGTTATACGTGTAGCAGTAGTAGCTGGTATAAATTTCTTTTACTGACCTCTTTTGTGCGCAAGCAGGCAGGCTGAGACTATACCCAAGATTTAGGTATTATATAGTCTAGATCTAGGAATTATAGAAGAGCCAGGTGTAAATTTTGGAGTTTGGGTTTGGTTTGGAGATCTCCCTGCCTGAAGTTTCACAGGCTGAAATGTCTACAGAGTTAGATCAGAGAACAGCAGTGAATCATACAATATCAAAGGCAGATCAGTCAAAATATTCTTAAGTAGTTGGGTCTTGATTCTTTTGGTGTTATGGGAAGTGGTCTGTATTATAATTTTATCAAGTTCATAAATTATAAATATATTTACCCTATTGGCATTAGACAGACGTGTGGAACTGAAACTTTAAGTCGTATTAGAAGACAATCAGCAAAAGATCACTGTCTATCCCAATTTTTAGTTATTTATGGTGGTTTGAGGATTTCTTGTGGTTTTTTTTCTTTCACGCCTTCCTTCTCCAATTCACTTTTGGTGTTTACTTGGAAATTTGAGAAACCAAAATATTTTGTAATTAATTCCTCTATAATTCCTCTTTTGCAAACTTCTCATCTATATCAGGTTCTAAGACTTGTGTTTCACTTTCAGTCTAACATACAGCAAGGAATATGTTTTCTATCAAACTGTGCATGTGTTTAATCCCTACATTTTTGTTACTGAAAGGTGTCAATTTTTTTCCAGTCTGAACTCCTCTTTGATGAACAGCCTTTGCTCCTTAAGAGCTTTTGTACCTTTCCTCTCTAGACCAGGTGGAGTGCTGCATTGCTGCATTTCTGAAGAGATTTTCTTTAAGAACATTCTCTCTTCACAAGGAAATAAATAGCTTTTGCAGAATGGTGGGGTTAGTCACAGTTTGAAGAGAGAAAGAAAGCAGTGTCCTGAATGAATGCTTACCTGCTGTAGGTGGCTAATTAAAATCCATTATTGCTTCCTGCTTTGCAAAAAGCAGTTGAGATGTGGATTATTGGTGGTTTGTGGATAAAGCCTGAAGAAGATCACATTGTAAAGCAGTGAACAATTTGCAGCTAGATATTGAATGGTAATGTATCAGTGATGTATATCTGAACTGACTGAATGACCAAAATATTGTAAAGAAACTGAGCAAATCCTTACAGCACACACCCATAGTTGGCAGTGAAACACCCAAACAACATTTTTAAAGGCTTTGATCCTTCTAAAGATATGAACAATACCTTCAGAATGATCTGAGTACATATGGAAATTTGAATGCCTACACAAGGAACTGGATGCCAGGTGTTGAGTGGTGAGCCGAAAAAACAAGTATGTTTCTTCGAGCTCGTTTCCAAGAATTACTATCTGTTGTAGTGCTACTGGAATATCTAAGCAAATATGTAGAGTTGGGACTTCCAGTAGATTTTTTTTCTCTGATTGAAAAACCTGGAAGTATTTAAGCACTTCCATTTTATAAGAAGGTGTTCAGAGTTTTAAGTTTTTCAGTGAGATTTGAACTGCCTAGACTGCCATGGAGATGGGAAAAGACATTCTAGTTCAAAGTTGATCGCTCTTCCCTGAAAGCTTGCTCTAGGTATAGTTGCCACCACTTTCAGAATAGCCAGACTGGGAGGGCAGAAAGAGCTTGATCTCGTGTAAGGCAAGGAGGGTTTTCAAAATACCGGCCATGTGTTTATAGAGAACTCTTCACTGTAAGATATTTCAAAAGAGCTGCCTCAGGTCAATACACTGGTACTTTTTAAAAAAAGGGTTCTGTCAAGAAATTTTTGGCTGTGTAAACATAGCAAGGCATTGCACAGAAAACACCATTCTACAGTAGGGTGAGAGCTCATGTACCTCTAGGGGCTGATTGTTGTTGCAGGCAGATGATGCTTTCATATCCACTGAAACTGCAATTTTAAATTCAGATGGTCTCTGTTGTGCTCTGATTATTTTATGACGGGCCTTGCTTTCCAGCTCCATGCTGGCATACTAATTTGATAGTTATTTCTTTGCTAATTTCTTAGTCTCAGACCCAATCTTTCCACTCCTTCTAATTGTTTTTTATTATTACATTTACTGTTTTAAGTTCTGGTTTCTCTCTGTACCTTAAGTAGCTCACTGCCAGTGCAGCATCTTTGCTACACCACTGTGCACACAGTGTTCACGGCCTGTATTTGCATAATGAGCTAATCTTTGTTGGCTGATTACTTTGTGGAAAGACTTGAGCTTTTAACTGATAATAATTGCAATCTATCACACTGCACAGTCACCTCACAAATGATCAAACTATGTTTGCTCAAAGTTCCGCTGAATTTTATGAGCTTTCACTCTCCATTTTGACGCCCAGCTAGAAACTTTACCTAACATTCAGCTCTATCAGAAGAAAAGCTGGGATCTTATTAGGTCAGTTGCTCTGGAATTAATAAAAGCAAGATATTTCTAAAAAAACTCCCAAGCCTGTTCTTTGGATAGGTAATGATGTATCTTAATATAATGTTAGTTTGAGGCCAACAGAGAAAAGCATGTATTTTTCCAAGCTATAGTTTTAAATTGAGTGCCTTGCCTTGTGCACTGAGCTTATAATGCTAAAAATTTTCTTTGCAAGCAGAACACACAAAGATTTAATTTCTTCAGATAGATTAAATAACTCTAAAGCTACATATTAACTTATCCATCACATCTAGTCTAAATTCCTCAATTTTCCTTTTTTTGTGAAAAAGATTTAGTAAGTTTTAGCACTGCTTTCTCTATTCACAGATGAAACTTTTGAGGTAGAATTTGCAAATAACTTAATATAATCTTAGTGAAATTGTCAGCGGGATTAAATAAAACAAAAATGTGCCAACATTGGCCTTATACATAAGATGTATATGTGGAGTTCTCCATACTGCTCGTACTTTTAAGTTAAAGAGTAGCAGGCTGAACAAACCCTTGTGCAAAGAGCCTGTGGCTAGTGTCAGAGAGGCTGGAGAAAAGCTAAACCTGGCTGATCCAAAACCACATGGTGAGACTTGAAAATCAACCTGAGTTGACTGTATGGTCATCAACCTGGAATTTGCGAGTAATAGTTCAAGTACTCCTTTAGAGTTACTGGTTTGGGTGCACCCTTCTGCTTGAAGATAACAAACTTTAAGATGAGTTTGTGATCATCTACTATTGCAACTGCTGTGTAACTTTGCTGTTGTTTTTTAAAAGGGTGTAAGTGACATGGCTATACAAGGACCTTAGGGATAGACACTGGCAGCTGTGGTAGACAGTGGAAGAAAAGGACAGTTCAATCAGCAAGCTGAAGTAAAAGCTATGTGCCAAAGAAAATTTGCTGCAGGTCTCAGCTGAGATTTTCCCAAAGGACAACTTTTGTTTTGTTGTAGGTGCTGAGGTTTTTTTCTTAGTTAGAATCAGAGATAACATTTGGGGTTTTTTCTAGTTTATTGCCCATTTCTATCTTCTGAAAGGGTCATTTGGAAGACCAGTTCTGACATTTACCTCCTCTGCTCTTTAAAGTCAAGTCAAACTGGCTGCTCACAATTCAGACCATGTTATACCATAAAGAATGTTAATGTATTTCTTTAAATCTTTCAAACTTCTTCAGTGGCTGAAATTTATAGTAGAAATAAGTTCATGTTGGGGGAAACAAACTATTCTTACTTTGGGATTTTGACACTTTCATCTTCTCTACTGTAACAAATGACAGTTTAAGTGCTTGTGACACAAGTGGAAGAGACATTTTTCCATGTGTACACTATTAGTCATGTTACAGGTTCACCTAGCAACCCTGATGGGGCTCCCAGACCCCACCTGAGCATCCAAAAAACAACCCTCACAAAGTAAGATGATGTTCTTCTGCTTTTAAGTTATATAAATCAGCTAGTGGAAGGATCTGGTAAGAGTCAGAGTGGTGCAAGCAGTGAGAGTATTTATCACAGAGTCAGGGATTACAGAAGGTAGCAGCTTGTTTTAGCTGACCAAAAGGTCATGTTCCAGGAGTTCTTTATTACCCTCTTTCTGTAGTGAGTATCATGTTTTAAATAATTCCTCGTAATTTTGGGGGGCAGTGCTAATGGAGAGGGGGACTATTTTTTATGGGACAGATTTAAAAGGATTTGCCATTCTGAAAAGAATCACTTGTGCTTTTGGAAAATATTTGATGAAATCTGTTGTCAAGATTTTTTTTGAGGGAAACAGTCCCATTATTATTCACCACAGAGGATGAGCTAGCTGATTCAGAGTGGAAGATATTGTTTTCCTCAGCACAGCATGTTAGTATTGCATTATGTTGTCCATAGCTGTGCAAAACAGCTGGTGCTAAGAATAGCCAGAGTGGTAGCTGCAGCAGTGTTGCAGGCTGAAAACAGAACAATGGTTGTTAAATGTTACACTGGGATTCTCCCACTCCTTCAGTTCAGGATGTTTTGGAAGCTTCGAGTCTACTGCATGTTGAAGGTCAAGGCAATTATGCAGGATATAAAATTAGTTTCTCTAAGGGAGAAAGCTGCATGGCTCCAAGTGACTTGGCTGAAAATTCATCAAATTTAATTTTCATGGGAGTCTGAAAGGGTTGGGATATCTAGAGACCATGGTTTCCTCTCACTTCCAGGTTCTGTATGAAATTAATTTCCTACAAATATCTGAATGACTCCAAAGTGATTTAGACAGATGGTCTAACTGGTTTCATGGGTCTATAATTTCCCTCAGAAGGAATTCCTTGCCAAAATTGTATTTGTTCCAAACTTTGGTTTCCTGTTTTCTAGCAGGAGGCTTTTCTCTGTTGATTTAGAGCTAGAGGAAGAAGGGCATTATAACCAAACATAATCCTGAATCAACACAGGAAATAAGTTCTTTTGGAGCAGAAATCTTTACCTAGAAAATCCATGACAGAAAGTGTGACAGTATACACATCATGGCATTGTTCACAACAGTAGGTTTTACAAATCAAGAAAAGGTTGATCTGAAAAAAAACACTTGTAATTTGCCTTCTAAGTGAACATTGTGTGGCAGTAGGTAGCCTGGATAACTCTAAAAGATTAACCATATCTAAACGATCAAAGTTTTTGAGGACAGGGAAGTTCAAATGGATTGTTGTGCTTGTGAATGTCTGTATCAAAACTAAAGCAGCATTTTAAAAGATGAGTCAAATTTTAAATGAGTTAATTCCCACAACATGGATGAATCTGATGCCATGACAGGCTTTGAGTTAGAGCAGAGAAAATACCAAGAGCAGATGAAATCTTTTGAGAGAGTAAACACTGATTTCTTTAAAATGGTTAATTTCCCTTGGTGTTTTTATTCCTGTGGTGTTTGTTTCCTTAAAAACCTACTCCAAAAAAGCCTGCTTTCCTCATTCATCATTTTAAATGAATTTCATGTAGTCTCCTTGTCTTGTTCTATTTCTGAACAGGAAACTGACCTTATGAAATATTAGTCAGGTGTTGGTTCCTGATTTAACACCATCAAAACTAATTTTTCAAACAATGTTGATACCTCCCTATGCACCACTGCTCTGTATATTATGCTTTAAGACCTTTTGTTTTTTGTGATGAAACAGAATCAAACAACATTATGCTCTGGAGCTGTGGGAATTTTTTAATTTACTGGCATTTTGATATTAGAGGAACAGGGAGGATGATTTTTCCCTGATACACTGCTGAGTATACAAAACTTTTTGAATCAGTTCTTGCTAGGTTAAGTAATATAACTGGTACCTCATTCACGATCTGAAATGTAAAGAATTGTTCTCCTTTAGCTTAGATGTTGGACAAAAATGAACTCTGAAAGGACAGGATCTGTGTATATGGAAATATCATTTAAATTGTTGGAAATTAGCTTGAGTAATCTAGCTTGGAGAGTTGTATCTTTGTCTACTTATGCATCATCAGTTAATAAACAAAATGCCAGAAGAAGTGTCATAAATATAGCCCACTGATCTGCAGAAACAGTACAGACACTGCAGCTCTCCAAATTACTTCCTCATGGGAAATAAATGATAATTCTCCTGGCACAAATACACTGTTACATTTCAAACAAGTTTTGAATTTTTATCTGCTCAAACTAGCTAAAATCGTATCTTAAATTCTAGTCCAATGTGATATATAGGTAGGTATTATAACTTGAAAGGGAAAATGTATGCTGTCATTACCATCTATTCTTGGATCTATGGACAACTGCTATGGATTAGCTAAAAAGTACTTTAAGACAACACAAAATGGTTTAGAAAAAGCTGAGACTTTTTATCTGTTGTCCTAGTGATTGAGCTGGACATATTAAAACAGCCAAACCCAGAATTTAGAGTGCAACTATTTACTACTGATCTATTTTTTTTCCTACCACGTCTAAAATATTTTGTTTTAAAGTTTCTAGTTGCTTCCACTGTGAGTATTTCTCTTGTTGCATGAACACTATATATAGAAATGAAGAAAGTGTTTCTACCTGTAGAACTGTGATTTTTACCAAAAAAAGTAAGCATTATTGTATTTTTTTGGAAAGCTACTCAAAATTTCCAGAAATAAAATAATTTGGCCTCAACAACACAAAATGGTTTAGAGAGGTGAAAAATATTTTTGGATTTTACTGATTTTTATCCCAAAAGGCTGACTCATGCTGCAGAGACTAGCTGAAGGAGGTAGTTTGCAAACTGCACATATATTTTAGAAATAACACAGATGTTTCTATCCACCATGGTATCCCAGCTGATGGTCAGGGGGATATGACAGACTGGCAGAGGCAGCAGCACTCAATTGCCTCCAGTAGGAACCTGGGTTAGGACTGCTGACAGCATATTTGGGAGGGTCATGTCTTCCTACAACTGGCTTCTGTTCTTCTGAGTTGGGGATTTGTTTAGTGTCTTATTTTGGGGGATTTGCACTATTATGTTTACTTTAAATCAAGTTTAGTTACACAGGTTAGGTATAATACTTCTTATCCTTTAGTGCTTGGGCTGTCACTGGGGATTGGGAACAATGAGACAGCTGAAAATAACAGAGAGAAAAAGTATGAGAGGTAAATACAATCATGATGGAAAGCAAGGAAGAAGCAGCTGGAAGAGGCAGCCAGAAAAATACAAATAGATTTAGAGACAGAAACTGCCTACATCTCAGTAGAATAGCTCCCTGAAAGAAAGTAGGGAGCTGAATGGAGAAATTTATATACACAAACCAGCAAAGCTGGATAAGGGAGTCTTCAGACTGGAGGTAATACAGCATGTGAGCATGTCTTCAGGTATCTGTTGCTAAAATGGTCATTTGTTTTCAGACTGTCATTGATCTAAAGAAGATGCCATTGGTTTCCCCATGACTTCAAGCTTTATTTCAGTCTACTTGTAATATGTGTCAATGTCCTGTTTCTGTCATAGGGCACAACGGCTTTTTAAATTATTACCAGATATTAAGATTTAGCATTTACATAAAATTTTCATGCACTAAATGTTTTATGGATGTTCTCTAATTAATCATCTCAGCATATACGGACTGTATGAAAATGTAGCTGTTTTGCAGATGGGGAAACTGCAGTTGATTGAATTGCTGGAAGCAATGCAAAAATTGCTTTTATCAGTAGCAATGCTTGGTAGTCAGGCTGTTTTCTTTCTACTATATGTATTTGAGTTTTCTTTCTGGTTACTGGGTACTGGATCTCTTTGGATTAATTTGATGCAATAGTGATGGAAGTTGTTAATATTAAGGGTCAGCTCTGCAGTACCTCTCTCTTTGTTGGGGAACAAGGAATAGAAAATGACAGCTATTTATATGGCAGGAGTCCTTGGGTAACTCATATGCCTATCACAAGAGCCTATTTTTCTGAAAAATTTCTGCTGCTGCTAAAGGAACTGATCACTTACTTCATAATGCATATTTAATCAACGATGGTCTGTCTAGAAACACATATATATTAGTGTTCTAGTGTTATTCACCACCTGGATGTTTGTTCTCTCAAACCAAGAAACAACAAATACATGCCAAAATCAGGTTATTTAAAAATGAGAGACTGCTATTAAGGTTAGAAGAACAGATATTATGGGAGTTATAACACTCATTGGTCTCAGTGTCAGGCAAACACTTTCCTCATACTTGCCAGCCTCTTTTATTCATGTAAGTGAGCTAACACAGTTCACAAAAGTGCAAAATTATTTAAAACATATCTTTGCTAGACAGGGAAAAAAGCTAAACTTGTGAACTTATGAAATGCACAGTCAGAAAAGTAGAAATCAGTGGCAAAACCTTTGCCAGTGTTCACCCTTAGGTTGCATATAATTTCAGAAATTTCACTGCAGGTTCTAATGTGCTTTATAATGTGAATTTGAATATGTGCTGAATTCATGTATATATATTCATTTTATCTAGCAAAGTTGTTTTTCAGGAACTTTGCAGTAGTGTTTAGTTTGTCTCCCAAGAATGTGGTAACAATATTGGATAAATCTAAATTCAACATTGTGGTTTCTGTTGGACTTCCAAAACACTTATTCTATCATGAATTTCTAATCAAAATATTTTGAGATTTCAGACATTCTGTAAAGAAAGTATTATTGTAGGTGTTGACAAAACATACTATTTCCCCTTCTTCTTTAACCAAATAATAATTTTTAAAAATTCTAATTTCATTCAGACATGAAAGGTAATAACGCTTTATTACCTAAAATTATTTATCTTATTTTTAAAAAAGACAGGAATATCAAGTCTTTTTTCATTGCATGTATTTGAACATCCCGTTTTCTCAACATTAACCACAAAGTCGGAACAGAGAATTTGGTTTTCATTTGTTGACTTTTCTTGCATATGAATACACACTAGTACCTGTTTTTAAATATAAAAAAAATCCCTTTGTCAGACCCGAGAAAAATATGAAGGCTTTAGGATGGTGCTACAAGGAGATGACAAAGAGACAATGAGTTGAGAACATTCAAGGCTGTATAAGGAAGACATTTCAGCATCCTACAGCTGGCTTCTGAAGCTGCCTTCTGCTAACTGAAAATGAGGCTGTGCACATAACCTGTCTGGGAAAATTTGGTTATCAAAATTAGTTTATGTCTCTTTGAAAAACTATATTCTGAAAACCCTTCTTATTTGTTTTACAGTATGTACATTTCAACAGCCTGGCTGATTTTTAGTGAGATTAATCAATCAATCAATCAGCATCCTTTTAAAGGATGTAACCAAAACTGTAAAATAAAGTGCTTGTTTGCTTCATCTATATATTCTGTGCTCTTATGGTCCTCATGTCCTTCAGCAGCATTGGTCTGTAGATCTCCTCCAAGCTTTCCATGTAGTCCAAATAATCACTTACTCGAAATCCACGGAGTGCTTCCTCCTGCACAAATACACATAGAAAGCACTTACTAGCTAGAAAAAAAAAATGTAAAACTCAAATTTAATGAATTCCAAGCTTCTAAAGAAAGCTCATTTTGTTCTGATTGTCACAGCCTGGCTGTTTAAAATAGATTTTATTATGTTTTACTTAGAAATACAGATTTGGCAATATCTGCTTCCAGACACTTTTTTTTCTAATTACACACTTGGTATCAGAGAATTTTATTTCATGGGGACATTGTTTACCTCATTTTTGGAGAATATTTCATTGAAGATTTTTAAGAAAAACAAAGTAAGCTTTAAGAAGGGAAAGCCAGGTACTAAAATATTCTTTTGAAAGAAGATTTCTACACCAGCACATGGTATAAGTTTATTAGCATGGCTTTTATATCCAGCTAGATTCTAAAGAAAAACAGTAGATGTGTATTTTTAAAATCAATGATAAAGGAAGATCTTTATGAAGTGCTTAAATAAAAACAGAATAAACTGTTCTGCACCACTACAAGTGAACAACTCTTACTAACTCCAAAACACAGAGTAAAAGAAAGTGCCCTCAAGAAAAAGAAACTAACAGATACTGTTCCTTCTCATGGATACTATATTAGAGGGATAAGGAGGATGCACCACAGAACACAGGGTCCTGAAGAACAGTTAGGTAAAAAGGGTTAATTTCTTGCTGTTGTGTACTTATCATCTACTAAACAGTATTACCACTGTTGGCAGCATGTGCTGCAAAAAACTCTCTGGAGCCAGACAGTCTCTGCAGACACAAGTTGTACCTCTGGTGTGTTAACTATGAATCTCTGCTAAAACAAATTCTCCTGAGAACATCTACTCAGGCTTGAAAAACCGGACTTCCGCATCTGAACAGGAGTTCAAAATAGTCTTTATATTTTTTCTCCTCTACATAGAAGCAAAGAAGAAGTAAGATTTTACCTTCTGCTTCCAGACACATGCACTGTGGCTGACTATGACTATGACTAAGGCTGACTATGGTGGAATATAATACATATATATATATGTAATTTATATATCTGGAATTGAATGGCATGTATTGACAGGACAAGGGGGAAAGGCTTCAAAATCAGAGAGGGTAGGTTTAGGTTGGGTATGAGAAAGAACTTTACTGTGAGGATAGTGAGGCACTGAAAAGAAGTTGTGGATGCCCCATCCCTGGAAGTGTTCAATGCCAGATTCGATGGGGCTATGAGCAACCTGGTGTAGTGGAAGATGGATTGGAACTAGATGATGTTTAAGGCTCCTTCCAACCCAAACCATTCTACAATTCAAATTTTTTTTTTAAATTTCAATTGATTAAGATTTATCAAAAGCAGGAGTACAAGTTAAGTATGCTCCTTTTTTTCCTGCAGTGGTCACCCAATAAATTGCAGATATTCCAGTACTGCATTAATTTACATTTTTTTCTCATTAATTTAACAGTACCATGCAAACCTTTAGTCTGTTTATACTGCATGTGGCAACAGCAAAATTCTCTCTTCCATAATTTACATATATTATCCAATAATGCCATCAAGATGCAGTTTTTAAGCCACATTGTTCAAAGCCAGGCATAAAAAACCAATACATTCATTAGCCTGTGTACCAAATATTTTCAAGGAAACTGATTGGGCTGACATATTTTTCATATTTAAGAATATGTAAGTTGGATGCAAACCAGTCAGAAAACTAATATTCTTAGGACAGACTAAGATGCAGATATCTAGCTCTCTAAAGAATACTGACTGGTGAAAAAGGACTAGACAAAAAGACAAAAATGTGTCTTTGAAGAAGAGTAAGATACTGCATCTGTTTATGAATGCAGCTATAGCTAAGAACTACCCTGCAAAAAACCCCAAACTCAAACATAATTTATAATAGGGAAAGAATATGAAATTGCCAGGCTGGTTGTATAGTAATTGGCACCTTTTCAAAATACCAGCTCGCTCAGCTTTGTGCCACATCTCTACAAGCTTCAGCAAGAGACCACTGTGCAAACCCACCTTTCTGGAGAGCACCTCGTTCAATGAGGTTGAGCCCACATACAGAGAACTGAATCAAATTCTCTCATGACTTAATGTGGCTATTTTCTTTGCTCATGAAGGGAACTGCTCAGTACAAAATGCAGGAAAACTATTCTCTGGAAAATACTATAGATGATTTCCTGCCAGGAAGTGAATAAAATTAAAGTATTATTTCAATCACTTAAAATCACGAAGTGAAATTCAGTAAGAGTTTCAGATCAAGTAATGTATATATCCTCAGTATTCAGAGCTTTGCTTCTCCTCAGCAGTCGAAAAATTAAGAAACCAACCCTTACTTTAAGAAAAACCTGAAGATCTCGAGCTTCTGTGTGCTTCAGGATGTCTTGCTGTAGGTGTCTGAACACAGAAATACACATATATATTTGATAATCGGGACCAAGGAAAATACATATGGCAATGTAGTGACAGATCTCACTCCAGTCCATGTAATTCCAGAAACACTGAGTTATCCATTGCAGACAGATCTAGATGAGAATGAAATTATATATAATTAAATCATTCTATACATTCAGTCATAATTGATCAGCTTTATCTCTTTTCTATATTACAGAACTTTTTCCCTGTAACGTTACCCTAGCTGTAAAAATAAAAGGGATAAAGCACAAAAGAAGCCAAGATTCACCATTTTTTAAAGCACAGCCTTTGAATAGACTCCTAATGAGTTTGACTAAACATAACACCCTGTATCCATGCATCTCACTTATATGAGTATATTCCAGCACCTCCTGAGGTTGAGACTCAAAGTCCAATGAAAGCAAAGGTGATTTTTTTCAAGATTTTGTTTTAAATGTGCCCTAAAGGGTATTGACAGTGATGAAGGCATGTTCAATGTGGGTTTTCCTGTCAATTAAAGTAGTTCTCTGCATTATAAATGAATGTTAGGCCCTTCCCTAAGACATGTTTTCATTTAATGAAGTGAGTATGAACACAGTGATTCCTTTTCTCTGTTCTAAATTACAATGTTTCAAGGTGTATAATGCACACTTCATTTGGTTCTAGACCACAAATCTTCTGCTAATCAGTCCTTGAAGTGTTTAAAAATATGCAGCAGAATTATCAAGATTCTAATTAGATGACAACAACCATAGTCTGACAGTAAATCTGTTTTGAGGTATTTATTGATGCACACAATCACTTAAATACATCAGAACTGTTTCCACAGTTCAGTTTGTTTTTAATACTGCAGTAGAACTGCAAAATCACACAGTGGCATCCACAAGTGGCATTTCAGTAATCCTTAAATAAATGAAAACATCCTTGTTAGCAGTTTAGAACAGTATCTAGTCATTATTGAGTGCACGTAATTAAAAAAAGCATATAGTGTAACTTGCACAAGAATAGCTGAAGGAGTGACTGTCCCCATGAGTTTTCCCCATCCCCAAACAGGAACCTTACTATAAGCACCTTTTTCCTATGCTGAGATAAATTCCTTCATCTCCCACTCTTTTCTCCTCTAAGATCAAACCGGAAGCTGACTACTTTAAGCAACGTCTGTACCACATTGGCATCTGCCCCCATTAAGAAGTCTCTTCAGCTGCAAATCTCACAGCAAAAAGGAATTTTGAAGGCAAAAGATGAAAAATATTTTTCTTGCCTTGGCACAGCACTACGCTTTCTCACTCTGGTGAGATGTCCTTTGCATTGGCAATCTAACTTACTGCATGGAGCTCTTTACCCCTTCTTCGTGACTGCAATCTTTACAAACAATGCTTCATCCATAGCTTTCCATACTACCAAAGAATTGTTGTAAGTAGGCAAAATGAAAGCTGGCATTATAGATAACTATTCTTCTGTAGTAACACCTTTTTAGTATGAGAGAATAATGTGTTACCTGATTGTAATAGTTATAGTAGCTCATATAAAATTAATTTTGCTCTAATATCACAGGACCTGCTTCCTATTATATAACTACTGCAAATGACTCATTTCCCTCCTATTTCCCTCCATTTCCTAGATAATTATTCCAGGGAATAAGATATTCTGTTTAGTTTTAATGCTAAATCTGAGGATTTAGTATATATTATTTTTATCAAATTTTCTGCATGAACATGTAATAAAAGGTCATCAGCTCCAGTACAGTGGTGTTATTCTATGAGTCAGTTGCTTTCTATTTTCAGATGCTCTAAGTCACTATGTGTTCACATCTCTTACCCTCAGTTTTAAAACCACTACACAAGTCCCATTTAGAAAAAATGCCCAGTAGTCCCTCAGCATTCTTGATTTTGTAGATTTAAGTCAACAGGTTGATGATACTTTAATACATTTTGATCAGTTACCTGGGATGGAGTGAAACCAGACATGTGAAAAGCTGAACAGACAAGGGGCAACTCAGCTTTCAGTAACATTTCAACGTGGTGAGCACTGCAAAAATAGACTGGATGGATGCCGTATTCCAGTGTTGTAACAGGCAGGTGCATCTGGTTAACAACAACAACATCGTCATCAACAACAAAATTGAGAAACAGGATTACAGACTACAGAAATGTGTTATTTAGTAATGCCTTGCTGAGAACAAAACATAAAAATACACACTTTTGCATGTAAGATAAGTCATTCTGATTATTTTAGAGACAGGAAACAGGATAAACAAAATAGGTTGTACTTCCATGAAGAAAAACATGTAGGTAAATAAAGAAAAGTGTTAATAAATATATCCTGATTGTTTCTGTGCATTAGCAGTCTAGTTCCTTATAGCCATCGTCAAAGCAGGGATGGAGAAACTTGTTATGTTTTAAACGAGAGAACAGAAGAAAAAAAAAGACTGATTTCTGTTGGATTTTTTCCCCCATTTAGTGGTGGAGTGGAACTTCCATTATATTTGAAGTTGTTTTCTGTGTGCAGGTATCTTTGTAGCATGTGTGGAGCATGTGAGTGAAATTCTATTTTGTGCAGCAAAAGGAGCAGAGGTTTTATCACTGTAGAAGGCTCTGGATATCAATGCCCAGTTAATGCATCCTTGGCACCAGTAGTTTTTCAGCACTCGCACACTGGAGTAAATTTCAGCATAAATTTCACTATGCTGGAACAACCTCAGGCCAGACTCAGTGCTGAATGGACTGATACCATCATCATTTCTGGTGACAAGACAGATCACTTGGTATTACTACAGAAGCCTGCATGCAGAAGTACAGAATCTAATCTGTGCTTCTTATACCTCAGAGTTCTCTGGTAGAGACTACAGTTTAGGGTTTATGTTCAAAACATTCAAGACAACATGACAATGTACAAAGGGTTTTATTTTATCCACCCATAATGAAAGATAGAAATGATGTTTCCTATATTACAACCTCGATCCAGAATACTGACAATTTAAAATTGTCAATCATAAAGTATTTGTGCAGTAATATTTTTAAAATTTACTAAATTTACACTAATGTACTAAATAAATTTCAAGGCTTTTACTAAAAAAAAAAAATCAAATGGATGGACTTGCTCTCTACTGGACTTTAATAATTTAAAAAAAGGTCATTCAGCAGTATCACAGCCTTCACACAGAATTTAATGCCACTAACAAAGTTTGGTTTACTGCCAGCTTTAAAATTCATTAACATTATCTTCACTATCAGTCCATCTGCTACGTCTCTCCTTTTAAACAAAAATTTGAGCAAATGTCAGATCTACATCTTTCCAAGTGAATTTTTAAGAGCCATGTATTAGGTAGGGGGCCTTAAGGAAAATTTAATGCATTAGAAAAAAAAATCCCAAGAAAAAACCAAATTAAGGAAATTAATAAAGTCTCATTTGTAAATTTTCAAAGTAGCCTTTCAGAAAGAATCAGGTTTTAAATTCTTACAGATAAATGCAGTCTTGGTAGCCAGAGAAAGGCTGAAACAAGAAGACGTGAAAATTGCTGAAGAAACGTCAGTGTCTTCTCCTTGTGCCCTGACATTATGAGGAAGATAGAGGATGCAAACCAGTCATAGCCAGCAGAGTGCTCCTGCAAGCAGCCTGAATGGAAAGGTTAAGGAACTTGGGCAGAGATCTCCTCCTCACTCTCCTGCAGCAACCACTATTCTCCTCCTTCCCAGGCCCACACACACAGAGCCAGGAGCTGGGTTGTTAGACATGGCCAAGGGGAACAGAGCTGCACAGAAGGCAGCATCAAGGCACAGTTGTCTCTCAAACTGAATTAAGAGAAACAATTTAAGCTGTTTTCCCCATATACTAATTTTTTTTCAGTCTATAAGTACTCAAACTAAACCAATAAAACAAACCAAAAAGCAAGTAAATGCAAAAAAACCTGCACCAAAACAAGTGTGCTTATAAAGTACAAGAAAGGAAAATTGTGGAGGAAGAAAACAGTTGTTAAAATTATGTGAAAAAAACAAAGTAAAAGAATTGAGTAAAAAAAAGTAAAAAAAAAAAAAGAGATTAAGCACATTCTGACTAATAGACCTGAAGTATAATTTAATAGTGCTATGCAAATCTAACAGCAAAGAATATAGCAAAGCTTGTTAGGAACCTATTACCGGTTTTAATTTTTTTAACAAGAAGTTCCACAGTAGATCTAAAAGAGTCAAAAGCCTAAGCACTCCTGTTGATCAGACTACATCCACTTATCACACTTAGCACTACATGGGCAGTATCATTAACAGTGTTGGTATTGTGGGAGTACCACAAATACTCATTAATGTTCAAAGGTGCATTGCTGCAGGCTCTTTCTCACATTCAAAGATGTGATCCCACTCCAAAACAGTTGATGACAAAAGTGAATGAGATTTGCACTTTTAATAAAGTATAGGAACAAAAGCATGAACATTTTCTTGAGTGAATTGGGTATGCATTTAACTTAATAAAATTTCAAAGTAAAAGCGCTGCTTTTAAAATTTTTTTTCTTTCCATAAGTATTACACACCTACACCTCTACAAAAGTAAAAACCAAGAGTTCAAATTCCACTGAAATTTTTAGGCTATATAATTTATACCATCAGGAAAGGATACAAAGTGAAGATACCACAGTTCTTTGCTGTTGTTTCAGAAACTCCTCACAATTCAGTAACACAAAACACAGCCCATTTTCAGCATCTTCTTTTAGCAAGTTTAAGTATTTTCCGTATCTATTTCAAAAAGTTAAAAACAAAAACTGTTTAAAGATTAGATATTTTTTTAAATTTCTGAAAAGGAAGAACTCATATTTAATAAGCCTGTAAAAGTTAAGCTGTCATAACGCTCTTCATCCCTAAAACTATGCTGTAGATATACACATAAATGATTAACTAAAACATTCTATGCTCTACCTAGAAAGGATACACAGCAAACATTTGCTGCTCATTGTTACAAATCCTCACCCAAATTCCCTCTAGTTCAGTTTTAGAGACTGTGGTGGAGAGGCGCAAATACTCTAACACACATGACTCAGTTTCTTCACGTACAATATTTAGAATGAGACATAAGTATATTGTACGTGTAATTATTATAATCAGAATTCAAACATTAATGCTAAAGATAGCAGTCTGTGGAAGTATAGCCATGTTAGCTTTTCCTTCATCACAGCTCTGCAAATTACCAGCCAAATAAAATGTTTAAATGGCATATAACTAAGCTTAGCTAAACAGAACCATTTAGAGAAGTAATGCAAAGAAAAAAAGACACATAATTTAGGATAATGCAATTTTATGGTAAATCTTACTAGCATGTTACAATTAGTCTTTACAAAAATAGAGGATAATAACATACATAAACTGTAAAGATAATTTCATTATGTACTAATACCTTTTTCAATTCCAGTTAGAATTCATTTTCTTAAAGTTTATCTTAGATTTAAATGGTATAAAGCAGTAAGTTGATGGATTAAGTATCATTAAAGTCATTCCATGAAGATCAAACAAATCCTAGAAATACTCTAGGGGAATATTTTTATACCATGTACCTGACTGTCATTTCAACACCAAGCTTTTGCATAGATGAAAGGTTTTCTTTCTTCACATCTGCATACATGGCTAAAACAAAAGAAAATAAATTAAATAAAGTGTCACAAGAAATATGATTTGAACTGAATACTAATGTAAAGCTCCTTCTGTGTATGCATACCAATTTTGGAGAACTCTTTCCTATTCAAAATCAGTTTGGTAGTGTTTGGAAAGGATACATAAAGAACCTGCATTCTTCATATATTTTTTTAATGAAAATCACCCTCTTTATAAGGAAATCTTCATGGTTAGTACAGTTATCATGATGGTTATCATCAGATTTACAGCAAGCTACATCTTTTTCAGCCCCATATCTTAGCAGAACTTTATCCTTTCTGGCCTCGAAATCAGAAAAGGCAGCATATTCTGATGCACTCTTTTCCATTCCAGAAGCCTTAAAGTTTCCTAGCTGTAATTCCAACTTTATTAATAAAAATTCTATTTTGATATGAATCACAGAAAACTTTATAACTGATGGATTTAAAAAATACTATATTTCTATGCATTTTTTTCACACAGTAAAATATACTCCATTTTCTGCAGTTGTTTAAATTAAAAATCCAAGCTAGAAAAATTAATAAACAATGATTTAAAGCAACCACTGCTGTAGCATTTCCTTAAAATTTTAAATTCTAAATTAAATTTTAAATGGGCATGTTCCCTACGAGGTACATGTATCACCTAAGATAACTACACCACAGATAAAAATTGCAGTCTAATAATATTATGAGTTACAAAGCTGAGGGAATAAACCTTTAATATACTTCTTTGAAAGTGCTACTTAAAAACCAGCAAGAAATGAAACAAATGAAAACCCCTAATAACTGAAAATATTTGTTAAAAATGTAAGTAATAGATATGGCAGCAGAAGTTAAAGTATATTCATGTAAATGATAAATGTAAAAATCTAATTAAGCAGATCACACAGTAACTTTGTATGTATTTTTTCTATATCCTCAGATGGACAGAGAAATGAAACTGAAGGATTCCCTGGCTATTCATGTAGGTAAACATTCTATGTTCCTGGCACACAAATAGGGACTAAGGTATTAAAGATAAAATAGTTACAAGTTCAGGGAGGAAGGGCCTCAAAGGGAAAAGAAAAAAAGAAAAGCATGATGTCTGCTCATATGAGATGAGGTAGGTTAAAATTTTTACTAAGAAAATAATACAGCAAAATTACACTCAAAAATGAAGTTATAAAATTCAGCAGAGGAAGTACAGCAAGAATAAAACCCCACTATGTTTCATAACTTTCACAGAGGACAATAATTTAAGTTACGGTTGTGAGAAATTAACCTTGTACTTTTGACAATATATTTATACATAACAAAAATCAACTGGTCTTTGAGTAAAATGATCTTATTTATTCAATACTCTGATGGGATTGAAACAGTAAACCCACATCAGAGAGGTTTTTTGCAATCCAAAACACAGAAGTTCAAATATCTCTTGCATAGCATACCAGCAGTGCAATCTTTGGAAGAATGCATATAAATTCACAGGGCATTTCAGTTAAAATCCCACAGAGATAACTGAAACATTCATAACTTTTCACCGCTCCTCTTCCAAGTTACCTGGGTACTCAGGCTGCAATTGCCATACTAAGTCAATTAATTTTCAAGTTTGTGTGTGCAACTGGGAAGGCAAGAGGCATACTTACATCCAAGAAAAAAGAGGGAATTTAAATGAGCTGGCTTTGACTACTGACTTTCTAACACCACCATGTTTAATGGTAGCAGAGGGCAAGGAGAACAATGACCTCTAAGCTCCAATGCAGTCCTGCTTCCATTCTAAGGTGGATCCTCTTGTGGGTGACAATGCAGATATCCCAGTCCAGCAAGGGTGTAATGAGGAAAAGCTGTATCACAACCCACAGTGTGAGCCCAGTTTCCATTCTGTAACAGTTTACAGCAAGTACTGAATACTCATTTCCCATTAACATCAAAAAACCACAACTGACTTCACTAACTTTCACTGACTTTTCTTCTCTGTTGTAACAATTTCTTAGTGGCTGGAAAGGGCTTTTTCCCCACCACACTTCCTTCTAATACTTTCCTCTGTATTGTGAAAGAAGATGAAATTAACACAAAGTTTGGATTGAATAATAATTCTCTATCACAAGTACCTTATCAAGGCAAAACCCCTTGCTTTCAGACAACCCTGTGTTTCACATAATCGCAGCTCTGTACTCTGCTAATCCACAACTCTCAATGGGAACATGCAAGCTGTGCTTCTTTGTCCTGGGTCAAAAGTTTTTATTTTCCCTTTTGTTTATCACTTAACAGACTGGGATGACTAGGCCTAAGAACACTATAAAGTCATTGAGAATACACAAAGGACTACTTCCCACTGATTAAAAACTGGACCTAGAAACCTTAAATGCTCCATTAAACTTAGAAAAATGCTATGAAAAAGAAGTGGAATATTTAAATACTGCATATTGCAATCCATGGACGAACAGCTTGCAGGAATATGTTGTGACTGTACTATCGCGATGATGCCCATACATCTGATTTAATACATTGAGTTAATTTTATACAAAACTTTTTTGACAGATATTTTTCAATACACCTGATATAACTGTCTTAAAACACAATGGGTTTCTTAACAAAAAGGCATGGACAAAAATCATTTCTCTAAATAAGAATGCATTTCATCCTCAGAGGCCAGACCACCTCTCTGAACTGTGAATTAATAACATGATATAGCACTCGGGCTATTATTAAATGGAATGAACAACATACTTTGGCAGCTTCCTTTTTACTTATCTAATAAAGCAAAAAAATCTATGTTGAACAGATATTTCACACTTCTTTAAAAATGGAAAACACTGTAAAACAGAAGCCAAAATTAAAATAGCGACTTGAAGGACATCAGAATTCTCTAGAAACTGATTTACAATTTAAAAGAATTCTTAGAAAGCACCTCAATGGGCAGCACTTTTCAAAATGTTTTGTAGCATTCAGGAGCAGAAAAAGAGACTCCCATAAGGCATGATTTCCAATGTCAACTATGTATTATTATTAAACTCAGTCTATAGTTATAAACACTCCAGAGTAAGTTAATTGCGATGCACAGTCCTGTGGCATTCTTTCTGATCAGCCTAGACTGCAATCAACTTTACAATTTATATGAAAGATTGCTTTCTTATTCATTTTCCCTCTTACCATGGCAAAGCTTTTATGTGTTTAGGTCAGAAAATGGGCTACATCACATTCATACCAAAATGACAGGATGCCAAGCTGAAACAGCTTTACAGCATATTTCATGCAACTTGTGGGGTCTGTGGATAATATTTAATTTATTTCCCTGTTTAAAGTGCTGTTACAGCAAAGAAAACACTGCCTTCCCTTTTGTCTTAGGTGAAGAAGATTACTAAAGCTGTCACTCACATTATTTGTTTAGCTCTTTCACTTCCTGGTGTCCAGGCCAAATGTTTTTTATGTCTATATAAATAAACTTTGGAATATGCTAACAGATGCTAAATTTTAACTTCAGTGATGGTAAGAAAGATTAGGTTTCTTTCTATGGATGAAAAAGACTTTTGATTTGAAGAAAATATGTAAGTAAAAATTCTGCAAACAGCTGAAAATCCCATGATAGCCAGAGCCACCTGTATAATTCCCACAAATGCTTCAAAATACTTAAAAGTATATAGGTATGTTTGCTATCAGATTTCTAGTCCATGGCTTTGTCCATATAAACTGAAATTGTGGAACTCATAATTTTTTGCCTATGATTTATTATTTTTGTAAATAAAACAGCAGGTTTTCACTTACTCTTCAACAGGTACCTAAACACTGACACTGTCCATTGGCAGATACCCAAGCAGTCAATATTAATCTTTACGTTTTGTCAGTAATTATCCTTACTCATTCTGATGTTCTTATGAAAGTTTTCTATTTTAAACATTACTTGGACTTGGGGCAGAGCAAAAATTATGAGTTTCTCTCCAGATTCTGTCATTTTGCTACTATTTCTTGATGATATCACCTCCTTCACCAGGCTATTCTGATAGTCTGAACCTCATATTCATTGTTAGAATTGTCTATAAAAAAATCTTTTTTCAAAGAAAAGTATTACTTTTGTTGGATTTGAACTGGAAATGGAGACAATGTAAACAAGATCAAAGAGTAATTGCTGGAGAATGCTGCTGGCTTCTCAGAGCTAGGTATTCTCATGTGCAATTCCACCTTGACTATTGAAAGGATCTGTTATGTCATCAGTACTCTTGTCCTAACAATACAAGACCAAAATATTCATATCTAGAACTTTGTTTTGTAATGACCATCACAAATACTCAAGCTATTTCTGGCAAAAGCTTCACTAAGAATGAACCACATTTTCAGTCCAGTTACCTAAACAGGCAATGGGTAAAATGCTTCCTGCTACAGCTTCTTTAAAATGGAGGACACTTTGAAGAAGTGCATTTATGAAATGATGCAGAAAGAATGGAAGAATGCCCTTCCTTCTCCTTCCCTTTCAGCCCAATTTCAGGTTGTAATCCTGTATTTCTTGTTTGCTGCTTCTTCTGAAGAGCTCTATACTGATACCTTCCCACTGGGTTTTTAAAATTTCTCAGTTTGTTACTCAACCCACCTGACCCTTCAAAGATTAAGAGCTCATTAAATGGCAGAAAGCTCCTATGAGATTTTGTTCAGATAGAGAACTAAGCCTCATCTAGGAGAAGGAATGCATAATGACATTTGAGTTTTATGGCCATGACCTGAAATCCCTGAGGTTCTGTCCCTTTGGCAGTACACAGCAGAGCTGTTTCAGAGACAAAGTCCAGTGGAAACCGAGGATTCGACTGCAAGGTCATCTGCAAAAGCAGAGCTACCAAAATATCCTGCCGATCACAAAATATTGCAGCATTCCCAAGTTTGGGGAGTCTGCAACTCATGGTGGAGATAAATAAGAAGCACAGACACCAGTATATTAGACCACTTTACATGTAGAAATTCTCTGATAAATGGGTTTGTGGAAACCTTGAAAAAACTAACAGATTTGCAGAAAGTGTTTCTGTTGCATTGAACTGGAATTTGCTAACAGAAAGAGCAAGAGGCTATTTTAGGAACTTACATATCCCTAATGTATAATGCATGGTATTTTACTACTACAGCAAATTTCAGTTTCTTGCCATTTTATTACCTATTACAGCTAGACACTAATGATTTGGTTTTCAATGTTTTGGGGTTTATAAAAGAGGAAGAAAAGATAAAAGCACACTAGAAAGTATTAATTCTAGGAAAGGGGACAGACAGATCATTAACATATAATACACAGACTCAGTCATCCGAATACACATCACAGCAGTATCATTGCTACTAGCAGAAAGTAAACTTCATGTAAGATTTGTGTTACTGTTTATAATTGAACATTGCAACTGCATAGTGTTTTACCAGATATTTTTGCCTTCTCTCTCAGCTTGAAAATGGTAACAACCCAATCTAATTTAATTTTTCCATATTTCCAAGTTTTATAAGAGACTGAAATCCTGAGGAGTCCCACAGCAGATGGATGACTGTGTTATTCTAATTACAACTAGCTATAGGTTTACAAAGCTGTCATTTTTTTAAGATAATCAAATTCTCATTTCAAGAAACATGATAAGCGCTGAATATCTATGTGCTGTCCTGAATCTACTTTCATGAAAAATGTGACTTTTCTTCATTGAAATTAAGCAACTATTAGAAACTGGTTTTCAGTTCCTCAGACCCAAATTTATTTAAGAGAATGGTGGACACATGCAACTGCCAAGTTCATATTTGGCTTACTTAGATGTGGAGCTAGAAAGATGTTACCTTCTAACAACTCATTAGCTTTACCTCATACAGAAAAATGTCTCTACTGTAACTAGTTTTAGGATTTAGGTTAGATGGCTCTTAGAGAAGTATAAGAAAAAGATACTGTGAAGTAACATGGCATTCAATAATTCTCCTTGAAGACATTGCAATGCTTCATAAAGACTACCAGAAAACTCTGGGAAATGTACAGAAATCTGATCAATCATTATTCAATCAGTGAGAAATTTAATTTTAAACGAAGACAGTCTGACAAAGATTTGAGTGTGTTTTGTCGTCCCTTTGGTACAAATATAGGAAGGCCACACTATTTATTTAAAGAACCTGAAATGAGAGTAAATTTAGCTATATGACCAATTCTTAATCACGCTCTTTTACTGTTTCAGAGTAGATGATGATCACAGATTCAATTTTAGAGCCAGACTTTTGTTTCATGTCAATCAGCATGAATTTATGGGCCTAAACTAATTTCCCTGGTCAACCCTTATCGCTACATCTGTCTGAAAAAGGTGCTATGAAGTTTTGATAAGAAACCTTTGATGAAACATGTGCTGTTTGCCTGAGCAACACACTTTCCTGGGCTGGAGAGCTCTTCACAAAAAGTCCGTGATAATGGTGTTCCTGACAGGTAAAGAACTCAGTAAGACATCACCAGTCCTTTGCCTACCTCTTACGACCAGATTACTGACTATCCTTAAGAAGACTTCTTACTCTCCCATTTCCAAGCTTGTCTTCATTAAAGCACATGGAATATCAAAAGCATTTGCACATGAAAACTGTTCATTAGACAACCCTTTAAATGTAGGAGCCTTTATCTGATAACTGAACAGGCAAACTTATCCAGAATTAATGTCCAATAGTGCCTGTATAAGACCAAAACCCCCCCCCTCATTCAGAAAATACAGAAAGAAATATCAGGCAGACTGAGTTAGTTTATCATTAAAAGAAAATCTGTAAAGCTCAAGAAAACCAAGAACTGAGGTTTTTCCTATGTTATCTTTGTTTCTGTATCTATTCTTTGTGATTTTTCATTCTAAATAATTAATTGAATGTATGCAATTGTCACAGGATTTTCAAACTTGGTCTTTCTTCAAAGTTGACATTAAATTTTAGATAAATAATGCAGTGTTGTTGCCACCTCTATCTAATCAGCGGTTCATGGCAAAATCAATTAAATAGAAGATCTAGGCTCAACCTTCCTGAACGTGTTTTAAATCCCAGCTTTGACCAAAAGGCTGAGAAGAGTGGATTGAAACTAATGTACTTGAAGACTAAGTGAACAGTGAATACTGCTTCTCTTTAGAGATCTTTCACATTGGATGGAAGCACTTAGCTATCAGGATTAAGGAAGAGCAGGATTGCTGTCTTTGCTGGGCAAGGCATCCTTTTGGAGGATGCACAGTCAGATATTTGTTCTTCCTCTAGTTAGTTTTTGCCTTTTGAGCTTTTAAAGGAACAATCATAATTATTAATTGAATTAGGAAGTCTCAGAAATACGTAATTAGCAAACCTTAAGAGTCCATGGAATTATTTTATTGCTCATTATGCCTCATGAGAAATTGAAAAGTAATGCAGGACAACACAAAACACTTTCAGTATCTTTTAAGAAAAAATAAAATTGTGATAGAAATAACTGTCCCATCAGCAACTCTCTTCATAAAGCACAGAGACAGATTCTCAAATGAAATTAAAGATATTCTGTTCGCAAGCTTTTGGAAGGTAAAGGCCACTACATAAAAAGAATGACAGCCTCTAAAATTACTAAAGGGGTTTTATGCTTTGAAACTTCAAAGGCAAGCCCCAAGTCTCCAAGGATACTATATTTGCATGCTATGAATGGGAGAGTAAAATATCAGTATAAATAACAGACTCTCCCCAAAGTAGGCTTGATTCTCCACAGTTAGTAACAGAATAAGTACTCTAAATGGCTGAACTACAACCTGAGAGAAGAGTCCTGGACAAACAGCGAAGAATAGAAGTGCATTTTCCAGCAGATATTAACATTGCTTCTAAATTTTCTAATTTTACCAGTGCTTCAAAGTATTAAAACACATTACTTTACACTCAGAATAAATCAACTTTATCATTCATCCTTTATTCTTGGCTGTAAGCACAACATCTGTACAAAACTAACACTCAGATTACTCTGACAGCAGTAACAGTTCTTTAATACATATCCTTTAATATAATATAAAGTGTATACCTTTGTGGGGCTTTCAAAAGGGGAGCTAGATTGCTTACACCATCTTAAATATTTATGCCATCAGCTTTGCAAATCATATTATAATAGTTGTCAACAAATACTCTGAATCATACCCTCACCTGTTCTGCATCTCCATCTTTCCATTATACACACAGAAATGTGAAAGCCCATCACTAATAATTATCTGTTCTGTTCACTCGAGCACATCATCTTCTGCTCCAAAGTGAGGTATTTCCCACCAGTAAAATAATGAATTTCTGAGCTCTTAAAGAACATTTTAAACAACCCCCAAAATTATACAGATACATTTAGAAGAAAAACAATTTAAATATGAAGAGGCTTCATGGCAATAAGTTATTAGGAGACTGACCTTTACAGCTTCCTGTGCTGAAATAACAATCCATTCGGCTTTCAGAAAGATGTGACACGAACTTTTCAATTAATTCTGCCAAAACTGCAAGAAGTAAAAACCCATTAAAACATTAGAGACAACGAACAAAATGCGGAACTATGTCACCTAACTAAATGACAATATGTGGGAAATTAAAGCTATTGAAATTCCTGCATATTTATTCATGTTTTTATGGGGGAACAGCTCAAAACATGCACTGCACTTTTACATTCCTAACACCATTCCTAACTTAAATTAAATTTTAATAGCTTTATTGAGAATATATTCAGTGTAAACAGAAAGAGAATCTCATATTATCTTTATATCCTCCAAGGATTACTTCAGGATTTGTTGCATGGTTTCAATATGAAATGAAAATTAACTATAATTAAACTATAATATCTCACCACATTTGTCTGTGTATGGAGACAGGAAAGGAAATAAGAAAAAAACAAACCAGAAAACCAACCAACCAATCAACCACCAACCCCAAATAAACCCAACAACCCACACAGAACAAAAAACTGACACCATCCCAAAATTATGCTAACAAAAGCACATGAAGTTTAAGGACTGTTTCCAAAAAAACTCAATATAAAACCACCTCTGCCATCACAAGATAAAAATTATTCATTTAAATTTATGCAATAGCAGTACTTTATTTGGGAAATTTTGTATTTAATGATGGCCATAATGTTCTTCTTCAGTTCTTCTTCCTGCTATGGAACTTTGATCCTGCAGATACTACATAGGTAAGTCCGATGCTGACATTTGTTCACTATGGAGGAAAGCTTATCTCTCACCTTGACAGGATGTTATTCAGGAAGTTAGCAAGAACTCTCAGTGACAAATTATTATCCAAACTGTCCTTGATTCCCCAGTTCTGCAATTCTGAGGCTATGGCAACTGAACACATGACACCATACAAGTTTAAACAAAGGCTACAAGGAAGCCTTTACACAAACTGCATGGAGGAGGCCCGTATGAGGTAAGCCATATTAAGAATTTAAGATAGCAACAATGAACTTTTTTTAATAAGTAAATGCTATCCTAAAACAGCTGCTGTTGTCTCAATAAATAGGATATAAAGCATACAGATATGCATACTGATACTTCTTTTCACAAGAAGGCAAAGCAAGGGAGCGTATTTAGAGAGTAACAACTTCTGCTACCCACAGGATTTCCTGTTTAAAGATGGTGTTAACATTTCCTTGGCAGCACCTCCATTCAATAGCAATGAAGTTTCTGCTCCTGTTCCCCCATTCTTGCACATAACTCCATGCACCCACTGCACAGGTGGGTTTGCTGGTTTTAAACTGAATAGTGCACAGAACCATAGAATGGCCTGGGTTGGAAGGGACCATAAGGAACACCCAGTCCCACTACACCATTTAAGTGGACAGTAGCAGTGGCAGCTGCACAAGTGAGGCAGAGCAGCAATGCATGCTGGAGGTGGCAATTGAGAAACCTAGAAAACTCTTGAGCTAGCCACGCTGACAGGAAACCTAAAACAAGCAGTTGAAGAGCAGCGCAAGCTCTTTCAGGAATGAGGAGGAAGAGAAAGACAGAACCTCCACCCACAGTCTAATGCTTGTTACGCCAGAAAAACAATGAAGAAAAATATATAATAAAGACAATTGACTCTACTTCCAATTATTTTAAGCTAACACACTGACATTAAGTCATGGGGTTTGTCTTGATTAACTGTCTAAAATATTTACAGAAATTAATTTACACTGAATGAGTCCAAAAAACGTTTTTAAAAAGTTGAGTTTTGGTAATGCTAAAGAAGTTTCACTACAACAGCTAAACATGAATTTACAGTTAGATGTCCAGCTCCAACAGTAACAAAATTAATATTGCATTGCAAAGGACTATTAAATTAAAACTAAAAACCTACATGTGTATTTTATATTCTGATGCTCTCTCATAGTAAAAAGAAATTGCTAATTAAATATAACATAGGTACTTTTAATCATGGTTAAAAAACCACGTAGGGCTAGAAAAAGCAATTTACTGTACAGAAGAGTAACAATTTATTCTGTTTTGAAGAATAAACAAACTCACTAATCTTCACTAATATGCTTAGTGGAATTTGGCCCACAAACAATATAACAAATACTTGTGCAAAACGAGCAAATGTGTCTATTCCTGAAACTGTAGACAGCAAAAAGCAGAAATTAGACTTAAAATTTTTAACTTGCTATATATTTACTGTATGACTATTAGTATGGTGATTACTGAAATATGCCATACTATAATAGTAAACAGAAACTATGTTAAGATTAAAATATCCCATAATTCAGAAAATTTGAAACCAAGTTGGGACATTGTACATTTCTTCCCTTTTTGTCACAAGGCATCCACATGCTTGACCTAGCAGGTGAATACTTCTGTTCAGTGCTTGAGTTAATAGGAGAAGTGCCAGCTCAACTGCTAAGCAATATTTTGAAACTCAAGCACTAAACTGATTTCCACCATGTGAAAGTATTTATCTAAGTACCTATCAGGATCTTTGAAAAGATTTTAATGAAGTTTGAGAGAGGAAGACACAAAAGAATTTATCAAAACACATGCGGTTAATACATAAATAGAGGGTTTTCACAGGACAGTCTTTTCCAAAGGAATGTCCATGTGAAATGACAAGTAGCTATTTCAATTTTTGGCTTTTAATACTAAATAATTTAGCTGCCATTTGGACACTACTGTAGAAACTGGTTCAGTGATTAAATGGAAAACTAGACAAAAGACATTTAGGCAGCTTCATTGCATAGTACAGTCAGTATTGCTGTAAAAGCCCAGATTTTCAGGTAAAGTTTATGTGGCCTACCAACACAGTGAAAATGTTGATTTTCTTAAATTATGGTAACTTGGCTGTATTAGTACTGAAGTTTTTAAGAGTCTAGCAATCATCTCATGCAAATTTAATTCATACACACAAAATAAAGAGAATTTTTATTTAAGTGTGTGTAATTATATACAAAATAAATGGAAATATTTTTAAATTTCTTAAACTACTTCAGTATGCTCATAAAACAACTACATTCCTGCAGAATTTTCTTTTTCCTTGAAGAAATAGTTTACAAAAGGAAGGTAACTGAAATAGCTTCAAAACTGCGTAAGAACATTGCTTGAAAAAAAGCATGTGGTTAAAATTGTTTTAATAGGTAAAAACCATGAGCACTAACCTAACTAACAGTTTTAAGACAAAAAGGTCAAAAATTTAAAAAGCATCAGATTCTTTTAGATCCTCTAATATAACTAGTGTTACTGGATCATATTCTATGATCCAGATATTTCAGAGGAGTTTAAAGGAAAATACAAAGAACTCTTTCAACAGCAGTTCTGCTCTCAGGCACAGGGTGTGACTCTTGGGGATGGTGCTGTGCAGGGCCAGGAGTTGGACTCAATGATCTTTGACAGTCCCTTCCAACTCAGATGATTTTGTGATTCTGTGACTTCTGTTAGAGGTTAGACATTCAAGAGTGAAAATCTTGGACAGATTACTTTTTTGTAAGAGTAGTGTCAGAAATTTTCAACTCCATCAACCATACTTCAGTTTAATAAGTATATGAGAAAGAGAGTTAGCAATTCCATTCTTGATGGCAACAACAAGGAGGACTTTCAACTACTGTACCTTAAAATGACAAATGAACAACCTATATTTTCTCTGAAAAGAGGAAAACAAGATAATAAAAATTCTGACAGTGTTTCCATTAGAGATGTACACTGCATATTTTCTATCAATATACAAGTATTTTCTTTATTAATGGAAAAAACAGCCCTTCAAATCCAAACCAAATGTCATAATCTTAACACATCTGCAAGCACATTCACGTGCATTCACATTGCTTACAGTGGCTCCATATTGGTTTAGGGGACAGAAGAAAGAATTTCTGATCTGCAATTGTTCTTTCTGCATAACATAAAGACCCACTGTTACATGCGAATTCTGACACAAGGTTCCTTGGAAAATCAAGGACATAAAAAGGTAAACATCTATTTTGTATTATTCTAAAAACTTCTTTTGCAAATACAATATCAGCATTTTGTTATCCTGAACTGAAAACACTACTACAGCACACAACAGCCATGGGTTCTCTATCCTATGGGGAAAGTTCTGCACTTAGTTTCAACTTTTTGCAGTAATTACTAAAGGCTCCAGCACACATACATCACAAACAATGACACTGCCTCAAAGGCTCATTGTATTTTTTGTCAACATGTTTTGACAGAGCTATCTCAGATGATGCAGAGCTCACAAAATATTAAAGGATTCCAGAACACTCTGTTGACTGTAACCACTCTGCTTCCATCAAACATTTCACTTTTAAAAACTGAAGAAAATTCCTGTGTTTTACAGTAAGGTGTCACATGCAATTTCAAGAGTTGCTATCTTTTCTTTTCTTGGTTGATTGGATTTTATTAAGAAAAAACAATTTGGAGGTAAATTAATAGGCCCTAAAGAATACTGGCGATCTAAATCCAGATCCTCAGGGAGATAGGTGATGGAAAATCTGAAAGACTCTACGCGACAAGTAATTTTAGCTGAGTTTACTATCCCTATCTATATGGATATAAAGCATATAATTGATATGATCTCTGCAACACCCTTAATTTATTTTACTTTGGCTTAAAGTCTCCTAAAAGGGGAGAGAAATAAGGATGTTGAATCTGCCCAGAAGTCAGCTGCTGATACAACATTAACTGGGAACAGATGAAGAAGGAACTTGAGGGAATGGAAAACTACAGAAATGCCTTCTGCCACACCTGAAGGACAAAAAGGAGGAGATAATTGAAAAAGGCATGACTAAAATAATCAAAATGAGATTCTAGTTCAAGAGAAAAAGCCCCCAAAACCAAAAGCCACCTCTCAGTCACGTGAACTATTTGAACGTGCACTATACTAAGCCTAGATTCACACAGACTAATAATTTTCTACATAAATTGAAGCTATTGCTCAGCAAAGTTGACCTGCCTGCTTCTTTTCCTGCCAAAGCCTAGATGCTAATACACAGAAATCTCTTATCTAGATGTACTAAAGACACTTCAGAGAGGCCACAAGTACTGTAAAGAGTAATCCAAAGGAAGCCAAGACTTAACCTGACCAAAGGCTCTCCCCAAGCTTCCCTAGCTGATAAGTGACCCAAAGACAACAACCAGCTATACACCTAAACATCCACAAATCCGTGGCACCTTTGTGGAAGGAATGACTGGAAGAATGTCTTTGTCATAGCTTATTGTGCCTAAAACAATAGACTGTAGAAGCTGGTTGTCTTCAATATGTTTTGCTTTTAGGCAACCAAGAAAAATCCCAGACTTTCAGTCCTGATGCATTAAAAGACATGCAAGCCCAAGGAAGGTTTCCTTTTAGCAGTTCGATAAAGCCTTTCAAAACTGGATCTTGATGTTTGAGCAGAGAAATTACTTAAAAGCTAGAGTCAGAGGTGATGCTTTAGCAGAGAAATCACCAGTCTAAGGACATTCCCAAAAGCAATGCATTACCAGAGCATTTAGCAAAAAGTATTGACCAAGTTGATGTGAAAGTAATCAACATGGGAAGGGTGAATTAGAGATATTGATACTGTACAGTTTGCTCAAGAATTTTTTGATGGAGTTCAAGCAGGTTCTATAGATTAAGCATCTGGTAATCCTGATGCCACATCACAGAATATTTTTAACAAATCAATACACATTACACTGTACAGTCCTTGAATCTAATGTTGTCTTTGCTCATTATGTTCTGGTTCAACTCCTGTTAATGTCAGTCCCCCTTAGAATGGGCCCAGTGCAGAAAGCACAAGTGTACATCTTAGTTCCGTAAATCTTGGAGATTGCTACATCTGTAACTAAGAGAAAGCTTTGATTTCTGGGCATCTGGACTGAAGTCTCTCACTCCTCTGAAATTTGGTAGAGCTTTGCATGCTGCAAAAGATACACAGCAGCACAGCTGTTTCTCATAAAATGGATTCAATGAACAGGACGTTGTCTCAAACCACAGAGCTGCAGATATTTTGCTGCTTCTGAAATAAATCCAAGCAGATACAGATCATCTGAAGAGCTTTGCAACTGCCAGTTGTATTAACTGCTTATCTAAATAATATAAAGGGATACCTCGGGCAGCTGTAAACAAGAAGTTAGACTACATACTATCTGACCATAATCAGAATTCCTATGGGAATGGAAGCCAATTTCTAAGAACACCTCACTTCTTTATGGCTACACAAGCTTATATGGTATCACAAGGGAATTATGATGTCTGACTTCTGACGATTTATGTCATATGGTTGATCAGTGTTTTTGCTTTGGCTGCTTTGGTTTTTCAACTGAGCTATAGCAATGCTCCTGCATGATCACACTGTTCATTAGAAAATGAAAATGAAAATTAAGAAAAACCTGAATGAGTGGGTTCTTTGATGTTTAGTATGGCTTAATTCTGACATTTTTACTGAAATTGCCCATTAATATAATTTCCCAACCCATATTAACTCATTCACTAATCACTGAGAATTGTCTGTTTTCTTTCAGGCTTTCTTTTTCATTTTGTCAGTATCTCAGTAATGGACCCTTTAGAGATCTGGAACAAAGACTTGTATTTCAGCCCTCTTGCTCTGTCAAATTTCACTGACAACACAGAGGTATAACAGTCATAAAGAGAAAAATAGGACATAAAAGCATAAACCTTGTTTTCTTGGGAAAATCCCACTGAAATAGTTTTCATAATCAACTCAAAATTATTGACTACTTGTATAGATAACGTACTTCTCAATGAAAACAAGAAGAGTTGCTTACTAGTGGTCTTTTGCCTACTTTCTTTGTGAAACTTATTAAGTCATACTCACTTGGTCCACTGATGCTATCTGGACTGGTTTTCATGACTTTGCAGAACTGTTTTCTACAAATTTCTGCCCACCCGGTTGGCTTGTCTGGACATTTTAAGAATGTTAAGAGCTTTTCAAGATCTTTATCTAGAAGAAATGAAAAATTAGTGTTATTCTGTAATGATCATACAATGACAGAATAGTTTGAGTTGAAAGGAATCTCAAAGATCACGTAGTTCCAACCCCATTGCCACATGTATTTTTGGCAGACCTCGTAAGAAAAGACTACATAAACATGCCTTATTCCTAAAACAATTAAAGTGGAGAAGCTGTCCTAAAGCTGATGACATTCTGCTTTATACAAAACAGAAATCTTCATTCTACTTACTGATGGGGTTGTGTGCTTATTTTGGCTGGGGCAGAATTACTTTTCTTCATAGTGGCTGGTATGAGGCTATGATTTGGGTTTGTGTTGAACACAGAGTCGATAATCTAGAGATGTTCTTGCTACTGCTGAGGAGTGCTTACACAGATCTGGCATTTTCTGCTTTCATACTGCTACCCTGGCAAGGAGGCTGGGGGTACATGGGAAACTGGGAGAAGATACAGCTGGGACAGGTGATCCAGACCGACCAAAGGGATATTTCACACCACATGATATGCTCAGTATATAAAGTGGGGGGAAGAAAGAGGAAGGGGAGGAACATTCTGAGTGATGTTGACATGATGACAGTTGACATGGTGATGTTCAGTCAAAGGCTGGACTCAACTGATGCCTTAGGATTTTAGCTTCTATATTTTTCATATATTTGTAATTCTGAAATTCTTTAGTGTATAACTCTAAACTCCACATACAGTGTTAACTACTGTTCTCCCAGTACAGTACATTTTGGTCAGACAAAACAATTCCTCTCTAGGCCTGAAACTCAAAGACCCCTTAATGTCTCAGGCCCTGAGAAATGTAAACAATAGTGAGTTGGGAGGGAGCAAACTTGGGGTAAATTACTTCATTACCTGAAGCTGTGATTGGAAGATTAACCCCTGATATGCAAATGGACCAAACTTATAAAAGTATGAAAACCCATGACCCTGTCGTCCATTTTGGGTGTAGCCCCTGGGTCGGCTTCATCTGCCCTAATGTACCTGAAGGCCCTTCAATAAATATAACTGCTTTTTATTATCTTAATTTTGTCTAGCCTCTGTTTTTAGGTAGTCCCAACAAGGCATCACAATGATATCTGAGGTCTTTTCAAACCTAATTGATTCTCTGATTGCATCTGTCTCCCTAAGTAACCACTACAGGTGATGGGGCCCTGCTCTCCTGCAGATGGCTGAACAGCTGCCTGCCACCAGGATGAAGTGAATTAATTCCTTGTTTTGCTTTGTCTGTGTGCATGGCTTTTGCTTTTCTATTATAGAATCATGGAATAAGTGGAGTTGGAAGGGACCCATCAGGATCATCGAGTCCAACTCCCGGCCCTATGCAGGGCACCCCAAAAGTCACACCATGTGCCTGAGAGTGTTGTCCAAACGCTTCTTAAACTCATAAACGCTTGTTGCTATGACCACTTCCCTTGGAAGCCTGTACCAGTACCCAACCACCCTCTGGATGAATAGTGTTTTCCTGATATCTAATCTAAACCTCCCCTGACTCAGCTTCATACCATTTCCTCAAGCCCTGTCACTGGTCACAAGAGTGATAAGATTGGTGCCTGCCCCTCCACTTCCACTCATGAGGATGTTGAAGACCACAGTGAGGTCTCCCCTCAGTTTCCCCCTCTCCAGGCTGAACAAACCAAATGACCTCATCCACCTCACGTAAGGCTTCCGCTTCAGACCTTCACCGTCCACGTTGCCCTCCTTTGGACACTCTCTAATAGCTTAATGTCTTTTTTATGTTGTGGTGCCCAAAACCACCCCCAGGACTCGAGGTGAGGCCACCCCCAGTGCAGAGCCGAGCAGGACAATCCCCTCCTTGCCCAGCTGACAATGCTGTGCCTGATGCCCCCCAGGACACAGCTGGCTCTCCTGGCTGCCAGGGCACTTGCAACTACCAAGGTAACTTGGTTCCCAGTGTACTTGATGCTGCTATGAAATACTTTCTGGCCATCTTGAAAGGAAAAATAAAAATGGTACCTGAGAGAAGGCAAATGCACATGCATTCGCTCCAGCTGTGTACAATCCCTCTGCTGTTGGACCATGCAGTTCCCATCATATGAAAGGATTGCAACCTACACTAGTACTAAGTATTCACTAAGGTGATGAACATTTTTCATACCTCGCAAGATCTCCTTTGTTCTGTTTCTAAATTTTGGACACTATAGAAATGAATGCTGACATGAAAGGTGACTTCTCATTAAACCGTCAGTTGTTTGAGCCAGTCTATGGCTATTTAGAATATTTGCTGTAACTTTTACTTCATTATAGCATTTCTATTTCAAAACACTATTTTCAAACGATCTTATTCTTTTAAGGTTATTAGAATATTTTCAACAGAATTATGCTTTTGCATGTAATTTATTTTAAGCTCATCTAAAGCTGATTTATAATTAGTAATTGTATCCCTGTCATTGGAATTTATTATACAATACATAACATTTCAAAACAATCTTATTATAGTAACTTAATTATTATCATTAATAATGACTCCAAATTAATTAACCTGAAATTTCTTTGTTATTCTCAAATAAGTAAGTCCTCAGTATCTTCCCAAATAACATGCAGTGATGCTTAGAACAGCTTACTTATGAAAATTTAATGTGGAGAAGGATTTAACTCTTACAGTATTATCAGTAGGATTTCTAGTTCTTTCTCTGACCTTTTTTGTTATTTCTGTAACAGGTGGGTATTGAAGAAAATCCTAGAACTGCAAAGGAACACTCCTCAGTACAAGTTAAACAGTTATTTTACTTCCTCAAGGATTGCAGTAATTCAGTTTGGCACACAAGGATCAGAGACTACAAGCTGAGATTTAATCAGTGAGTTTACCAGAGACCCATGCAACCAAGATACTGTAGTGCAGTCATGTATTTAATATATCCATTACAAACTGTAACTGGTATCATATTGTGGAAACTTACTGCAGCTTATTTTCTTCCAGGGAAACCACTTGCTTCCCTTAACTTGTCATTAAATGTGGACTATCACTTCTGCCAGCAGGTCATCATAGTACAAAAAAACCCAAAAGATAGCCTTGGGGGTTTTTTGGAATGAAAATTGCTTACAAAAACTCATGATACCGAAAATTTCCAGCTCATTTTCACAATTTAGTAGGCAACTATAACCTGCCCAACAGTATTACCATGTAGCTGAACCTTAAGCAACCACACAGTTCTGGGCTATACATATTATGTGTTACTGAGGGCAGGCTGTCGCACTACCACTAGAGGTGTTCTAAACACACACCAACACCAAAAATCAGAAGTCCTTGTTTTATTTTTTCTCTTTTCTGGTATGTTACTAAATGAGTTCACTATTTATCTTAAATTAATGACCTGAATTTTTTTTTTTCTGGAAAAAAAAACAGACCTGCTGAATGAAATGAAGGATAGAAGGTGAGAGAACAGCGGAGGGAGAAAAAAAATAGAAAGAAGAGAAAATAAGAGGAAGAAAATGACTAAGCCCTTCCTCTACTGATGCTAGTAAGCTTTTAAATATGGTCATGATTGAAAAGAAGCTAATGTCAATTTAATTAATCTGCTGCACTCCTGCTCTCTTCTTCATACGTGGTTATATTTTGCCATCCCATCCCTTAATCGTACTTACTTTGTGCTAGCATTGGTTGTTCTGTGTAACCCCATGAAAAAAACCAAAAACCCCACATTTACTAGTTTATGAAGCTATGAAATTGCACTATAAATAAGCTACCATTACATGCATGTATGAAATCTGAACCACTACATCATAACTGCAAGTTTAAATTGATCTCCCTTTTCTAAAAGATGCTGCTTTATAATTTTTCAAATAATTCTTCAGCTAGCTTGTTTAGCTCTTCTAAAGCAGGTAAGACCTGGAAAAATCATCAATGTTTTAGAAAACATAAGAAATGCAACAAACCCTTTCTGATCTGACTGCTTTGTGGTAGAAGTGTTTTTCTGTAATTAATAACTAAGATCTGTAAATCCATGTGTATCTTACTCAAAATCTAAGTTTGGACATGAATAACTTGACTACACTTTATTTGACTAGTACATAGAAACAAATCCATATACAGATATATAATTTAGGAAACCTCATGTGCATGTCTCATAGACCTTACTACTCTTTCATCTTTTTTCAACTGAGTGGACTTAAAAGCACAAGGCAACAGACTCATACATGAATACCAATACAAATATAAAAAGGAGGACAAGTCAAAGAAATGTAGGTGATAAAGACATCTATGTGACATTATAAGGGATAACAGGAAAGATAATGCAGCTTATTCTTGGACAGAGAAAGTTTAGAAAAAAAATTAAAGAGATTGCTAGTAACAGATATTAAAAAAAAAAGGCTGAAATCAGATTCAGAAAACAAAACAAACCAAAACAAACATACAAACAAACAAGAAACCCTCACCGAAAACAAACCAAAAACATGGCAGCAAGTTTCCATTCAAATTACAAGTATAAAGCAAAGAACTCAGAGAATAGTGGCTGAGATAAATTATCAAAATACTTTTGATAAGAAATAACCACAGATTTTTGCTATCAATTCTGGACAGTATGAGTCCAGAAGAAAATAAGATTAATGAATGGTGGGGTACCCAACTTTAGGGAAATGCTAAACAGTGAATGAGTCATTGGAAGACATTTATGGACAATATTTTTCAGCCACACTCATTACCAACTGTCATAACTGCAGAGCTAGGAGTAGAAAATGAAAACGTATTCTGTGCAAATAGAAGAGTGAATATTACAGTTTAATAGACCTCTAAAGAGTTTAACAGACCTCTAAAGAGTTTAACTTTTAATAATCTACACTATAGTTAATATTACAAGTAAAAAAAGGAAAAAAAATCTTTTCACAGTTGTATCCTGAATATAAAAGGACTACATTACTATTTGAAAACCACTTAATAGTTCTTCCTCAAATTACCTTAATGAAATAATAATTGAACAACTAAAACAAGAAAAGCAACAGGGTACCTTGCTGCAGCGTAAACAGGCGGAAATGGCATAATTAAATTTTCACGTGTTAATAATGATCCACATAAATCATTTGAAGTTTCACTATAAATTATCTTTGACAGAAGTGAATCATTAATATACCACTATCCAGTAGTTTTCAAATTCTAACTACTGGCTGAAATGATTAGTGCACACTAATATACGATCAACCAAATTTATTTTTCCATAAATCCTTTCCTACAGACACATATACCATACAGACAAATACCTAACATCTGCAAAAACAGGACAGATATTTGTAAATACTGATGTACTACAAATTTTCCTCAAATACAAATATATTTTTTGGGTGTGTCCTCTTACTCAAAGTGTCTTCATGAAATGGAAGAGATACTCCACTACCCCAATGCAGTTACTAAATTTACCAGCATAAATTACAATAGAGTGCTTTTCTATTCAGTGAGTCAAAACATCCACTTGCCAGTGTCTGTGATCACTGTACTAGCACAGAATAAAAGCAAGAGTTCTGAAAAAGAGCTCTTTTAGATGCAGCCTTCAGGCCTTGGTACTGGGAAACATGTTCCATACATTGTCAGTTACCACTGCTCTACTTTTTCTTACAGATCATTAGTTCTCCTCTCTTTGTACCCCAAACTGAACCAAAAAGGTGTCAGTGTTGCACGTTTACCACTGTCCTTCAAAAGAATTTATAGAATAAAAACCCTACCCATTTCTTGGGTTTCCATGCTAGAAAACTCAGTGTGAGTAAGTCCTTTTGAGTAATCACCCCTTATAAGCTACTTTCAATTTTATCCATGGTTTCCATTATACCAGATACAGTCACAGGCTAAATGGAGTCCAGGGATGTGGAAATGAAGCTTTCTGTTCCTCGACCTCAGTTTGGCCACACTAATTCCAAAATGTTCTGTTATTGCATCTGTCATTCAACTCCATCTGAAGGGAGGGTTACGAACAGCAGTATCAGCAGTATCATGTTCAAGAGCACATCTGTAAACCTTTTTTTTTTTTTTTTTAACTCTCACCAGCCATCTCCAATATCTGTTCCATAAATGTATTAAAAAATCAACTCAGGTTATGTTTTTACACCTGACATAACAATTATGTGATGGATACAGGACACATTTTCAAAGTACAAAGAAAAGGTAAGCTTCCCTTAAGGTGTCCATATCTCTTGAGCAATAAAAGAGGACACAAATAAGAGGTCAGGACAGATAAAATAAAACCTACAGTCACAGCTTTTTCAGCCAAAGAAACTCTGCATTGTTTAAAAGTACTAAGAATCTACTAGTCTTAATTATTCATGTCATAGAAACACCCAAAATAAGAGGATAGGAATGATACCTCACAGGTTACATAATGAAACACCACAGCATGAAATCTGAACACAAACAGCTTCAGGGAATCAGACATTGTGCCAGCCTTCGATCCAGTCATGCATTCCCACTCATACCAGGGCTGCAGAACTTTTGCCAGTCAAAAGTCTGTATGAACCCTGTACATCTTCTTGCACTAAAGCAGAATGAAAATTTAACAAATATTTTTCTAGACTCCAAGCAATCTGAGTAACACACAACACGAATTCTGAACATTCACAACAAAGAAGTTGTAAGATCTTGTATAAACGTAACTCATAGATCTATCTTGAAAAATTGTATTTTTAACCTCTCTTGTGAAAGAAAACTTCTATCACTGCCATATCATAGTGCTTAAGAACACAGTTCAGATATTCTCCATTTTCTATTCATGCTCCTTATTTCTTTTTTTGCAAGCACTAAAATAGCAATTTATGAACTTCATTCTTTTAATTTTTGATCAACTTCTTCTAATACTTTCTTTCAAAATAATTTACACATCCTGAAGGCTTCAGTCTGGCAAATCATATGTTCACAATTTGGTGGTTTGTTGTTTTCTTTTTTACCTTAGTACTGAAATAGAACATTTTCAATGGTTTGTTTCACTTTTATTTTCAAACAACAAACACAAACTATTTTGACTCCACTACCAAATGTTCTGGTAATTTTGCAGTTATATAATCTTTTACTTCAGTTACCTTTAACATCAAAAATGCCATTCCAAATTAAAATATTTCTTTGATACCATTATTTCAATTCTTTATCAAACTGATTCACAAACTTTTGAAATTTGATTTCAGCAAACTTATTGTTAGCCAAAGTTTTACCCAAGTTTTCCTAGTTGGCTCTCATCCACAAAATTGACAACTGTAATATCTCTTTCATTATCCCACTGGGTAATGATGAGCAACAGAATTATTCTGAACAAAAGAACAGAGGGATCTTTTGAACATGTTCTGAGAATAATAGTAACAATACAATATGCTTTTCCAACCCAAGAGTGATACTACTGCCTCCTTGAAGACACCCACTTTACCATTATCTGATTGTTGTCTTATGAAACTTGCCTTGGGAAGCCTGGAACAGTATTACAAAAGCTAAGATACAGAAAACTCCCTTCTTTTATAACTATATGGCCTTTCCTCTGGTCAGAGCAGGGATTCACCCTTTAAAATTTTCTTCCCCAGATATTTACAAACAGACTATTTTATAGTCCACAGTTAATGTAGAATTTTTATCACTTCTGTAAATCTGTCTCTGCTAAGGAAATTCATAAATAATTTCCAATAAGTTCATCTCAGTGATATAGAAAACACGAACAAACACAATGAATGATTTATTTTCCAAATCATTCATTGGATTCTTTTGCATTGTCTATGCAAACTAAAACCTTAAAATGGTTTCTCTGTGTGAATTAAACTGCTGTGCTTAGGTAGTTCTTTAAAGGATTCTTCAGTCTGCTCACATTCCAAATTGATGTTCAGTGTGGAAACCAACTATCCTAAACGCTGTCTATTTCACACACCACCAAGCTCTGTAAACACAGGGATGTGAATCACGAAAGTAGTGTACGAAAAACTCCGCAGTTTAAGCAAACTGTCTTGCTTCAGTTACCAGAGAGATGATATAAATGTACCTTATGAGTCACCCACCCGAGACAAGCCAGGAGGTTAATCTTGAAGTTTGCATAAGAATTAGATTACCAAACAGAGCTTTGCAGATTGACAGTTGCACAAAGCCAGACAAGCAAAACCAAACCAACTTATTTAGCTACAATTGCAGCTAACACTGAAATAACCTTAAGTACTTAATGAGATTATAATCTGTGGGATGTGAGGGTAGGGAGCAGGCTGCAGGGAGGAAGGAAAAAGAAATTTTTAAAATTGACTGAGATGCTTGCATGAAATCTACACTGGTTGCATGCTTTCTATGTACCTTGTCTGAATTCAGCTTTCCTAGGAATTTCTGCAAGATAACACTTTGGCACAGGGAACGATGAAAACATTGGCCAAGGATATAGATCACTGCCCTAGAAACAGGACCAGAAAAAAATTAATTTAGCAGAAAAAATAATAACTTTTTCTTGATTAACACACAAAGGTACAGTTCCCAGAATCACTGCCAATGAACCAAAATTATGCTTGATACTACAATATCCAATGAGATGTGCCATATCTAAAAAAAAAAGGATAGAAAATCCAAAAAGCATTTGAGAATGTAATTTTTTATGGTGTATATACTATTGACAGTTTTGATTTTACAGTTCCTTCTTTCAACCACAAAGGAAATTGCAAGTTTTATAAAAATTATTAAAAAAAACCCCCACAACCTACTAAACTATATTTCCAATTTTATACGTTGCTCTAGGTGTCTTTGTTGTGCTGACAGTAATCTGCATTTCATCTTTATGAGACTGACAGCCGGTGAGAAGCAGAACATTTAAAGAAGTTGCTTAACAAACTGTCCATTGTTAGAACATTGATTAAAGCTCCAGGTTTTAGATACTGCACATGAAAACCCAAGCTTGGAACAAATATCAAATAAAATGAAGATAAATTGAAAGCTGGTAAAGAAAACACAGAAATATAAAAGTAAAAAAAAAAACTGTATTCGCTTAAAAGTAACATTAAAATGGAACAAAATAAACATGTCATCTGAATGTAGTAGTCCTAGGTACATGACAATCTCCAGATAGTGGGAACAATGTATTCTCTCAGTGTATCACTTCTTTAAAATGTTAACACTCTCTAAAGCTAAAGGTGGTCTGGTATTTCTTAATGTTAAATAATTTTACACATGCCAAATTATCAGCAAAAAATGTTCAATTAATGAAGGCACAAATTACAGAAAAAGAAACTGGTACATTTTAGGTTCTAACCTTATCTAATTCTCTCAAAGGTAAAATCCTTTCCTGTGGTCCTCCAATCAGATTTATCCTTACAAGAACATGGTTTCTCTCCACTGACAGACCATCAATTATAAAAACTCTGTGGAAAAAAACCCAAACAAAACACAAAAAACCTCCAAAAATTAGAACCTCTTTCATTTACTGACTGTTTAATTCAGAAAATGTCAATAAGCAAGAATATTTTGAGAAACATACTTGAATTAAAGCACAACGTGGAATACACATACGCATAAATAAACAGAAACATGAAACATTTTGAGATGTCTCCAAGCATTGTTCTAACTTTGTGCTTCCCTACCTCCTACTGATTAGAAACATCTGAGCAATTACTGGACTCAAAAGAGTAGAAAATTTCACAAGTTTTGTTATTTCACATAAAAATTATATAATTAGGGCAGTGACCCTCAAATGGACCATCAAAATTTGCTCCTTATTTGGCCTACCAGTATATTTCTTTTTTCATAAATAAGCAGAGTTATTCAGTATTTGAAACATAGCCAACTTGCTGTCTGAAGTCACTGTGCGGCCCAAGGTACAAAATTTTTGAAAGCAGTAAAAGCCAGTTTTTATTCACCAAGTTTCTTAATAGAAGTTTTGCCGTAGTAGGGAAATAGCAGGTTTCATCTTCGAATAGTAAATAACTATCATCTTCACCCATACTGTTTGACTTACATTCTGTAATGGTCCCATATAACAAACAGTAACAGGAAAATACTTAAAACACTGCATGCTGTGAGAAAGGAAAAAATGTCTGTAACTAAATGACTTTCTGGTTCTGTCCTAAAAATACTTTTTTCCTTTTGAAAGTATGTGCTCTGCGATTTTATTTAGAAGACAGCAGTGGAAAGTCATAGAAGCTGAAGAGTTGACTAAGCTACAAATAAACCATTGGAGAGTTGACAAAGCTACAAACCAAACAATAACAACAACAACAAAAACACTCTCCCACAAAAACCCCAAAGTACTGATGATGCCTTTAATTCATGAACATTAAAACAATACCCTGATTTTATATTAAATACATAACATTAAAAAACAATATAAATTAAAAGGCATATTTACATCCACAAGTTTTGAACATTTTTTGTTTAAGGAACACTTTTTGTTTAAGGAACAACTTAAGAGTAATACAAATAAAAAGCAGAAAAAGAATCGGTTTTTTATTTCTTTTATTTTTGAAGTGAACATGGGAGAAAGAGAAGGCTTTTGTATCTTTTCATAACTTAAAACTTCTGACAAACCTGCATGTAAGGAAACATGGACATTAGAAGCCAGCTTAAGTGAAAGCATTTGTATGTTTAAAGCCACTAGGGCATTCATGTGTTTGTTCTCAGAAGAAGAGTTTGATAGTTAAAATAACATTTATATCAGTCACTTCTTACCCTGGTCCTTCTGAAGTTTCTGTGACATTTTCCTCTTGAGCAGTTAGTAAAACTTGTGACACGTTATACTGAGTCTCCAAGAGTAAAAGGGTATTGAGCTCACAGCACAGCACATTTAACAGCCTGCAGAAGGACACATTGAAATGACAGCACATCAGTCAGGACTCCAGTAACGCACAGTAAGACAAGAGTGAACGTGTTTATGAGATCTTGCAATGGAAGGGGAGGGGAGAAAAAACAACAAAAAAACCCACCTGAAGTATCTGACAAAAACCCAGACATAACTAGGTCAGGAACACTCTTTTATATCCTTTTTAGCCACTCAAGTGGCACAACCTTAATCAGACAGGGAATGGCTCCCAACAGATTTTTTTGTGTGCACTGAACAACCAGAGAAAATACCCACTGGTCAGCTCAGTCTGCTTTTGAGTTTACATCATGGTATGACAAAAATGACGCAGGCTTAGCAAGACATTCCATGTGAACCGTAAGGAAATTATACAATAATAGGCTGGTAAGGCAACTCAGAGTCAGGCTGTCTGAAGGGAGAGGAAGGCAGGGAGGTAAAAACAGGATCTTTCCTTTAGAAAATACGCTTTTAAGCCCTTCTGTATAATTAAATTTAACACAGTTCAAAAGCAATAAAAGATTTAACACGTAACATAACCAAAAATCTGCTGGGTTGGGGTTTTTTCAGAGAAACACAAATGGTAAATGAAATTATTGATAACAAGTAGACAAGACAGTGCATTATATACAATTTTCTTTCATAAATTTGGGGCAAATTAAGAGGGTAAGTATTCTGATATATTTTCATATAAATCTGAAGTAAAGAAATCCAAATCATATTACTTTTTCTTTTAACTAGTCTATTCATTCTAAAACGGCAACAGAATAATTTCATTGAGGGTTTCCAGTTCAAGGAAAACAATGTAACTAAACATTCTTGGTACTGGTTTTATTTCCTGTTTTAACACAGTCATAAAATGCAATATAAATTAAGTCCGGTCAGCATTATATTTTGCATTCATATAAGACTTGATATGAACTAGAAAATGCACTATTTAAAATTCATAATCTGTTAATCAAAGCTTATTTTCTTCCCTGTAATTCTCAATATGCTTCTACTGACAACAGCAAAAATTCATAAGCCATTCTCTCAATAATTTAACACCTGCAAATTCATACAATTGTGGCCACGGATTAAACAGTGAAGATGAGACTATGTCTCTATAGGTTTTTTTCCTGTTGTTTTTTAACACAACTTGATCTGTTCAGTTTCAGTATTCTTCAGGTTTTATTTCTTTTACATTAACTATTTTGTGACATCAATTTGTTCTCAGTACTTTTCTAAATCACAGAAGAAGCAATGACAGTTCAACTATAACTTTTATTATTATTTAGAAGAAACAAAACAGAAAAGAGCACTGAAACCATTATGAAGATAGACAATTTCTTCTGTTAAGTATAATACATGGCAAAGACCTGTTTACAGCAGTTAAAAACCACTTGGGAGAAGACTGGTAGCTGAGAATGCTTTATAACATCTCCTCTGGTAGGCAGGCAGGGCAAAAAAGAACCATAACCAAATAAAATTAGGTAGATGGAATAGTTGTAAAATAAATGATAAAATACACAAGATCTAATGTGAGCAGCTGCTGTTTGGGCATCCAAATGCAGTTTTCACCTATATAGAAAGATACATTTAAAAATGCTATTATTGAAGTACAGGTATATTTGGTTAAATGTAATATTCCATTAATTACCTTCCAAAGTCATAAATGTATAGACTAAGGTTTGTAATTAAAAAAAAAAAAATCACATTTTATAGTGTGTGTATTTGTAACCATGCTTGAATACAGCTATGGAGATCTTTCCTTTTTGCTTTTAATTGCTTTTGGAACATAAGAATTGGATCAGACTCCCCAACTCAATATCTCATCTATAAGAAGTACATGCTTGTGAGAATGTATAAAACCTTTACAGATATAATACAGTAAGATCAAAGCATATCTTTTTGAGATATATTTTAAAATTTTCTTTGGAAACCAGAAGACAGAATTCTCCACCTGAATACTGCTGAAAATTGGAAGATACACTTTGATGTCAAGTTCCTGTACCTGGGAAGAACCCAGTGCAACAGTATATAATGCAAAAGGCTGGGAGCCAATCAGTCAGAAAGCAGCTTTGCAGACAAGGACCTGGGGGTCCTGCTGGTCAACAAGTTGAACTCGAGCCAGAAACACGTCCTTGAAGGCCAATGTCATCCTGGGCTGTGTAATGAAGAGTGCTGCCAAAAGTCAGTTTGAGGGAGGTGATCCTGCCCCTCTGTTGGCACTGGTAAAGTCATACCTGGAGCGCTGAGTCTAGTTCTGGGCTCCCCAGTAACAGCACGACATGGATGCACTGGACCAGGTCCAGCAAAAGGCCAAGAAGATGATTAAGGCTTGCGCCGTCTGACATAGGGAAAAGCTGAGAGAGCTGTGACTGCTCAGCCTACAGAAGAGGATCCTCAGGGGAGATCCTGTCAATGTCTATAAATATCAAACAGGAAGGTTTGAAAATTGAGTCAGAATCTTCTCAGTGATACCCACTGAAAGGACTAGATGCAATGGACATGAATTGAAAGACAGGAAATTCCATTTTAATATACCGTGATGGTGGTAAAACAGTGGAACAAATTGCCCAGAGATGCTGCAGGATCACCAGAATATCGACAATATTCTAAACCACACTAGCCACAGCCCTGAGTAATGCTCTGTAGTTGAACCCACTTTGAGCAGAGCAGTTGTACTACACAATCTTCCATCTCCCTTTCAATTCTGATTATATAATTCTGTGATCACTACTAATAAGATATACTATACATCCAAGAACAAACTGCAGTCTATATAAAATAAAAGATTATCTGAAGGCAGTCCTTTACAGAAGAGCAATTTTAAAGAAATTCAGAAATACCAAAATACATATCATAGTTGGGAAAATATACTAGGAATACATAATTTTGTTCTGAATTCTGCATTTCCTGCCCTATCTGTCTTTCTTGAAAGGTGAGCCCTGGATTCTATCCCTTCAACTACAATTTCACAACTAATACTTCACTGTAGAAATTCCCAGTCTAAAAGAAGGCATTCTAACTAGTATTTTGTTCCACAGAATATCTCCCTGGTTTTGGTATGTGTAATCATAATGACTTCTTTAATTATGACAGAACAAAAGGTCCTTTGTGGGATATAAATCAGCTAGTAAATAAACCTTGCTAATTCTTATGTTGCCTCTCTAAATTTTTTTGCCTGAAAATAATATAATTAAACTGCCCATGATTTACTCTGAGTTGCTAAAAATGCGTATGATAAGGATAGCTTATTAACATACTTCTCAATATTTTTTCTATGAGTTCCTTTTAAGAACACAAAGGAGTATGCCCTTTGTTCTTTTACCCAATGTCAAACCTCAAACAGGACCTTTATTATGGTAAGCCCAATTCTATTTTTCTGCAGTTCCCACTACACCACCATATACTATTCTTCCTCACTTTCATAATACATGTTCCTTCCAAAGCCACTGTGATGTTCTGTCCGCATTTCAGGGATATCTGCTCATGTTCAGCTGGTGGTAAAAGACGCAAGATACTGTTCTTGAACAGAGCAGCTGTAACAGTCTGTGGTGGGTTGACACCAGTCAGCAACTAAGCATCCATCCTGCTGCTCAATCCCTCACCACCAGCACCTGCCCAGTCTCCGACCAATGAGACCTGCGAGACTGACTTCCAAGCCCTTCAGTTTTTCTTACTGAGTGGGATGTTACATGGTATAAAACATTCCTCCGGTCAGTTTAGGTCAGCTGTCCCAGCTGTGTTCATTCCCAACCTCTTGCACATTCCTAGCCTACTTGCTGGGGAGTGGGGATAAAAAAGAAAGCCCTGTAGCTGAGCAGTTGCTTGCACAGTTTCAGTGGAAACATGCTGTGTTATCAACATTCTTTTGGTCACAAATTCAAAACACAGCATCCATGTGGGGTGCTATTAAAAAACTTAACCCCAGTCCATACGTAGTCCAGTGAAACAAGATAAAATTCCATGCTATAAGCAGCACAGAATTTCCACCATATAGAAAAAAGCAAGCAGCTCATTCAAAGTAAACTATACTACAATCTCAGTAATAGATGTGTGCATGCAGCATAAAATGGCCAACTAAACACAAAAATGCTTACATCGATGCTACAGGCAGTGACATGATGCTGAATAGAGGACTAAACTGGTCTTTAGTGAAAGGTTTTCTTTTGGCTTGCCATTACTGCCTTCTACAGATATACACATGGCTGAATCAGGTCAGGGCAAAATACACAGCATGATATTTGTAGAGAGCTCAAGTTGTGGGACAAGGTAAGGTGCTTTTTTTTTAATCTCTCAGGAATAAATACTAAAACTGTAGAGCAATAAAACAAGGACTGGAACCTCTTTGCAGTAGCAGGACCTCCTTTTCACTAAATGAGTATGTACAACAGTGAAATCCAAAGCAAAACTTTGATTAAACGTCATCATAGTGTCATCATCATAAGGGATAGCCTCAAAACATTTAACATCAGAGCCTACATTAACAATTTGATTTATTCTTTATTATGCTTTGAGTAAGAGCCTAAACTTCAATGAGAATGTGGATCCAAACAGTGAGTGGCAATTACTATCAAGTGCTAGACCAGCAGACAAAGGCAATGGCTAACAAAAAAACCCCAAAGAAGTCAAATGCCACTCAGTCAGTGTTGGAACACAAAGGGCATTTAGAGGCTTCAGCCAAGCAAAACTTTGCACATTGCCTTTGCAAACTGAACAAAAGGCCTTAGCAATGAAAAGATAGAGGATGCCTCTGCCCTTGGTCTAGCTAAAGGATCGAGGCTTCTAATCGTTCCTCTGAGGGCAATGCACGGTTTTGAAAAAAATACGAGTTTCTGGATACAGAAGTTACACCTTTGGTGCCTGCGGCACTGGAAGCTACTACCTCAGGGCAGTCACTTTTCTCCCAGAAAGAAAACTCAGGGACTAATGTATTCCTTACAATGTTTTCCACATGAAAATATTTTCTAAAGAGCACCTACACCACTTCAGCTACCCAATGTATGTACAAATGACATGTAACTTGATTGCTAATGGTAAAAAGTTTCCCTAGCTAAACAAAAATGCTTTTCATGAGCATCATTTGCCAGGCTAGAGGACTCAGCAGTGAAGTGTTTAATTTCCCTCAGCTAAGCAAAGAAAAAAAAGTCAACAAACAAGTGACATCTGATCACAGAATCTATTGTTCCTATTTTATTAATAATGATTTTTTAAAAATAAATAAACCTAAAAAACTTCTATTAACATATAAATTAGCAAAAAATTGAATTAACTGTGTAACTACATGATCACAGATAATGTGGAAGCATTCTCACATAATCCTGTTGCAAATCCCCATCACTAGTAGTCACTGCTAATTCAGATCCTGTCCCCTTTTACCTTTAGATTCTGCTACTCATAATGCTTTTTAATAAAGAGGAAGGAAAAGAGAGACTAAATATAAGCAGCATTATGTTGCAATCATTAAAATCACACATTCTCTTAATTAACAATACACATAATGCAAGTACAATTAAGGAACAACCTACTTCAAATGCTGAGGCTACCTCACTATTAAAATGCAATTATATAAGGGGGCCATTTACAATGCAGTCGACAAAAGTAACAGAGAAGAATGCAGGGGTGCTTGCTATTTGTATTTCCTAAACTCACAAAGTTATCTTTTGCCTATCACTTTTTTTTTTCATTTAATTAATTCATCTGGATTTCACTGGAGTGCTCTAGATGAAATTTTGACTACCACGTACTGCTTTAAGGCAAATTTCAAGATGCTGATTGATTTTGATGTCAGCATAGTATAAGCCATTTAAATTTTCTTTCCTAAATCTTTCTCTGCTAGTTTCTTGGGGCAACAAAAATAGATACAATGCATTTTTATCATTTTCTGCACCCATGTGGTAATCAAGAAAACTAGCATAATAAATAAAAAACATATTTACCATATTTCATATGACAAAGAAAATATGACCTAACAAAGTCAAAATATTTATTGCACAAACCTGAAAATAACAAGCCAATATTCTTCTCCTATTTGCAGCAGAGAGTAGCTTTACAATCCTGAGGCTGATACAGATAAGCATATGACTAATATTTACAATTTTCTATAATTCCACAGAAACAGAAATGCATTTATTCACCCGAGCATTGTAATAAATACTGGTTTTCAGCCTTGCCTTACAGAAGCCTAAAATAAATCTATTTTTCATTGCTGTTCAAATTACACTTCTACTAAATAAGTTATCTTCAGATATCTCTAATGCTAGGCAAAGCACATTGTGTCTTTAAAATTAAACAGTCACAATTTGCATATCTGAAGGAAATGGATTTACCCTCAGAATCTTCCAGGTACTTCCCTGCAGAAAGCCAAACTCTTGAACAGAGTGCTTTCCTTGTTGCTTGGTGCCCACTAGCAGGAGGCATCTCAGTGAACAAGTGTGGAGCTAACAAAGGTTCTTCTGATTCAGAATGTACATACAAAAGATCTTTTGACTCCACAATATTTAGGAGTTTTATTGACTCATGGTCAAAATAAGCCACTGGGGAAAAAAGAAGAGAGCCAAAGAAAGAAAGGGTCTAGTTTTCCTCTTTAAAGTATTCAAATCCCCCTTACTGTCATATTATCATATATCCACAAAAACAAAAAGATTCCAGGAACAGTGCGTTATGAAAGTATTCTACTAAGCAAAGGGAATTTTTGCAAAGCTGCCTGTAAACCAACTCTTATCCCTTCCCACTGCCCATAGTCTACACATACTCCAGCAATGTTGTTTCTACTTGTTTTTGACTAAAGCCAACACTAATGGAGTATCTTTGAATTTATTTTGGGGTATTGAAACTATTTAGAGACAGGAACCTGATTATCAAAGGTACACATTTTTACTCTGCCGCACTTTAATCCAGCTAACAAAATGGTATCGCTAACATTCACAGAAAACTCATTTTCTGAATAGAGGGTACAGCAATATGTAAATGCCTGAATAACGCTTTTGGCAAAGACTTTGAAAATATATATATTATGCATATATTTTCTTGGCAGGCTATAAAAACCTCAAAACTCATGAATGTTTTTACTGTACTGAAATACTAGACAAGTTGCCTTGATAACATACGAAATCATCTATCTGAAAGATTCCTTTATTAATATCAGTTACAGAGATTCAGAGAGGGAAGTGGTGGCCTTAAAAGTACGGTGGCGAAGACTTCTAGTGTCACATTCTAAGAAAACTATTATTTCTCATATGCAGTATTTTTTCAAACCAGATTGATGGGTATACTTGTATCAGAGAAATAAAGCTCATCATTAAATTAAGAAAATACTCCGTGTTTAGTATGTTAAAAAACCATTGCTTTAATTACTTCTTTGAATTTCCTTTCTCTAGGATTTGTGCTCTGATGGCAAGTTCAGAACCTTCTAAAACAGAAAGTTCTGACCTCTGAGAATTCCTGCATTAGTTTCTGTGCATCCAGATTTTCAGCCTGTACAAAAGAGTGTCTGGGACAGCCTTCAGTGTTCTTTTATCAATGGATATTGGCCAACTGGGAGACTTCTCGATTCTAAGTAAATGTAAATCTGCTTTGAAGTTGAAAGCTGAACTGACAGTTTGAAAATCTTTCTATGCACAAATTAGGAACTGTCTATATACTTGCACATATCTATTCCTATCTCCCACTTCTTGCCTAAGGTTTTCCTTTAATAAATAAATAATAATGATAATAACACCTTTTTTTTTTTGCAGTTAGTTTAAAAGGACCTTCAAATGAATAAACCTCATCACAGAAATACACAATAGTGCAATTAATGGAATATCAGATCATTGTCTGTGAAACTATTGAAGAACCATCCTAGGCCAAGATACTCCCAAGAACTTAAAAACCAAAAACAAACAAACAAACAAATTAAAAAAAAAAAAAAAGAAAGAAAAAAACCCCCCAAAACAGGAAAACCAAAGAAAGCACTGATTAGCTACAGCTTGCTGTGGAACTGAGTATTTCACCCTTGACCACACAGGTCCTAATCTATATGAATGCACCATAGGGAGTATTCTTTAAAGACTAAGAGATATTGGCTATGCAGACCATATCTAGCTTCCTTATGTCTTCCCTTTGATTTCTACTGCATGCACACCACGTTACAGAGTGGTTAAGCTTGAAAAGGAAAGTTGACAGAAGAGCTTCTACTAGACTGTCCTTCAAAATTATAATTCAGAATTCATACTTACTCAAAATGAAGAAAACTATCCACCAGAGAATGCAATAATAACACTACAAACATCAAAATATACACCTGTGCATTTTGGATTAAACAGACTGTGGAAATACCTATGTATTTAAAGTTTTATAAGCAATTACACAGCTAATAACCAAAATAATTTAAGACACTGAAGCTCAGTATACACATGAAGGAAAATTTAGTTCTAAATTGCAGAAGTTGTTTAACATTCAAGTAAGTAAATGTGTAACTGTTTCGAACAATAAAAGCAGGACCTTACAGTATAACCTGTAAGTTAAACAGATCTGAAGTTCAGCACTCAGCTCTGGGTGAGCCACCTGTACAAATATAGAGTGTATGGCTGTGTAGGTCTGTGAACAATTAAAATAATGTGCGTTTGGTCTAGCAGAAATGTTTCTAGATAAACTCTTCACAAAATGACACTGTTTTCCATGCTGCAATTATCACAAACACCTAAATATTTTATTTCTACATAACAGCAAACAGAAATGTAGATCTTTTGCTCTAATTTCCACATTTTCCGATCTGTTAAGCATCTAATACTATTTGATCTAACTGCTGCTGAACTTAAAACTCTTGAGGGAAGTTGGTCAAGGAGCAAACCAACTACACAAGGCAAGGTTCAGTTTACAGAACATGGATGTCTGCAGTAAGTAGCAATTACAGGAAAGATCACGGAACTTTAACTGTATGCCTCTTACGTTCACATAATATAGGCTACGGTTTCTTGCAAGTCTTAATACTCTAAATAAGTCTTAATATTGTAAATCGTGATTTAGAAGGGCCCCATCAGGATCGAGTCCAACTCCTGTTCCTGCGCAAGACACTCCAAGAATCACACCATAGGCTGAGAGCATTGTCCAAATGCTTTTTTGAACTGTCAGGCTTGGTGCTGTGACCACCTTCCTGGGGAGCCTGTTCCAGTGCCCAACCACCCTTTATTTTAAACTGTAAAACATCTCATTTTTTCTTGATCCTAATTAAATCAGTGGAGGTTCTGTCAAGTTTTCTATGGAGTCTGTCTAATCCTAAATGAAGAAAAATATTTTATTTTTCCAATTTCATCTTAAGACTTCTTATTCCTGTATAAACTAGTGATTTCCTCCAAAGCAGCATTTATAACTTCTGATTTATACATCAAAATCATGTATCTCCCAACTCCAATCTCTGCCATTGTTCATCTGCTCCATGCTCATCCAGACCAACAAATTGATATCTTGTGGTTATTCATACATAGTATGAAATAATTTTGCTGTGATATCAAAGTACAAATATGGCTGCAAAAAGCTAGTGTTTCAAAACTAAATCAACTGGGCTATATCTTCCTCAAGCAAGGTTATCAAAGTTTTCCATATTATGAAGTACAATCCCATAGATCTTTTATTTCAACTGCACAAAATGAGTTTGTAACAAAAATGTGAATTCAAGGATTTATATATTCATCCTTGGAAAACAGAATAAAAATGCAGAAACTAATTTCTATGTTAAAATTATAAAGCACTGAATATTACAAAACATGAGCGTAACAGTGTGAGCATCTTTTAAGTCTACCTTAAGGTTCTAGAAATATTTGGAATCAAATGCTACTCTTCTCAAACTAAGCTTTTGTGAAATTGGTGATAATTAAACAAATACTTAAGAAAACAATTTAAGTACAGGGAGACTACACAAGCCAAACTGACATAAACATAGTAAAAATAATTTATTTTAGTATTTTGGTGTACAGTGGATGTACAACTTGTTTTTTACAGTCAAATAGGCAAAATAACATCCAATTTCTATCACTGCTTCTCATATTACAATATATCTATTTACAGATAATAAGATTAGATTCATCACTGTTCTCATTTTGTAGCCCATTTTTCATTTAATCTTCTTACGCTAAAAAGGGGGAGAATTTCACCTTCATACATAATAAAACCCAAACAATGTTATCTTGTCAGAAGTAACACATCCAAGCATGTTATATCCTATTTAGTTAATGTGACCAGAGAACAAAAAACATGCATCTTACCTCAGACCAAATATATGGGATTGTTCATAATTGAATAAGGAATGAATTTTAGCTTCTGAGTTCAAAATTATAAGCCTGTCAATGATATCCTGCCAAAGGAAAAGAAATGTAGAAAACCATGTATGCTTTTTTAATTTATGCACATCATAGTTTCATAAGGATATTTACTATTGAATGAAAGCTATTATTAAAACACACACTGAAATTATTTGTGTAACAAGAGCTGTTTTCCACACAAAAGTCAATAGCAAAAAGAAACCATGTAGAAGGTGAGGAAAAAAAATCTGTTAAAAAATATAAACATACAAAAAGATCCTTGCATATCAACTGTCCTAGTTCTTCTTCAGTATTAAAGCACAAAAAAAGAAGTTAAACTGTTTTTTGTATGTTTGAAATGTGTACATGTCTATTTCAATGAAGAGAACAGTAAATCCTTTCATATAATAACCCTTTCTCATGCTGGTTAGTAGTACATGCTTCAAGGTACAGCCATTTATTCTCAGTTTAGCAAGGCGTGGCTCAAATGTTGCGGCTTACACCTTTCATCTTAGAGCATCTCATGTAAAAGACAATGACTTGTGGTTGCTTCTCACTTCTTCCACAAATCCAATCTAATTATCTTCCCCTCTGGTTCACTGCATATGCAAACTGCTTCTGAAGAAAAAATTTCATTAAAAAACTAGGAATGAACAAAAACATTCAGCGATGTTTTCATCTCAGAGACAAGATTGCTGTGCTATGGTCAGAGGAAACATTACAAAATCCTAATGAGCTTTATTTAATATCTATTAAATATAAAGTTTTATTTTCTCCACATTTAAGAAGTACAGTTTCAGAGACAGCAGAGGGAGTTATTATTCACCTAATTATTTCAGTGAGTCATTTCAATAAGATACGAGGGGAAGTTAAGACCCGTACTTTCATGTAATCAACAAAAGCTCTGTTTCTTAACAGAGAAAGTAAAAATCACGAGTAAAACTCACAATAGTAGGAAAAAAGTCTAGAACTTTTCAAAGTAAACTGTTTTCATAAAATGCATTCTTATTTAAAATACAGTGAAAGCGTACTTTTCCTATTAGATTTTTGGGGCTGTGGGGGAGACAGCTTTTTCCATGTAGTATATTCACAATCAAATTCTCAACTAAAAAACTCAACTTGGTCCTGACGGCTGTTCATAAAATTGATAATGCAAGCAATTGATTTTTATGGGATTTAAGATTTTTTTAGATATTTGTACATTCCAAGAGTTAAATGCTAAGGGATATTTCTCTGGTAACAACCTCCTTCTCTCATTTATAAATCAAAGCTTGGAGCTGAAAAAGACTACAAAGAGCAGGCACAGTGAAATGACTACTAAGAAAGGAGACCAAGCTCTGATTTGGGATTTTAGGAAGGAAGATAATGAACGAGGTTTAACACAAGATTACATCCAAAAAAGCTGCAGATAGATCTGCACTGCTCAGCTACACAGCATAGCTTAAATATTACAGGTCAGATGTCATCTACTTTGAATACCTAGGAAAAACCATCTAAGATTCTCCAGAATCACTGAAGAAAATCACCTGTTTTAATGTCTTTCAAAGCTACAGATCTAGAGGGTACTATCCAAACTAGATTCCTCTGAATATACGTACTGTGGAAACCCTCAAAGAATGGAGGCAGGGAGAAGAATCCTTATTTATGTGTTCCATTTTCTGAAATAATTTTACATGCCAAACACAGGGAAGAGAAATATTGCATGTATTAAGAAAAATTTTCCAAAGGGCATAAAATAAAAACCTGACTAGTCTACAGTTAAAAGTAGTAAAAGCTCAACTGACAATCTGTTCTGTCCAATGATGCAGCTAGTCAGACAAAAATACAAAGGAGGTAAAAATGTTTAAATCCTGGGTATTCAAGAAATAAAGGGTATACAAAAATGATTAAGTTCTGTACATTAGCAAACATAGTTTAGCATTAAAAAGTCAGATTCTGTGGCAATGTGACACAAATCAGAAATAGAGAAAAAATAAGGCAGACAAAGTAGTTAGGTCTTCCAATCTAATCTAGTGGCACAGAAATTGCTTTTACTTTGCTTTCTATAGTTATACCTGATCAAAATATTTTATCTTTTGTTTTCTGTAATCACTACCCAAAAAAGTCAGTATAACAAACCTGTATCTCTGCTTAACTTCAGAAGTTTTCTGAGTACTTAGACTCAGCCATTATATGTTAAATTAACATTAGAGGATCTGACTATTTCCTTTCTGTTAACTACATAATCTTGGATGCCTAGCTAGACATATCTCTATCCAGTCTTGGATGTCTAGGCTTATAAAATCCACTGCTGCACAGTAGTTAAGTGAGACAAGCCTCATCCAAAACATCTTTATCTCCTCAGGGAACTTTGCACAATTGTACCAGTATTGGCATTTCTAGAAACTAAGAGAATTTCATAAAAATACTAAAGTGCCTCAAAAGCTAAAACAACACTGGCTTTCAAAAGTTACAAAAATCATTCTTGAGATCTACCATAATTTGAATGCTCTCAAATATTTATCATCTTCAGCATACATCTATCTTCCTTGCTCCCAGTGCCTTAAAAAACTTGGTAACTGAACAAAGCTATCCATCGGTGAACACACTAGCATTGACTAGATGGGAAAAATGAAATTTATCATGCAATTTCCTCCTGAAATCATGAAAATAGTATTGCAAAAAAGAACTCAAAAATCCCTTCCAAACATAACATACACTATTATGATAAACTCCATCTAAACAACTTAAACTATCACCATCCAGAGCCTGTGCTAAACAAACACTTCAACATAACAGCAATTTAAAGTGCTAACTCATTAGAAAAAAAATCTGATTTTAACTGCCACACAAGGTCACAAATTACTTGTCTGTGCTTTGTAGATGAGAAAAAAGCTGTAATTGACTGCATTTGGATGACTGAATACAAAATAATGCTAAATACAGAAATGGTGAAGCTATTTTTCTGAAGTATGTCTTAATCAGTAGCTTTCCCATTACTGATTTTTTCCTTTGTGTGAATCATGTGTCCTATTAAAAAATAGCCTAAGGTGTGGGGATTTTGTGTTTTCATTTTGTTGTTTGTTTTTTTTTCTTTTGCTCTGTTTAAACCCACAAATACTGTGATAGAGTAATGCTATATAGAATATAAGTGTATTTTCCAACATTTTCCAGTATGTAACTGCATGCACATACAAATGTGTTTCTGTATGTTATTTTTTTTCCATGAAAAAACACAATTCTGACACAAGTCAGGAAAGATGATCTTTAAATTAGGCATCAAATTTTATATTACCTTTAAGATTTCAAAATGAAAATTTAGGTTAATATGAAGTGATATGTGCATATACTGCCCTCATGCTGTATATAATACAAAATGCAGAAAAATTCAAAATCTTTCAGTAAGAAAAAAACTTAAGTCTTTTATAGCATTTTCTCAGGAAGAAACTTCTTCAAAGAAGTATTTTTCTTTCAAAATACTTACAATTATATCTGTGGGTACTTCACGGAATGAATACATGGGTTTATTTGGTATATCTCGTTTACTCAGGAGCTCAAACACTGCTGGGTAAGTGAGCAAGTTTACCAGAAACAAAAAAGACTAGAGAAAGAAAAAAAGGAGGGACAACAGGGAATATTAATCAGTTAAGTGCAACCAAGTAAGTGTTAGCAATTATTTGCCATTTACATTAACTTTGTTCTTATCCTTTACAGGCTGAACTCGACATAAACAGACCTGCCCAAAATAAGATGGCATACCCTGGTAGGCATCTATATAATCTAAAAGGGCAGCAGTGTCTGAAATATCTATTATCTATCAAATTGTACAAGCAATTTTGAAAATTACAGTATTCATTACCACATCATTCTAAAATTTAGAGACACAGAATACTCTAAAACATCACTCTTCCTGATCTTATTACAGTAATCTGCATTTAAACCGATGGCCAGCACTTAAGACTTAGTTTTGTCATGATTGTTATTCATTATTTCCTAGTTAATTCTTGGCATTGTGAACGGCCATACAACACAAGAATCTTTTATCAGTCATCATTTAACTAGTGTATTATACCAATTTTGACACATGTGCCAAGAAGCAGGTATAGTTACAATAAAAATTTACAGAAAGGTATGTATCATCCTGTCTGAAGCATGGCACTGTTTCTTTCCAGGCAAAAACATAAGATTAAATAATTTCTCACCTTCTGACAACTTTGGTCAATAGGGTCAACTGGAGTAGATTTGGGTTGGGTTATTCTCAAATCATCTTTTCCACACTCCAAAAGAGTCCATAATTCAGTTACAAGTGTCTTTATAAAGCCTAAAACAAATGTTTATTCTAATCATGAGTTTCCTATTAAAAATATTTTACACCACAATTCTAACCAAGATTCTCAAAATTCTCTATACTGAAGGCTGAAATTTCACATCACAGATTGCCTGAGAGTTACTATCCCTGCTATTCTCAATCCTTTAGTCAAAATTACCTTTCTAGAGCAGTCTGCTTATGTTCCATCTACAATCTGCAGCAACGGTTTCCAAAGACTATTACACTAGAGTAGGATCATATTTATATCTCTTCTAAGCAAATGAGCTTCTGACCTTCTTTACAAAGTTAACTGCAAGAGATCAAGGCTTAGCTAGTATTGTCTCTGTGGTTCTAAAAACACAGATTCACTATAATTCATTAATAAATTAAAACATACCACAACGAAAAGGAGTAAAAAAAAAATCTTTAAGAGAAGCACTACTAGCTGAGTTTAAATTGTTAAAATTTAAAATGTTAAATATTTAAATAGAAGAGGAAAGAGCCATCTAACTCTGAAATCTTCAAATGTAAGTTACAGGCTTAATAGAAACTTTACATACATTACACAAGCTGTGAGGGTTGAAAATCAGTGCTGATTATTTTTGGTGTATCATTTGTCTCTGATGCCACAGGGCATAAAAGGGCCATAAGAAGCAATTTGGCTGAAAACCTTACAACAGGAGAGATGGGTAACCCTTCTGTAGATCTGCTTCCTTCTTTCTGAAAAATCCCAGAGGCATAAATATAACTAATAATCAGTTTCCTTGACTGGCAGAATTTGCCTACCTTTCACCACTTCTAGATACTCAGAGAGATGATTTGCAACTTTTGTACCTCACGGACTTCCTTGGCAACTTAAGACATTGCCTTTATTTTATTGATGAGATTCTAGTTTTAATATAATGACTACCTGGACTGCTGATAATATGGTAACAGTTGGGTTATCTGACATTGACTCTGACGGGACTTCGTCTGAATTGACAGTTCTGTAGCACAATCTCATCTATATCTCATTAATGTGTAACTGCACCAAAGACATTTGGGCCTTTGCAGTTCCTCACCCTCTGAGTAGTCAGTAACCATGGAAATGTACAGAAAAATTACAGACATCAACAGTTATTAATTCTGATCTGCAGATCAATAAGAAGCACGTACAAACTTATTTTTAAACAGTACAAATGTCTTTATACACATACAGGAAATTTCTGGAAATCCAAACCAGTGAAGTAAAGATTTTGCATACTATCAGAACAAAAAAAAAAAACAAACCCTAAAATTTTGCATCAAGATTAATGAATGACTTGAAAGCTGGAGAGAATTTATTTCCATCAAAAAGAAATTAACAGACATTTAAGAGTCTTTGTTAATACTGTGTAATTATTTTACACAGTTGATCTTTTTTTAACATCTTTCTCACTGTCTTTTTCTAAAACGCAAGACTACAGCATGTAATTATTCATGAAAACATTATTCTTCAATTTACCTGAATTCTGCAGAGCCACTGCAGCCATTGGTGTTGCTGCCATTTGTGTAACAATGATTCTATTACCAAAGTCTTCATATTCATTTGTCTGTTGACAAGAAGCATAAAAGTGCAGTGTTAGTTATTTAGAAGGCATGAAACTCTCAAATGATCTCTTAAATATTGATCTTCCTTACACTTGTTTACAGAATTTAATCTACTTTATGTTTAGACTTGAAGAGTTCATAGATATTATCCTCTACAGACTTACCAGGGTCAGATTCCAAACCAAACATCTTTATCAAGTATCTTATAAAAATTTAAACACAAAATACTGTGGTTGAGACATGCTATATGAGCAAATAAAACCATTAGTATTATAATCTTTTTGTACACATTCAGTAGGATGCCTGTGGCATTACTTTTTTTGTCCTAAAAATGCATATTATCTGGCGTTTTGGTTATATTTCAAGCATTGTCTAGCATATTTACATTTCAACATGACCTGCCACCATTGTCTAAAAAAAATTTCACTTAGAAGAAAAAAAATATTTTTACTAGCACTTCAAACTTTACAGTAAAAAGTAAACTGTACAGAATGCAATACTTACCTGGATTTTTTTTGATAAACTGTTAAACATAAAGTTCACACAGTCATTCATGGCACCTGTACTATGAAGCAGAAATAGTCCTTTGGGTGTAGTAGAAAAATTTAGCAAGGCATCTAACAAAGTCTCTTCCCATAAGAAACTGCAAGAGTAACAAAATAGTAATTAAAAATGATATGTAAAAAAGCACAGGAAAAAACGAAAAAGTACAATTTCTAACTTTGAAAAAAACCAGTACTTTACTCACTAGACTCTATGCTTAATTTATAAGTTTGTTAACTTAAAAAAAGCATTTGGGAAAAAGATAACATACTAGATTGCATTTTGTGTGAACATTCAAACTCAGCATGGCAAAACTAAAGTTAGGTAGGAACACAGAAGAGAAAGATGATGTAATGGGGAACCCAAAAGACCTTTGCTATCCTTTAACATACGTATGACTTACAATCTAACTCTATACAGAGTTAACTCTAACATTTTAAGATATTAACATGGCAGTTACATGTTGGCAAAACAGGCACCCAATTTCTCCACAATGTAAAAACATTGCGAGGAACTCATATTTGAGGAACTAAAGGTTCCTGCAAGAAATTAGTACAGAATTATGAAGAAAGGTGCTATATTTACACAACAGCTTCACATACTAAGAGCAGTACATGGAAAATCAACACTGCCCTGAATTTTCAGACTCTCAAATATTTGTGTTTTTCTCATCTTAATGCGTACAAACTTCTATAAAGGGACAGTAAGTTCCAGTATAAATGGAAGGACACCTTTCACTTGGTATGTATTAGGCTTTCAGCTAGAATGCTGCCAATCTTGCTACATAATATTTTGAAGGTGTAAATATGAGCCAGCAGAACAGCATTTTAAATTAGCACCACCTCAAAGGCGTAAGATAAAACAGACAGCTATTTTGTTCTGTGCTTTCCAATCCACATTTTCCTCACACCAAATTCTTTAGTCAGAGAGAATGAACTCTAAGTCAATTTTACATAGATTAGACACCACTCTCTAAGCCATGGAAGTTCTCAAAGGTGAGGAAGAATTTTGCAGCTTTACTGAGACCTATGCTAGGATGGTTTCTCTACCTGTCACTATCCTTTTGGCAAAAGGACAGTCCTGGGTCTGGCTGGGATAGAGTGCGTTTTCATTTGAGTAGCTTGTATAGTGCTATGTTTTGGATTTAGGATGAGAATAATGTTGGTAACACACTGATGCTTTAGTTGCTGCCAAGTAGTGCTTATCCAAGTCAAGAACTTTCCAGTTTCCCATGCTCTGCAAGTGAGCAGGTGCACAAGAAGCCATGAGAGAGCACAGCCAGGACAGCTGAAACAAACCGGCCAAAGGGATATTCTATACCATGGGAAGTCATGCTCGTATATAAACTGCAGGGAGTTGGCCAGAAAGGGCCAATCACTGTTGAGGGATGAGCTGGGCATCGGTCAGAGGGTGATGAGCAATTGAGTTGCGTCTCACTAGTTTGTCTTGTGTGTTACTTCTCTCTCACCCTTTCATTACTATTAATGTTATTATTACCATTAGTAGTACTACTATTATTAGTATTACTATATTTTACTTTGTTTCAATTCTTAGACTGTTCGTATCTCAACCCATAATCTTTTTTCCTGATTCTTCTCCCCACCCCACTGGAATACAAGTGGATGTGTGGTATTTAGTTGCCAGCTGGAATCAAACTACAACAAAGACATGGGGTTAGGAGATGTCTCAATTGTGGTTAAAGTAGCAGTGTTCACACTTATAAACGTGCATTAATTAAGTACCAAGTTACCTGGTTTTTGATTCTTGACTTATTGATGAAGTGGAGTCTGCATCAGTTATGGGAGTAGGTACTCTTTCTGAAAGCAAACTTGCCTGTAAAATGAAGAATAAATAAATACCTCTCTACTGTTTATTTACACCATTTTTTAACTTCAGATCTTGTCCATTCTCTTGTTATATACAAAAGAAAAACCCCCAGTGATCAGGCTGTAGTCTAGTCTTTAGCACAGAATACACTATTCCACTACATTTTTTTTTATTCCAGAAAAGCTTATTTTATTACTTCTTTAGGTATAAACAATTTTAAAGCTAGTACGTTTTAGTTTTTTTAATTAGAATTCTTAAATAAACTTCTTTATTTTCCAACTGGAGACTCCCAAATCAAAAACTGGCATTTAAAAGAAAAAAAGATAAAAAGAGGAAAAATTGTAACACAGCTCTTAACTCCATTTCTGTCAAAGATAATGGAAATAACAGCCTCTGGAGTCAACAACACAATATTAAACTTATTAATTCTGCCACTTTTTATTTTATTTATTTATAAATTATATAAATTTATCTATATTGGTATGGATGTGATTAGAGCTACAGACATAAATATATATACATATTTTTATATTCGATTGAGTTTATAATTTAAATTATATTTGAAAATAACTGGTATGAAAGACTGCATATTTAAAATTGATTATTTAAGTTTTTTTATGTTTATGGGATAAAAAGCAAATTACACCATTGAAATAAAAGTGAGCAGTTAATAATTTACTGCCTTATACATGTGATGTACTAAATCAACAAAAGATTCTTCTATTAAACTAGTCAGTTGTATTGTATCTGGTATTCCCATTTTATTATCATGTCTATAAATTCTGTCTCAGAATTTCATCAGAATCTGCCAAGAAAAAAAAGAATTTCTTTCTCCACTGGTCTTAAAACTCCAGGAGACACGTAAAAGAAAAGGATACAAATTACCAGTCCATCCATTAAAAAACTGACACTACTGCTTGGAAAGAGTCCACCATACTCCAACATTTTTGCTACACTATAAATGGTAGGATATTTTATAAACTTCAGATGTTTTAAAATTGAGCAATTGCAGAAAATAACTTAAAAAGTAATAAGATGATGGAGTTGACTTTCCTGTAGTAACTTGTTGATTCTTGAAGTCAAGAATATGTTGATTCTATTTGACTACTAAAGTGATGTGAAGAAACATTGTTAGTTAAACTCTGTATTATTCAACACATTCAGTCTACATATCTTGTACGTGTCAAGACAATTTGTCTAAATTATATTCTATACCATAATAAGGGATTTTAATGCGAAAAGAAGTCTTTTGTACATGTGTAAATACTGTAGTGTTTTAGAGAAAGTAACTGGAAATGCCCATCAAAAGCTTTTAACAATCTGCCTACGATAAAAACTCCTGCCTGGCACTTCTCATTATGGTCTCTTGAGAATATTTCAATGTCACTTCATCATTTAACAAATGTTTGGAATCTTCTTTTTTTTCTCTGTATCTTCTACTGAGACAAACCAGTTTAACTAAAAATTACTAAAGGACATCTCAGGAGTCTTTTCTTTCAAAACATCCCAAACCATGAGTGAAGGCAAGATCTGTGGTGGACAGTGGTTAACATGACATGAAGTCGCTTCTACCATCAAGGACAATGAATGATAGGTCTACCAATGTGTCAAGAGTTCCTGTTTTAATCTTAGGCATAGAAGTCTCAAATTAAACTTCTGCTAGGTTAACATTCAGAAGTAAAATTTGCAAGCAGAACTTCACTTTTACAACATTTTCAAGCACTACTTCACTACTTAAATATAATCAATCTATAAGAACAACTATTACACAAGCTGAATCTCTCACAGTAAGATTTTTCACAATCCAAAAGCAAGATTTACCTTTCTCCAGGCCTCTGCAATAGATTCATGCAAGCCATAAGGAATTAGCATCTGTAGGCCTTCACAAGTTCTGTACATTTGACGGCATACAAAAATGAAAGCTCCTTTAACAACTGGCATAAGCTCAGATCCAGATAAAAGAGAAATGTCGTCATGAAGAAGTTTCTTTGTGAACTGCACAATTATATGAGCGGCTGTAGGACTAGAAATAAAATAACACTTTAAAAATGTTGTTCTGTAGTAAACAATAAACCTGGAAGCAAATCCTCTGACTAAACTTACTCAAATTTTTTTAGAGGAAAAGAAACTATAGAAAGAGACTATGACCCACTATGGAGGGACAAACTGTATTATAACTTGCAACACCAGTCAGAAGAAAAGAAACGTATAAGTGATTTTACTTTGGCAAATTGTTCTATGCAATGCAAAAGTATATCCATTGCTTTCCACGCAGCCCACGTGACCATCAACTACACAGACTCTATGTTTTATAGGAGTCCAGTTGGGAAGAGTAACCAGACAATCATTTTCGCTTCTGCTTTATCAGTGTTAAGGATATCAGTATAAGGCAAAATTTGTCCTTGTTCTTTTTCCTATTCAAGATATCCTTCTGAAATATTCTAGATTCGTAATGACAAGGACAACTCTTTCTCCAAAAAAGTATCTTTTATTTCCACCCCTCTTAAAAACATATGCAATTCTGAGATTTCTCCACTTAGAAGACATACATTCCAAACATTTTTGTGACCTGCAGCTGAGCTGTTTTCAAAGGCTCGTCTCAGTTTTTTTGCTGTTTCAAGCGTTAGCATCAGCTAACTATATTCTACTCACAGGAACACAACGATCCTAAATTAGGTACAGTGTTACACGTGGCAGCTTCTTATACAAGATCTGTTTCTACTAGATGTATTGAAATGTGAATGCTACATTAAATCTATTCTTTCAATAAATTTGGTTGATTTTACTATTTATTCTAGAAACAAAGAAAAACAAAGAACAGAGGCCTTTGGTCTGAACAGTAACACTACGAATATAATGGAACTATATTCAGAGAAAGGAAAATTCTCACATGAATTAGAGAAACAAAATAAAACATTAAAATCTCCATTATTATAAGTATTTCTTTACATTGTCATTTCACCTCATTCTACACATAAATATCTCCCTAATACAGTCTCTAAAACACTTACTACTTTAATTTATAATCAGATATTTTACTCCAAACAAAACCAAAATGTATCACATTACAGATAAATGAAAGAAGAGAAAATGAGTCTCATAAGAACAATGTAATTCATTGAAGTGCTCACTAATGCCATTCATTATTGCACTCTTACCTGTCTTTGGCCTTTTTTTCATTTTCTCCATACAGAAGAAGAGAAAGACCATCTTCTGAAGCAGCAATCCTTGCCAAAATATCAGCTACATCAAGTAAAGCGGTTTCAAGACAGTTTATATACACCTATTTGGAAGAGGGGAAAAAAAAAAGGAAGCTTTAAATTCAATGCTTTTGTGAAAGCTGTTTTTTCAAGTCTGTCTTAGGTATGCAGAACCTGAACGTCACCTTTCTGATGGTTTCTTAATAGCTTAAACACAGTTAACAGCCTGTGTTCAAATGTCATCACACAGAAATCTTCATCACAAAGGGCACTAATTCCCAGTATTTTCATAATCCTTATAGAAATGCTTAAAATAAAAAAATTAAATAAAAAAACCCCACCAGCCCTTTTTCTTTTATCAATTCAGAAAATAGTAGCTTCCCATGGAGAATTATATACTTTATTATACTTGTTATTGAGAACACCTAACTCCCAAGTTGCCAACTGAATTTAAAAATAAAAGTAGGTTCCCTTTCAAATAGAAGGTAGAGCAAATATTCATCCAAGAAATATCCAAATGACATCAGAAAAAAGGCAAAACCAATCAAGAAAATTAAGCAGTGTGTTTTTAACCAAGCAAACAGTCTCACTAAAGCACAATTTTTGCTACTATTCACAAGACTTCCATGTCAGACCACTCATAGTAACAGACTAAACTACTCAATGCACACTACGATAGCTAATGTATCAGAAGCTACTCTATTATGTGGGTAAATAAACCTTCTACATAGAAAATACAGAATAATTACAATATTCTATACATGTAAAAATCATTTGGAAGATTATTACAAACCTCTGTGCCACTTAGCAAACTTCGAACAGGATGAAGTAGGGCATCTATCACTGCGTCTGTATACAAACATTCAGCAGCACATCCTGTTTGATCACAAAAAACTTGCAGAATCTCCATAACAAGACTTTCTGGAGAAAAATTGTCTGGTGAACACAAGAAATATTTATTTATATTTTAACTTACACAAATATCTCTATATAATTTATGTAGGTGTTTCTGAATTATTATAAATTTTTTAAGCACTGATTTAACATAGAGGAAGAAAGAAAGGGTAAGGGTGGAAGGGAAGAGAAAAACTGCACAAATAACAGGCAGAAATTAAAAATTGCAAAAGAAGCTATCACATGCCTCATTATAACTAAATATATTAGCATATAAGGAAAAAAAAGCATTTACCTGATTGTGCTGCCAAAGCTGTCTTTGGGTAACTTGGAGAGTAATAAATAAGCTGAGTAAATAATACCAACACATCAGTTATGGATACATTATCTATTAAAAAAAAAAGGAAAGTACTTTGCAAATTAAAGTACAACTTTAATTTTCCAAATAAAAAATGGATTTTGTAAATATATGTAAAGAATACTTTGCTCTATAGAGGAAATCAACTATTTACAAGTGATAAAGCAAAGGACATGTATGTCCTTGGGACTCTATTATATTTCATGATCAACTTATAAGACTTGATCTTGCTCTCAATTTAGCCAATTGAAATTTTACAACCTCTTTCACTGCAACAAACGGCAGCCAGCATTTGAAAATACTGAATATACATGGCTGTAGAAAAAAAGCATTGCCTTACTATTAGATTAAGTGAAACTACTGGAAAAGGGAGAGGCTCTCAGACAACTCTTTTTCAGGTCTGAAACAAAACCAAGAAATGTAGCTAAATGCAAGACGGGAACAATTGCTTTAAGTTTAATGTAATTATCTTAATAAATCAGACAATTTGTGAGGAAAGAGTTGCTGTCTATGAAGCTGAGAAGGACACTATTAACAAGAGAAATGGCAAGATTGTCACATTTGTAACGAAAAGAACAAAGCAACCACCATCCCTGGATCTCTGCTGCAAGGGTGTTACACAGGTAATGCATAAATGACAAAAGCACTTTATTAGGAGATGTTTCTTACTCACAGCTGCCCTATACTGGATCTATCAAATCTTGATCCTCTAACCATAAGGACAAAAGACAAGTCGCAGAACTAGTATCCAGTAATGTTTTGAATTCTACACTGAATTAATAGAGACACTAAAGCAATGGAATGCTACAATTGCCCTCACACACTTCCATCTGCCAACCCTGCACAATGTAGATTTCTCTGGATGTCCAAGAGCTTTTCCATCTCATATCTTGTGTCCCTATTAACACCTCTGCTCCACAGGTAGGGAACTTTTCTTCTACTTTTATTGTATCTTAATTAATAGGTTAAAGTCAGCACTTGTTTTCAATTTGCAATTAGCTTGAAATACTGATTTTTGCTTCACACCTGAAAAACAGTTTTGGTCCCTGGACATGTCTCTCTTCCAACCAATTACATCAATTGGACTGACAGAAGCTATTACTTACACCCAGGAAAACTGAATCACTTGCACACTGATCCAACTATACTTCAACATGAAATTAATATACTAAAAGTAAAATACATAAGATGTCGTACTCAGACACGAGAGGAACCACACAGACCCAGCTCAGTCAGGTAGAGGCTGAGACCATCCAAAGAGAGTGCCTCGTTGTTTATTATCACATCATATAACTCTGCTTCTGGGAATGACCATGGATTGGAGGATGAAGTTACCACCTCTCCAACCACACTGGTCAAAGGAAAAGACCATCAAACTTTCTCCGCCTCAGGAGAAAGAATGACAACAAAAGAGAACGTTAGGTAAACATAACTTATGCTTACAGAAAGTGCATGAGAACTTAAATGTATTTACAGAAAGTGTGTGAGAACTCCATCACAGAAATCAAAACATCAAAAGACTGCAAAACTCAGGGCGACAATAAGTGATCAATTCAACCATATCCATCAAAGAATAAAAATCTGTGTAGATGCTTATGTATAGATATATATAGGTATGTACACACACCACCTTTACGGAAGTTTCCAGGCCCAGAATTGGTGAACAAAGTGTTGTTCTTCAATATCCACAATATTGCAGTGAAAATATATAAATATATACCAGGTATGGATACAGTGTTTCTCAACAGGTTGCATTTTCCTCAACTCTACCCTTACCTTTTTTATTTTTCAGCTGTACTGGAAAGAGATTCTGGCCTTGCCTATAGATTAACAATCTTCCTAAGAGGCACAGTGAATGAACAAAATAGATGTACTGCAATTCTGGTCCAGTGTAAGAAAAATCCTGCATATCATCTGTAAAAATAAAGCAAAAAAAATTAGAACTTCACTCTTGTAGTTTACGCTACAGTACCTAGCTACTACCTGCAACGCAAGTGGATCATTTTGTATATAAAGACAGCTTAAGTAATTAACCACTGCTATTCTTTTTCTCTTAAAAGACAGTCATACAACATTTGGGGAAGAAATAGAATAGATAGAATGTCTTCCTCTTGAGATAGCATGCTCAAAAACCTAAAGAATGTGGATGTATGTGCATATAATGCGAGACATGCAAAGATACTCACTACAGTGCTTCTGGGAAAAGTCACTGACTTTGGAATTTTTATTAACTGCTGCTGTGCAAAATTCAAAATAATCAAGACATTGCTGGACAGCCGCATTAATCTGTGGAATAAAGCACAAAATAAGAAAGTATCTGATATTTCACATTAAACTCATTCTCTCTTGTATCCAAGTACTGTCCTTTAACACAAGAATTTAAATATCCACTTCACTTTCATGACTTCATTTTTCAGTGCTTTGGATGTATTAACCAACAGAAGGCAAAATTTTACAGGGCTACTAAAATATACCACCATTATTATTACATTATCACACAACCAGCTCTATACACATAAAGACAATCCATGAAGAAAAGTACAGAGAACACGCAAGTGTTTTGAGAAGTCAATAGCAACCTGTGAACGCCCTATCATCATTACTGTGGAAGACTTTAACTTTCCACATGTGAAAAACTTCGTATTGAATACACTTACTAAACTGTAGGTTTGGTTGCTGGGTGCTGTCAGTGCTATTACTGTTCTTGGTGGTGTATCATTATCATAGCATTATAATCTAACCAAGGTATATAAATGTTAAAAATTATAAGCATAGTTGTAGCAAGGAAACACAAAGCACATTGTCCTGGTTTCAGCTGGGATAGAGTTAATTTTTCCTATTTCCTTATGATTTGAGAGGAATAGTTAGATTTATTACAGCTTGGAGCTGCCAAGATTTATTCACAAGCGTAAATATACAGACATGAAGAATAAAAAAATCCCCAACCTTAATCGGATGCTTACCGTGTGCTTATAAATAAGATTAGACTACCTGCTCATGGACTTTCTATTATAAACTCTTTGTTGCATGAATCTTGCTTTATTCTATGCCCTGTTCTATGCACACAGATAAAAAAGATAAAGGTCTCTTATAGTTGTCTGTGTCCTTTTCTCCACCTTAAAGTTTTATCACTCCCATATATTTTACATTTGATTTCATTTGTTTTACAAGATTTTATAAAAACATAGCCAAGTCCTGTTTATATGAATAGATCTCACATCTACACTGGTCTTATTGAAAACAATGAAACCTCCACCCCAGTAAAGAAATCTGCTCATACAAAATACACGACAGGATTAACAGCTATATAACTAAATATATTTTCCCAGTTTGATTTATCTTGCTGACTTTGAATCCTTAGTGCTTCAAAGAATACAAGGCAGTGTTTTTAGCCTCTTTTTGTCAAAAATCCAAATTTAGCACAGAATACTTCTGGTATTTTTTTCATGCACCATTTTCCATTTTTATGTATTTATGGAAATAATTCTAAATATGAATGCAACAAAAAAATCAATAAATTATAATCCTAAGAAAACACCTGCAATAAAATATCCAAATTCCCCTTACTCATAGCTGGCCATACGCTTCTTTGCATTTATCAATGATCCATTTAAACAAAGAAAAGTAAAAAAAAAAAATTAAATCCAAAATGCTTATCCAGCCGAACAACATGGAATAGCTCCAACAACAAAAAAAGAGGAAAAAATAGTCCAAACCACAATGAGCAAAAAAAAAGTTGCAAGTAAACTTGCCTCGGTAATTCACAGAATCATAGAATGGCCTGGGCTGGAAGGGACCTTAACAATCATCTAGTTGCCATGGGCAGGGAGACCTTGCACTAGAGACCAGGTTCCTCAGGGCCCCATCCAACCTGGCCTTGAACGCTTCCATGGATGGGGCATCCACAGCTTCTCCAGGCAGCCTTTTCCAATGTCCCACCACCCCCACAGCAAAGAAGTTCCTCCTAATATCTAATTGAAATCTCCTCTCTTTCAGTTTGAAGCCATTAGCCCTTGTTCTATCAATAAGTTTTATTTACAGACTATTATTGAATACGTAATCAATAAAGTATATTAATAGAAGTACTTACCAAGGATTTATATTTCCTTTCCAAAAGCCTAAATACCACTCTTCTGCTGTAATATGCATGCTTAAATGACAAAGAAGATGTAGTGTCAGCTGCAAAGATATGTTCTGTTTTTTAACTAAAAAAGTAGAAATTATCTCTGATTCTGTTCAATTAGGCATCCGTGTACCGTACATATTCAATGTACTGAACTCCAACTCGAGTAAACCAGCATTATACTCAACTGAAACTTTTGTTTGCAGTACATTTATGACAAAAAAATCCTACATCATTAGAAAAAAGTGTAGTAGAACGTGCAGTAAAAACAGAAAACCAGTAAGTACACTGAAATGCTAAATTTAGTGTTTCAACATTGCTATGTAAATTCTACATTACAACTTTATACATGGTAGGCTGGAAAAAGCTCCAATGTCCCCTGGAAGTTGGCAAGTTGTGTGTAGTGTATAATATAATACTATAATATAATAATGCACAATAATAACTGTTCTTTCATGCTCATCACTTCTTCCAAAAAAATACTTGCATCTTTTGATGGCTATCAGTCAATTCTACCAAAGGGACTGAAGTCACAAAGCACAGAAAATACTCAGAAATTTCATGAAAACTAGTAACTGAACAGAAATTGAAGTGGAGGGTAGTACTGAAGAACAGTGGACATAAAAGTCTAAAAAAATCCTGGACGTCCTTAATTACAGTTCTCAGTACAGGTTGTTACACGACACAATAGGTTTGTGATGTCATAACCCAAACTTTCCAAAATACATGTCGGACATGAACAAGTTCTGCGTTGTTCGGTTGCCAGCTTTTTGCTTACCGTCCACTTCTTAAACCACACTGCTTTGATGTCTAGCAGAGCCAAGAAGTGCATTGGACTCAAGAAATCTGGAGAGGCAGGATGATTAGGCTTGTGTTTTACTGACAAAAGTGACAAGGTACTCTCCACTACCTCCTCCATGTACCTTATGACACAAACAGGAAAAAATGGACAGAAAACAAAAAAATCACTGAAGTCTTTCCACCAGTAATATTCACGAACAAACTTCTCATAAAACCTTGTTCAGATAAATATCAACAGCATTATCTTTAACTTGATCTTGTATGGGTATTAACTCTTTGTAATACCACAAATAAAGCTAAATAAAGCTAATATGCATCTATATTCACCTAAGTTATTACATCTTTTGTTAAGTGCTAAATATTGCACTTATTTAGCTACACTTGCTACACTTGCATCCAAGTTATTTGTTTGTTGAAAAAGTACTTAGAACACTCCAAAAGCTAAGGAAGCAGCTTATGACTACTCCTATGCAACTTCCCTATTTTACTTTTCCCACCCTCTACCTTTATTTCCCCTGTTGTCACTGACCAGCCACTGTGCATCCTATAATCAAGCCTTTGCTAAAATTACATGCATCTTATTTTATGTCAGTAACTATTAAATTAAGAAACAGTTACAGGGTTTTTAAGGTGACATACTTTTCTGGATGTCGAATCCAGGAAGATGGTGCTTCCTTTTGGTACTCATTTAAAAGGCGAACCTGAAAATGTAATTATTCAAATTAAAAAATAATTAATGCACGATGTTTCAGAAATGATAGAAAAGGTACAGAAAAGTTCATTTATACCTTTTTAAGTAAACGATTTACATCTGAGTTAGATACATCCAGACCAGCTGAAATATGAAGAGAATATTCTCCAGAAAGAAAGTACAACTCCAAGTGTCTTGCTAAAAAAAAAAAAAGAAACCCAACAACAAAAAAAACAATTCACCTCCATGACAACAACGACAAAACAGACTGTCTTATACAGTCTTCATTATAAAACTTAACTTTTCAAAAAGTACATGACTCATGAAGTCTGAAATGTAATTAAATGCACATACCTAAACTTGTATAGACTTCTTTTGTCATATTAAACGGAGATGAAGAAAAGGTTTTTGCATAGAACCTAAGAATTTTCTCCTAAGGGTGAAAAACCAAGCAATGTATTAAAAAGTCATTAACTGTATATTATAATTGCAAAATAACCAATATGTAGACGCATTTTTAATATTACATATTATTCATCTAGGCATCTGTGCAGATATTTAGCACGCTTTATTAAAATATTGTTTTCTGATCACAGAAATCTACAGTTTAAAGGAAATTTTATTCAAATATTTGAACTACAGCACCAATGCAAAGTCTCACTGAATTACAAAGTAGACCAAGGAACAGTACTTTTCCATTATGAATCAGTGACTTGTAATAATCACTGTTTTAAAAGAAATATATGACAGCAGCTGGGGCAACTTTCCTATTTATCTGGTAATCACTTTAAAATCTGAAGAAGAATAAAAGTTTAATTGACATAATAAATAATCTAAAAGCTGTTTAAGCAGCTGTCTTTTTTTTTTCCTCATCACTGCCTGTGTAATATTACTATGTATCATTTTCTCATCATCCTGGAGCATAAACCTGACTTGAGTAGGAAATATTAACATGACCTATTTTACAGAACAGTTTTGTCCATTTTTTTACGTGTGTTTGTGCTAAAAGAAATTCAAACATCTTCACTGCCATTAAAAGAAATGCAAATTAAGTACTTTGGTGTCTAAAAATCCTACTGAAAGCCTGTTGCAGTCCTTTAAACCAAAATTTACTGTAATCCTGTATTTCTTTTACTTCAAAAAATCGTTTATATGATTCGTACACAAATAATAAAATGTCTTGGAACCCTGCTGGACTACTTATGTATGTAACTTCTTACATCTCTTCAGTACTCCTTTCTTTGGATACACATCTGATAATTAGATACAAAACATTCCCTTACACTGAATGTTACATCAGGATCCGCCAGAGAGATCGTCAGATGCTTACGCAGACTTGGCCAACTCTCAGCGCTCAGGATATCAGAGGCAGGGGCCAAGCACAGCGTCTGCAAAGCTTCTTGGCGAACCTGAAGCAGCCAAAAAGATAAACACCAAAAATCCATTCACAGCAACCTCTGAAATACGTAATTTACAAGTCAGAGGGAGGGAGGGAGGATAGGGAAGAGGGAGGCAGAAGGAAGGAACAGAACCTGGCTGTAGAACAGATAAGAAATAACAAAATACTTATCTTCTGCTATATTTTTTATGGTTATTTAGACAAAACACTACATCACTGAGTAGGGAAAATGTGTGCATTCGAACAAGCAATAAAACCATTTTAAACAGGTTTCCAATGCTGGATGCAAGGTTTATGTTGTACTTTCTGCCTCTAATCAAATATTTTGTTATTGGGGAATATAGCTCTCTAAAGCTCTCAGCTAGGGGAAGTAGACACAGTTATCAGATATTGTGTTTTACTGCTGAATTTTCATCAGCATTCTAAATAATTTCAAGCAACGTTTTTTTTCTATTCATAGACAACTGCAATCTCTAGCAATTTATTTCATCTTACTAAAAGAAACTGTAGAACATTTTAATAACAGTTAATAGCATCATACTTTTTACCTGGTTTTCTAATAAAAGTCCATCACAATGTTTGTACCAGTTCCTACCTACCATGCCTTTTTCAACTGTCAGACAACCCCAAACAAGTCTTATCAAGACAGCACACTCCAACTGGTATTTCTCCAAGCTTCAAAAATACCAGCAGCTGGTGCTGATTGTTGGTTAGAGACATGAATTAGTACTGCCACTGATATGACAACACACCTAACTTGGACTTTATATTTTCCATTTGGCAGTAGGTTGTTGGCAAATCAGCAGGCATCTGTCTCTTCTGACAGGGATAACTTAAAGGGCAACACAGAAGTTACCAAACAGGACAAGGGACATGTATACAGGACAAATAATGTTCAGTTACTTTATTTATCATAAACAACTTTTTTTTAAACTAAAAATGCCAATCTATAGCATATAGACTTGTAAAAAAAATAGATACTTGCTGCAACACTAGTTTTTGAACCAGATTGGTAACAAACAATGAAATATTGCACTGAAGAGTAATTTCTGCACTGAAGCCAAGGTATATGGACCAACAAAGACAAGTTTCCACTTAGGTACACAGGATCTCTTATGTACATACAGGCCGTTCTCCAATATGCCATAAACATTCATTTGTATTAACATTTCATTTCTGCTTTTAAACTTACTTCCTTGGGCTGAATAGGGTCAAGCCTTTCTGTGAGCAGCTGCAATTGTTCTTGACTCATGAACGCATAACTCTGTAATACACGTTATAAAATGATCATTAGTATATTTTATTAAACTGAACAGCAGAAGATGAAAAGCATCAGTCTTTCTGATACCTAATTTACTTTTCATAATTAGGACTTCAACATTTATACTAATTTAACAATAAAGTGAACATTCCAAATGTTTTCTGCTGTTTGCCCAAAGTTAAAATTAAGATAACGAAATTACCATGACAGATTTTGTTTGCTTTACTTCAAAGTTTTCTGTATCTTCAAAAAATCCTTATAATAATTTATTCAGCAAGAAATGTAGCATAGTACAGTAGTCTGGAAATGAACTGCACGTTATTTGGCTCCTAAAGTAAAATTACAAAAGTTAGATGATATTCTGCTTTTATCATTATCTTATCTTTCTCTATACCATACTTGGATAGGTACTTGGAGTATATGGGCATCATATTCATCTCATCCAGGATATGACGCCTATAGTAGCTAGTATAAGCTTAGTACTTAAAACTGAAAGAAAAGTAAATAATTTGGATTTAGGATATAACAAAGATGGGATAAATTAAACATTCTCTAGGGCCATTATCAGTCTCCACTGACAGAAACTTAACAATTTTTCAGTATCATGCTTATTTCACAACATAGAGAGAAAACCCATCGTACTTGGTTGAAGGAGGAGTCACTGTCAGAACAGTTGTCTGTGTAATAGCCACTCTGACGTTCTTTCTTTGCTTTACTATCCAGTTCCTTATCATGCATCTGATCTTCTTCAAATTTGTTAATCAAAGATTCTACCACAATCATCATGACATTCTTCAAGGCATGCATCATTTCTCTGTATCTTCAAAGTAAAGATGATTTTAATATTAAAGAACATATAAATCACTATGTAGAAAAAATAAAAAAAAAAATCACTACAGCAAGAATAACTGAATATGACATAATGCTGATTGGACTTGAACTCACTGAACTTACAGAAATGAATGAATACGAAATCCAAATCCAAATCGAGCAACAAAACACCTAAGTACCTCCCATGTTTCAGTTAACAATATTTGAAAACTACAATAAAACTCCTTTTCTAGCCTTCTATTCAATGAAATACCACTAGTATAATTCTATTTTGGGATTTTCTTAAGAAAGAACAACATGAATCCACCAAAAAGGAGGATCTGTCCCCAAGAAAACAAGCCAGTTCTCATCCTTGTTACTGTTTGTTTCTTGTAGTTCAACATCCAATTTTTCTTCTGCTATAAACCTCAAGCAGAACGAGTAGAAGTGAACACATTATCCTGATTCAAGATCTCGAGTACAGGTCATGCACACAAAACAATTTTCTTGCAACAAAACAAGGGTCTTTCTAATTTCCAATAACGGAAAAATAATATTCACAGGGAAGCAATTCAAGATTAAAAAATGCTTCAGAAAAACATCCTGTTGTAAAATGTTGACATTTTATTTCAAATTATTTTTTATCTTAATGCTACAATTATTTATTTAACAGTCATGAAAGATACAAATTATCATATTGTGCTTTAATAGCCTCCCACACGTCAAATTAAAATATAAAACACATATTTAGTTCATTGGAGTTTCTTTTACTAGTTTTAATGAGCACAAGAACCCTAAGCTCCTGATCCTTAAAACAAAATTATACAAACAGAATAATCTGAAAAATGGTCATCCCAACATCTGTTTTCTTATTTTGCAGCATATAAAAATGACCACTGATGCTAAAATCCTAAATACGTCAAAAATTTCACATATTTGCTACCAATCCTTTTATGTAATAGTTCACAACCTTAATTCCAAGGTGAGAGAAAGCATGACAAATTGCAGTGTAAGCTGGCAATATCTGAACTGCTTAACACTGATTCAGGTTACAGGTTCAGAACTGTTATTGGTTCAGATCTTATTTTTTCAAGACACATTATGGAAAACAGAAAGGAAGATTAAGACAAAGAAGAAATAGAGATGTGAATTACATATATATATACTCACTCTTTCGATTCACGAGTCTTCTTAGTAAGATGTTGGACAAGTGTGTCATAGCCAGAAATTTCACCCTGATTTTGAGCAGAGGTACATTTTTCTGTTTCTTCTTCAATCACAGGTCCCACAGTATTTTTTACGTATTGTCTAAGGTATTTCACAAACTCATAGCTGTGAGAAACATGCAAAATTAAAATGTAACATCTCCTTGAATTCACCATGAAACATTTTCAACATGATGTATCAACAACCACTACCTTCTCTCCCAGTAGATCTGTTACTCTGAGGTAAGAGTTTATGACTTGCATAGAAATAAACTTCAGGAGTGTGAAGTAACACATTACAGTTTGATTTTCTTCAATATGGTCATTATCAGCATATTGTAGGAAGAAACAATACCAAACAGAAGAAACAAAATCAATAGTTAGTTTACCAAATAGCACAATTTCACTTTGTGCTTCTTCTAGAAGTAGAAATCCACTCAGCAAAAACGTTAAGGTTTTGTAGGCAAAAACCAAAGAGTATCAAGAAATTTCAGATTCCAAAAGAAACATTCCTTGTAGCACTCTGAACATAGCACTGTCTTAAAGAATAAACTGCCTGGTATTATTATTTATGCATTATACATACAAAATTAGAAGCTACACAGAAAACACCGTTTATAAATTAGAGCATATGAGAATACCTATGGCTTAGAAAATTCTGTGTGTCACGGCAGTACACAGATGTCAGTCAAATTGACAAAACAGCCGTCTGTGAGTACAAAAACACATTAAATTCAAGGATTTAGCAATTTGCAGTCTAATGATCAGACACCCACAGACGCTTGCTAAAAGAATAGAATAATCAGAGGGAGATTTCAAACTAAAGACTTGCCCTGGGTCCTCCGACTTTGTATTAGCTATAGAAATTGCTAAAGAGTACTGATTGCTCAGAATAAATCAGCTTTTCTTTTTGGCTAGTTTTCTGATTTGTATAAAGGGCAAGGCAAACAGAAACACACAAAAAAGTAATCATACATTAATAGTAGATTCATAATTTTATTTTCATTGTGTCAAATGTAGACGTGCAACTAATTCATGTTAACTTGGACAAAAAACCCCAAAAACCAAACAACAAAGCACACAAAATTGTATCATGATAGATACTGCCTCACTGGATTGCCAACCTCAGGTTCCATCAGGTATGTTAGTATTTTTCTTTTCCCCTACCTTTCCATTCTTGTTCTCAGCGAAAGTAACAGAAATACATCTCAAGAAAGATGAAAAACATGTTTACTTCTGTTTTCATCTGTGAAATCGCACACAACTCTCCACTGCATGAAAGCTTTCACGAAACTTTTTCCCCTTTGTTTTATAAGGGCAACATTTCCAGCATATATATGTTTTTGCAGTGACTCCTTCACACTAAAATATACAGCAGTGACATCACCATTCAGACCACTACTTTTATGTCTGATGTTCTAGTCTTCATCTTCTGCATTATTCTTCCACCTCAAGAAATGTTTTGTAACAATTATATGTTTCAGCAATGACAGTACTACTTCACAAGCAGGATCAATTCAGACTGATCTGGTAGGGCTTACAAAGGAATCACGCTTGGAGTGGTGTTAAAAACACCTCTAATGTAACAGAAAACAAGCTACTTATGTAGTTTAAAATCCTGATGTCTACTACTGCACAGAAGTTTTGTACTTGATTCAATTTTCCTTTTCATTAGCTTTCTGAGGATCCTGCATTTCTGTCTTTTCTATGTCAAAGAGGGAACAAAGGATAAAGGACTCAAAATCTGGTAAAATTACAGAAACAGTACTGATCAAAATGCTGAGCTGAACTAGAGCATTGGACAGTCCAAAGGCACACACTACTAATAACGGAGCTTGCAATCTGGATGGATGGGTTAAGAAGAAAGTTTCTTAATGGCCTCACTTATAAATGACCATATGACCTCTCTGACTTTCCATGAAAACCAGTCTGTACTGCCATGGGTCACAAACAAGACAAGAATACCTCCAGAAATATTCCAGCACCAGATAGCAATCCTCATGTTCTGCATTTAGAGATCACTTGATTTTCCATTAAATGTAAATTAAAACTGTTCTCATGAAAAGAAAGTATATTTAGGACTACCAATTTTCTAACACACAAGAAAGACTAATGGATATCAAGGTTTCACTGTTGTAAAAGGAAAAGCTATATAGGCATTGCTTCAACCACTTCCAGACTCTACTCCCTCACCTTGGGTATTCTATTAAGTTCTCAGAAAAAATGACAGAAATAATTTAAATTTTTTTTGTTTGAGCTTTATTGTATATAGCTTCTCTAAATAACTTTTTCTTTCAGAATTACATGTATCTTTCAACTTTGATATGTTTACAACCAAATTCTTTTACTCTCATGCTTGTCCGCAGCAACCTACTACTCAAAATTCACAAGAGTACAAGCAACAGTGTAATCCAATACTATTTGTAACAAAAACTAAAACTGATCTAAAATACCTTTTAAAGACTCTGCAGAACATGTGCAAGTTTCAAAGTTTAAAATTACAGTGAAATTCTAGATAAACGCTAGTTCTATTTTACTTATTTACTTTTACCTAACTCCTACCACTGACAAAGCAATGCCAATACCTACATAAATTTAAGAGCTTGTAAATAGTGCCATTTCTGAAAAAACTGACAGGGAAACAACTTTCTCCGAAGAAGTCAGGTCACAGAGCTCTGTTCCTTATTAAAACGTCTTCAGGTCATTTCAGCTTGATTATTCTCTCGGCTTGTCATAAAATGTGTACTTAAAATCTCCCATGTAGTAAAAATATAATCAAGTTATAACATCATGGAAAGGAAAGAGGAGCGTGGGATCAAAATCTAGATTGCATGTAAGTGAAGCCACATTGTCAAGTCTGACTTTACTGAAGTGTGATGGGGATACATTTCTGCTTTACTTAAAACATAAATTAAAGGAATGACTACCTGATAAGATAGACATGTTCAGTAATATAGGCCAGAGAGAACAATCAAATATGGAACCCAAATGGCCCTCTGAAAAAGTACTCTATTTTGAAAAACAAGATTATGTTGTCTAGCAGGTGTCAAGTATACGGAGAGCCTTCAGTGACAACTTCTTCTAGCTCCTTTTCACGTATGCATTTAGTACATTCCATGTGCACATGCACCAGAGATTTGTAAATTCCTCGCTCACAAACAGCTCATGAATTACCACTACAGCAAAAATATATTAGCAAGAGTGGAGGGGAATAAAAAGCAAACCAAGGAAATGGCAACATTAATTTTATTCTTTAAATTAGCATCATCTGAGAGTTGATTAGTGACAGGAATATCTATATATTTATAAATACACACACATTTACAAAGCAATATAAAGTGTAGACTTTTCCCAACTGTTAATACAGTTTAACACATACCAACTTCTTCAAAAGACTAAAAATAGCAAAAATATTTTTACTTGTGGAAATTCTCATCTGTTTCCTCCAAATGCAAGAGAATTTCTTCTGCACATTCTACTGATGGGGCTCCAGTGATTTTTTCCTTCACACTCTGCAGCAACTGTCTAAGCATAGACTGTAACAGAGCTTCATCCTCACTTGTAAAGTGAGACATCTGTAGAAAAGAAATAGACGAATAAGAAAATCTCATAGCTTTGTTTTTCCTCAAGATGCTAAGAGAAGCACAAATCTCTTACATTGCCACTTTTTTACTGTTATGAATAGGATTTTCTATCAAAAGACACAATCATAGACAGGAAATACTCGATAGAGCTTATCCTCAGAAACAAAACAATTTTACGAGTTTCAATAAAACTCCTGATACTGTAGCATAATATTCTTAAAGAAGAGATTGCATTAAGAAAAGCCTGAATATTCCTATTTGTACTTGTTTGAGAACTTGCCCATCATACAGGCACAAGACCACGCTGAAAGCTAAAAAAATAAAAAGGAGGGAAGGTTTTACAGATGTAATGACTGTATCTTGATAAGAAAATTTTATAAGTCTCTCACCTGCTTCTCATCCACTATTACTACCCAGTTCTGACTTTGGGATCCCTCTACTCAGTGCTACTGCTGTGCCCATGACTGAAAGCTTTTACAAGCGCCAGGTGGAATTATTAGAATTCTTTAATTTCCCTGTGCTAATCAACTGCAGTGACCTGACAGAGTCCTGTCAAATTAAACTGAAACTGCTGGGAAAAACTGGGAGGAGCAGAAGCAGTGAGAAACTGGAAACATCTGTCAAGTCCAGACGACAGACTATCAATTAAATTTTCAAGGGCTGCAAAACAAGGCAAAAGCTCAATTCTGATCTTGATTAATTAATGGCTTAAAAATCTTTATATGCCATGGAATACATTCAAACTTCAGTGGCAGTTCTAGCTTATATATTTCTAGCCTATTTAAGGAAAAATTACTTAGAAATATTTGACTTTTTTGAATTAAAAATTAAAGACTCTCTAAGCACCTGTGAATAAACAATACACACACACTTGAAAGAGACACTATAGTAAACTACTCTTTAAGAATCAAACAGTATCTATCAGCAAAAAAAAAAAAAAAAGCGCCGTACAGCACCAGCTGGAGGAAGTATCTTTTACGAAAGGTAACAGTTCATCAAGTTAGCACTTCTCTGTGACAAGGAGCAGAGTTACAGAACATTTTATTTTGATCCAACATAATTCAATATTAATCCAATCATCTTACCAGATATTTCATTAAACTAAACTCAGAGCAAACAAACAAACACCCCAAATCCCTTGCAACAACCTTAAATTTGCAGCCCTCTTTCTTATAGAATCTCAAGATACTTAATCAAAGTCAATGCATTTTTAGGTCTATATAAACATCAGATAATACCATAATCCCCTGGGGAAAAAAAATCACCTAGTATTTTGGTATAACTAGAGATTTTTGAAAGCACAAGGTATCCAGGTACTGGCTGGCTGGCAGTGCAATGCCCCGCTCAAATTATTTCTAGAGAGAAATCATGAGAATATTGCAGCTTCAACTCGTTTGCCTTGGAAAGTCATACCTGACTTATGTAATCACTAACAAAGACACACATCTTACATTTCATTTGTAAAGGTTTGCAACTTGTTGTGCTTGGTTTTTTGGTAGTTGTTGGTTTGGGGGTTATTTCCCAGCAGGCATATCCCCCACTCAGCTTCCAGGCAACATTTAAATGGTCGTTTTCTCCCTAAAATACAGCTTTACCCAAAGCCCAATTAGGGCAGTCTTTTCAAGATGCCGGCACTGTCCCAGAACGCAAATCCTGCCCCGCAACCCAGGGGACGATTCAGAAGCGGCCTGTTATTGCCAGCATTCATCCTTACAGAAGCCTTCGCCTGAGCAGGGAGGCAGTTTTAGCAACAAACCAAGGAGAGCAGTTCCCAGAACGCGAGCAGTGCGAGAATTCCTACCCCCTCTCGCGCTTTACCGCCCCTCCTTCGGCTGCGCACCAGTGCTGGGCGGCAACCAGGATTCCTGGGACAACCCACGCACGAGGAGAGCAGCCGGTCTCTTCCCAAGCCTCGGGAGAGGCTAAGCCTGCCCAGGTGCTTCCCTCAGCTACCGCTGACAGCGCGGGCGGGCTCTTCCCGGGCACCTCGGATGCGCTCGCCCCACGCACCCGCTCAGCTCCGCCACGCTCCCCGCGCCCCGGGAGCCCCGCATTCCCAGTCNGCGGCCGCCCCCGCCGCGCCCGCGCCGGGTGGCGCTGGCGCGGTGCCGGGCGCTGTGAGGGCCGCGGGGAAAGCGGCTCCCCGGGCAGCTGGGACGCGTTTGCTGATAAGGGTCAGCTCAGCAGAGCGCAGTGAACACTCAGCTCTCACTTGAAGCTCCTCTCTGTTCAGCCCGGGGTGGTGACCCCCAGGTTTCCCACTGAAATCAAAGGAATACAGTCATGCCGTTATTCCCAATTTACATCAGCAGGGGAGCAGATTGTCTCAATAAATAAAATAATGAACGGCAGGGGAATTTTTCAGCTATCTTTATCTGTCCATTCCCTCCTATGATGAAATATTACAAAAATATCGAATAGTATTTTTTCTCTCCAACAAATAAATGCATGACAGAAAACCAGCAAAAGCAGTTTGATTTGAAATAATTGCTATTGGTTCAGCTATAATAAAACAGAATTTAGTTACCATAAATACTCATAACGATGTTTGTCAGTCTTTGCATGCAAGGTGTTACATAGTGCATTATTACCCTTTCCTCCTACATTTTTCTAATTATTCTGATGGTGGGGGATGCTAATCTTCCATGATGACGTGTCCTTTAATGCTAATCTTCCATAAGGACTTGTTCCTTTAACTGGCCCTGTAGCCCCCTCAGTTAATAGAGCTCTACCTGTGTGTGGGGATCTACTCACACAGTAGAACTAGGAATGTAAACTGCAGTATTTCTATTGAAAAGGGGTGATGCAGGAATTGAAACATAAACCTATCTTACTGCCAGTTCTCAGAAACCAGAATTTGATCAGTAGCAACAGAGTTTCAGTGATACCTTTAGCACTGAGCTCCTCAGTCCTTTGAAGGGCCCAGTGCCTGCAGGTATCCACAAAATAAAGCTGGGAAGATTATGTGCTGACTGCTTCTTGCAAAGAGTCTCCAGTAAACTCACCAGAGTCCTGTTAGCTTGGCCATGCACTCTGCACTTCTAAGTGCACTGCTTGGAATGGGCTCCAAGTGACAGCAGTTTATTCCTCATCCATGCCAGGCTCTTCCTTCACAGGCAACCAAGTGATTTGTTTCTTTTCTGTCCCCGTATCAACTGAGAGGCGCTGTGGTGCAACGCTTCTAATTCCTTCATCACTTCACAAACACTGATTCAAGTGCAAGCATCTCAGTTTCATAGCTGATAAGGAATAGAAAAAAATCAATGTACATAGTGTTCAGCATTCCTAGTCCTTACTGAAAAAGCCCCCACTTTAACAAGCCTTCCCTATTTTATAAAACACCTTATAAGAAAAGTTGCACTTGTGGTGGCATCACAGAAAGATGTCCTCGTGATGCCTGTGGTGTTTCTGAAATCCTTCCATTCCTTTCTACCCTCTCCCACCTTCTGTATTTCATGCAGCTTCTTTAGCTATGTTTTGCAGCCATTGGAACCTGGAGCCCTTTCTCGTGAGCAAAGCAGAGCAGAGCTCAGATGCCACTGGCCATGATTATTAGGATGCATCCAGGCAGACACCCTCCGAGGGTGATACTCCGGAGTGAACAACACTGTTCTGAAGTACAGTATGTTTACATGGATGGATGTCAGTCACATGAGAGAGGTTGCAATCACTGTGGAATTGTTCATGTGGATTTCACACTGGTGAAATTCCACTCTTCTTACACTAGGAATTCCTTCTTGGTAAAAATATTCCAGATGTTCTCTCTTGGTTGTACAAACAGGAAAGCCTGGCTCCTAACCCCAGTTCAGGAAGGCATGAAATATAAATGACTCTTCATAAGATCTCAGCATTGTTAGAAAGTCACAGTGCTGACTTCTATAATTTTAGAAACTTAAAGGAAACAACAAATACACAAATTCTTAGAGTGTGTAGCGTATAAGGCAAGCAGAGTTTCAAACTCTGAAACATAGAAATGTGAGTAATTTAAGTATTGTAGAGAAGTTTGAGAGAGTTGTCTCCCCATACTTTGAACACATCCCAAAATTTGAATTATCAGTTTATGCTAAATTTCTGTAAATTTATTATGTTTCTGCAGTGTCTTCAGTGTGGCAGACCAGAAAGAAGGAAACTGTGGAAAAGAAAGGAATCTTCTTTACAACTGGTGGTAGTAGTGGAAACAGCTAGTCTTGGTGCTCTTGTCATTACACCAGGGACATAATTTCTCTCCCCTCCTTCTGCACTTTCTGACTTTTCTCTTTTCCTTCATTGTAACTTCCCACAAGACAACTCTTTCTGGATGACTTACAAAGGTCTGGAGAGATTTTGATTTTATGTAAGTGGTGTACAACTGTTAGTTTCTCCAACACTGTTTAGCTAAGACTTTCACCAACTCTGTATATAGGACCTAGTAAAGGAATTGAGGTTTACTATCTGACTGAATAATTTAACATAGCCAGTATCTATTGAAATTCCAGTTTATCAGCCTGATGCAGTTTATTGGCTGATACAGTTTTCAAAGGAGTATATACCAAAGAACTAAAAGGGAAGGCAAACTCCACTTGACCAAAACAAACCCAACCAAACCAAAACAAAAGCAACTTTTTATAGTCCCATTTCAGAGCTGAATCAAGACCAGAAGAAGCCAAGGTGTCCTCACTTTGGAGTTTCCCAAACTGGGACTAAGATAGGAAAAGGAAGAAGTAAGTTAGGAAAGCAGAAATAAGTGTGAATTCTGGTTCTGGAGGTAGCACAAGAAGTCTGTACCACCTTTCTGCACACTCTGACATCCCTTAAGCAGTTCTTGAGCCTCCACATAAAAGATGAAGATTCTTCATCAACCCTCGTAGGAACACTGTGGCATTTGTTGCCCTCTCACATCACATTTATGGCAGTTTCCCAAATATGGAGGAACAATGAGCATGTTTTAAGACATCATTAGATCATAATCTAATCAAAAATATCAAAAAGGAAACTGCTTAAAATATTACTGTTGATGGGAAAGTCTTTTTAAACAATTTCCAAAGGAAATTTTCTATTTTGGAGACCATCTGTCCTTTCCTCCCTGTGCACTCTGGGGAAATACTAACCCATGGCTAGATGTTTCCGTTAAAACAAACACTAAGGAACTGGTGGGTAAATGGTCAGGAGGGTTGCAGGCTGAAGCACTTATGCTATCAGCTGCACTTGGAAGTCTTGTGTTAAAACACATGCAAACAGAATTTATATCAATTCCATAACAGGGAAAATGTAAAGTGTCCTGACAGGTCTAAAAGTTACATCAGATGACTTTGTACATTCCTGTTGAGAGCTAAGCTGGTATGAGATGCATGTAAGCTATTACAGGAATCAAAAAAATAAATTGGGTCAGTTTGCTTGTTTGGTAATTAAACTTCAGTTATGCTGACATTTCAAAAAGACTGAAGATCTTAATTTGCTGTTCCTGATCTCTTTTTTTGAAAACTGAGAAACTGGCAGGAAATCAATAGGACTCTCGCATAACATTGTAAAGCACCGACTTGGAACCAGCCTGTCCAATAACAATCAGGAATATTATTGATTTTACAAATGTAACTTAGTGAATATATAAGTACTGATTTTTCCATCTGTATTTTATGATGCACTTTTCAATAGATGCTCTGCTTGAAGTTGTAAAAGTAAGTACTGGAACTGAAGTGATAAAATCTATACTGCAATGCTAAGTAACTACCTCAAAGAATCAAAGACAAAATAAGCTTCAATGACAATATAAATATCCAAATGCCAATAAAATAATTTTCCGATCCACAACTTTCTTTTAGTGAAACTTCAAGGAGCCAAGGACATGTGTTACTAGCTCTGACTGGCCTTAGGCAGCTCTCTTAGCATCAGACTTAAGTCTTTATTGGAAATTGAGAATAATAAAATTATCTTTATATGTCATTATGAAAATTAATCTCACAGAACTACAACATAATAACCAAGTGGCGTCATAAATCTTGACTTTATTTTCCCTTTTTTTTCTAATTTATATTTTGGTCTTTTTTTATCATGTGTTTCCTGAAGGTGGCAGCAATATTCAGGAGTTGCATGAATGTCTGACTTTTGAACCTATTGACCTATATACAGCATTTCTTTCAATATAAATGTATTTGTATTTATAGATATTAATCATATGCTAAAATCAAAATTTGATGAAATAGATATTGCAGTTGTAGACACAGGATGTACAACATCACTAGAACATATGAAGAAACTATATTGACCTACAGTGTTAGAATTGCTTATTCTTTCGTATGATAAAAATTAAGAAGCTCAAGGAGTATTCCTAAAATATTAAATATTTTTAATTAACAATGTACTGCTGCTTGCAGTTAAAGTTACCCATTTTGTTTTCTTCAGTGAAGCCTGTATCATATGCATTTTCTGAAGTGAACTGTAAGCTCATTTGTGGGCACTACATTAGCAGTTCAAAACACTACAAATGTTATGTGTGATCACTGAAGGAAGATTAGAGCCGGTCTGTAGGCTTCCTTTCAGTTCCATTCCTCCATCTGATCTTAAATGTTTAAAATCACTGCTAGAGCCACTCAGGCCAACTATCTCACAGCATTTGAGGGTTTTATTAAAAAAGAAACTTTAACACTTCTCATTTTGTCGTAGATGTGGTACACTCCATTATTGTGAAATGCTTTTGCTACTGGGGCAAGGCAATTGCATCGACATTAGAAATAGGAAACAATTTAGAGAACTTTTCTCTCCTTTCATTTTGCTAGCGGTTGCCTTGTCAGGGAGTTGCAGATCCCACTGCAATCTAAATGGAGGATCGTGGAAGCCCCCAAAGACATCTCTGCAGCAGGGCTCTCTTCACCTTTGTCTTTTGGTAACAGAACTGCATTATGCCAGGGATTCTCCTGCTTGCAAGTCTTCTTTCAGCTCCAGGGCTGCTCTCACAATGCATCCAGGACAAGAGGCCAAGTTCTGGTACTGCTATCTGCCAGTTTGATGCTGAGCTCCTCAGTACAAGAGAGTCATGGAGCTCCTGTAGTGGGTCCAGCACAGGGCTATGAAGACAATGAGGGGACTGTAGCATCTCACTTTTGAGGAAAGGCCGAGGAAGCTGGACCTGTTCAGCCTGGAGAAGAGACAGCTGAGAGGGGACCTCGTGAATATCTGTCAGTATCTGCAGGGGGTGTCAAGACAATGTTTCCAGGCTCTGCTCGGTGGTGCCAAGCAGTAGGACAAGAGGCAATGAGAAGAAACTGATGCACAGGAAGTTCCACCTGAATATGAGGAAGAACTGTGCAGGTGGCCATGCACTGGAACAGGTTGCCCAGAGAGGTTGTGGAGTCTGCCCCACCGGAGATGTTCAAAAACCATCTGGCCACAGTCCTGTGCCAGGCGCTCTGGGATGACCCTGCTTGAGCAGGATGCTTGGACCTAATGACTTCCAGTGGTCCCTTCTATCCTTACCTATTCTGCGATTCTGTCAATTGCATAGCTGCCAATGGCTGTGCTGCCAAAGGAAGTGCAAAACATAGGCAGAGGCTTCTTTGTTAGTCTTCACTGATCCAGATGAACTCCCTAAATCCTTGCATGCCTTCAGACCTGAATGTTTCATCCTGAGAGAAAAGTAAGGAAGAAGTGGCAGGTTTTTTTACAAAAGTAATCTCCCCTCCTAAATATGCATGGAACACAAATGCTGCAATTTTAAATTACGCTGACAGAATTTGTTACACTGTGCTTTTTAAGAAGTTTGCTCAGCAAACCTGGTGGCCTTTTTAGTAGTTGTATGTGAATATTCCTGTGCCTTAGAATTGTCCATCTTTCTTCTTGTCCTTACCAATGACTGTTTGTGCTACCTTTCAAACCAGTACTTTGATATCCTGAAGTTGAATATTTTTATAATTGCTCAATTTATGTTCCTGCTTAGTAAAGTATTGCTAAGTAACTTTCTTCAAATTTCCTCTCAAGATCAGCATTAATTCCTGCACTTGTCACGTTGACATTTCAGATTTCATTCATCAGCTCGTCTGAGCTGCTGATGTGGTATACTTTTGCAGACACCGACTGCTATTCCTTTTTGCATTTGTGCTCTCTCTTAGATTTCCCTAAAATGTGTCATTCCTTTATTTCACCTTTATTACTACTTTATTACACTTCCTTTATTTCATCTTTATTACTACAAAGCCTGCATGAGTCATTTTGTCACTTGTGGTTTAAGTGTTGAGCCACCACACCTTCTCTTTCATGTTTCCCATTTGTCTTCTGAAAATTGTACCCGTCCAGATAAACTACTGCTCTCCTTACCCAAAGGCTTATCCTGCTATAGTTCTGAATCCCAGCTACAAACACAATACAGTTTCCTTCCTGCATCATCAACCAAGTGCTGTCTGTAATCTTAATATTTGCTGGGAGTCAAATACTAGAGACATTTGCTATGTAAGCTGTTGGTTTATATTCTCCTGTTAGTGTAAGTTATGGTCTTCTTGTAAGAGTCCCTTCTACAAGTACAGATTAATCTAGCCAGATGTGACGCACAGATAACTTTGTTCTGTTCATTTTTGGAATGTTTTAAAATGCTTGAAAAGTAAGCAAATTGTGCTCTTTGCTGCTCTTTTGAAGCTGTATTCTATCTAAGACAGGCTCAGGAAGACAGAATTTGGCCCATCCTTTGCCATGCTTTATTCCTTTGTGTACTTTCAGCAACATGAACTGTGTGCTTTGTTTTTCAAATATTTTGTGTCTTAGCGAACTGTGACCTCCTCCTCAAAGTGATGTTTTAAAGAAATAGTAAAAGCATTGCTTGGTAACAACACTGTTTATTTAAATTCCAGAAAACACTTGTTTTTACTTCTTCTTTTATTTCACTTAGATAATGTCTGTGATCCTAAGAGAATTTTACATCTGAGAAAAGTTTTTGGAGCTTCTCTGAACAAATACAGTGTCTGAAAGAAAGAAAGATGGATGAAGAAAAACACCAGTCCTGAATGTCTTCATACACAAAATATGGTCTTTTAATAAAAACTTACTTTAAGGTTGTTGTGTAACAGAATTTGTCGTGCAATGGAATCTTATTACTAACACACATTCCTTAAGATAATGAATGTAATTTCTTTGAAAAAATAAAAAAAAAAGTTATAGTTTTGCATTATTGAAGTCAATATGCCACCTTCATCTCAATATAATTCCAGTGAATTTTAGTGTTAAGGATGAATTTGATTCAGTAAATCTGCAAATATATTTCTCTGACATGAAAAATAATCTCTAAGTAACAAGAATATTTAATATTTTCACTGGTATTTTTTAGTGCCGTCATAATGTGAGTAAAATTCCAGTAGAGACATGACTCTGTCAGTCAGACTCCTTTAATTGAGGAATAAGACAAACACTTCTACATCTTGATACACCTGCTCACTGATGTAAAATTTTGTAATGCATGTTTTATGATACAGCCTGTAGTTGTTGTGACCCAAGGGCACAACCTGGCACATGGCTTTGTTGAACCTCAGACAACTGGCCTTGGTCCATCAATCCAACCTGTCCAGACCCCTCCTCTCTTCTTCAGTTCAGAAAATTCATCTTTTCAATTCATTTTTTTTGGGAGGAACCACCTTCTCCATCCAGGCAATTGTACTTATGCACCTGTCTGAGGCAACTGTCAGAACAAACACACACTGAGTCCCTGTTCTCCTGAGTTAGGAGTTTATTTGAATCCACAAGATGGGACTCAGGTCTCTTGATTCAGAAGGTATCTTTTTTCCAGGCTTGTGAATGGTCTTGTTTACTCCAGCAGACCTGCAGTGTGCAAGTCAGTGCTGCTGAGGGGGAAAGAGCTGTGATTCTGAAGTAAAAGTAAATCTTGATGGGGGTTGGAACTTGATAACCTGGCTTTACAGTCAAAGCAAATGGGAGCATATTCTGTTTTGATAAGGTTGAATGTAATCGTCATCCCTTTTTCATCTGTCAGATGGGTTTTGTGAACTTGTTGTGATTGATAGGAGACTGATTATTCTTCTTCGAGTCCTTGGAGCACTCCTGTAGTAGGCGAAGTATGTGATAATTATTATTTTAAAGTCTGCTTCCCTTTTGGTGCACTCTTTTTTGCTTAACTCAGGTTCCTGTGCTTGCACTGAAGAATAATGCAGTAGCTGGGGGGAAGAATCCATGTGGATGTAGACTCTAGGCTGTAGTAGGTTGATTAACTTGATTTATGCTGATAGATCTATCTTAAATTACACCAGTGGAGGATTCAACCCCAGTTTTAAGGAGGAAGGAGGATATACTCATGGATGAGTAGTTCTTGGCAAAGCTCTCAGAAAACTTTAAAAATACATTCCTGCTTAGTTTTTAGAATAATTTTACTAGCTACTCTGATGCTTTATAGTGTTTATAGCACTAAATAACTGTAATGCCATTGTGTTTCATACTCTTTATTTTACTGCTTATCCACCATATGGTATTGATGTATATTATATTTCATATAACTCAATACAATAAACATAGTATTACAAAACAGAATTGCTGGATTTTTATTATAGAAAGGTTACCTACTGTGATGAAAATAGTATAAAATTATAGGGAAATTATTATTCCGTTTCTTCCTTTCTTTCATTTTTATTCAAGAAACAACCCATGGTAAATTAGGTGCAATTCCACAAAATTTTATAGAAGCGTAGATCTTGGTATAAAACAGTAAATAAGATCTGCTAGGATTTTATGGGTTTTACACTTGTCTTTAAAAATTAGTTTATATTTGTAATGCTTTGCCTCAGAGGTTACTTGAATATCACTCCTGTTATTGCACATTCTCAATTATTTCTGAAGGGAATGGATGCCAAGAATCTCACTTTGTAGAACAGAACCATTTATTCTTTCTGTTATTTACTCTTATGCAGATTTTTTTTTTTGCATGTTAACCATGACACCCCAATTCCTGTCCATCAAAGACTAAGTACTTAGCTAAGAGAGTAAATTCAGAGACTAAATAAATTTTCTGTCATTCTGATATGATCCTAAGCTTAATGAGATGAGCTGTCCTCTGCAGAAATATACTGCATGGCTCTCATTTTGTTGACTTAATTCCAGAAAGGGACCTGAGAGCCAAAAGGAACCACTGAAACTGCATTTTGTAAACAAACCTTCCTCTCTCAGCTGTCCGTATTGGGAGGTCCACAGAGAAGGGAAGGGAAGGAAGGCATTCCTTTCCCAAATGAATTGCAGATTCCTTAAAATCTTACACAGGGATGAAGCTTGACTGTAGCATTGTGGTTAAATACTGATGTGGGAGTGTTGTTGCTTTTATTTTTATTAAGTCCGGTCACTGTTTAATATAAAATGCATGATCAGTCCTGATGGTAGAGACAGTCCCACAACTCACTCCTACCCAAGTGTCTCTGCAGAGCCAAGCTCACACTTGTTCCCTCTTTGGCAAATCTCGACCTCCTTCACAAATCTTCAGCAGAGGAGGAAAGCCCTGCTCAGCCTAGCCTACTTCTCAGCTGCTAAAAAACTTTCCTAGGATCAGGTTTGTTTTGAGTTCACAGTTTCTAGAGCTGAACTAGATAGTGTCAGTGGGCACTGTGGGACTGAAGTGTAAAGAGCTGTGCAGGTATTTGGGTCTTCAGAGCCAAACAGGAGGCTGCACTCTAACTTTCAGTTTCAGACCTTCTGAATCTGGTCCTAAAGGTTTTCCATTTTTCACATGTGCCTCTTTTTCTAGGTCAATGACTATTCTTAAATCAATTTCTGTAACATAATACAGATAGGATGTAGAAGATGTTTGTATCTTTATATAAGCATAATGCTCTTTTTCAAATTTTCACTTAATTTTTATAAATGTAAGACTTTTTATCGGACAGATGTTACTGCAAATTAAAACCTGCATGTGGTACAGAAGGAAGTGAAAGGCAATCTGGATCAAACATATAAGGAACTGATTCCATATGCTGTATGTTTAGAAGTTTTATCTGAAAGAGGCAGCATGTAGTAAAAATTTGTCAGCCTTTCACGTCATCTGTCTGTCAAAGATGATTTGTGTTTTATTTAATGTTAGTTGAATCTGTCATCTCCCAACACTACATATTGTTTGTATCAGAGCACCAAAGCCTTGGTTTATAACATGTTATAGAGATTCATTTGTCCTGAATAATTTTTCCAGTGTGAATAACACAGACTTTGTCTTAACACTGTTATGATTTTACAGCAGTACAAGACCAGTGGAGCTACTTCACCTGCATCATCCTCCTCTTCAGTTTTACGCTAGTGTAGCACAGCTATCAGAAAGAAATCACATCTATCTACCCTAGCATTAGTGTCTTAGTCATTCTTGGTACTATAAAAGAATGTGGTGCAGGCCTCATGGAAAGAGTGCCCAAGCCAGGCTCAGGCTCCCTGCAATCATTTCAATTCATCCTGCTGCATCTGTGCCCCCCTGGAATTTTAAACAGACACACTGCAGAGGCTCATTGGGAACAAGTGAAGCTGTTCAAGTGATGATTATTCTGGCAGAGCCTGAGCAAATTAGTTAATAATTAGGTGTGAAATTAATGTACACCTTATGTTTTCCATAGTAAATTTCCCATGTTGTTAATTTGCTTCTGCAGTACCAAGGGACAAAGTACATTTAAAGAACATATGTGGGAATGAGCTAAAAGTGTCCCCAGGTAAACCCTGTTACATTTGTTATCTAAATTTTAGTATTGTATAGAGCTTTGTCTGAACTCTTTAAAATGTCTCACTCCTTAAATCCTAACTACTTATAGGGCCTGTTTGAGCAAGATTTAATTGGCTGATGAGAAAAGTAAAATATTGCTTTGTCTTTATGTTACATTATGCTAGATAGAGACATAGTATATTATTTCGTTGTTCCTTATCCTGTATATTTGCATTTCAAATGTGATATTTGAGGGTGTTTATATAGAATGTACTAGCTAAAAATTGTGTGACATGATGTTAGACCTGCAGTGTGGTGCATATTGTAGCAGTGCATTGTTAGAGCGGTTTTATGTATTACTGTATGTTGAGCAAAATGTTTTACTCAGAGGGAGTGTTTTGTGATTCTTTACTATGAGAAATACACAAATGAAGTTAAGTAGACCTGAAAGCCTTTTTAGGAGCTTGTAATTATAGGCTGCACCAAAATGCAGAATGAACACTATTGACATTTCAGTGAAATTATAGCTTTAACTGTCACCCGCAATGTAGAGCGTGGGAAGATCTCTTGGAAATCCGAGGTGTGTTGCGGTGCGCCAGTCCACCTTGCATCAATTGGGTGGACTTCCCGGCCCAAGACAGCAACGCCGAGGAAGGGCACACCCTGAACACATCAATCAGGGCATCTCCTCCCCCGTTCCTTATACATATGCATTTAGTTCTGGAAAGTTCTGTTCTGTTGTACTGTTGATTGGTTGATTTGAATAAGTTCCTCCCTCTGTTTCCCCCTATTGGTTGTATGTCACCCCTTGTCAATTCCCTATTGGTTTATCCCCTTGTGCCTCCCTCCTCTGTTGCGGTATAAAACCCCTTGTAATTGTCATTCAGGGCTCTTTTGTCGGTTCCCTTGTTGGTCTGTGTTCTTCTGTCCTTTGGGGCAGAGAATAAAGCCTTGGATTAACACCACAGAGAGTCTCCTCTCTCCTTCTTTACCTCCGCCTGTTGCCTGGTAACACCGAGACTGCAGCCCGACCCCTTGTGAGCCAAGGGCAAAAGGCTCCTCAAGGAGTTACCACCTACTCGACACAGTTCTGCCAGCTGATCGGACTTCTCTCCGAGGCTGAGGCACCTAACTTGTCGCCTGCCAGAGCTACCAGGCGGCTAGCGGTCAGCGTGACAGAGGTGATGCAAGATAAAGTTTGAATCTCTGCTCCTTTTAAAAGGTGAGGTTAGAGACATTTTGCTCTAACAGGCCATCTTTGGGCCCTTCACTATATTTAAGGCTAGCTATGCCAGATCCTTGTCTCACTGCTTATCCTGTTAACTCAGACCGTGACTTTTGCCTTCTGTAGTTTCTCCGACTTTTTTGACCTCTCTAGTTTGCTGGGCAGGGATGAAAATATCTGTAGCACACGGGAAACACATAAGTGTAAAAGCTTCTATGGGAGTAGGTAGAAGCAAGTGTCTTAAGAAGTTTAAGAAGCACACATTGCTGTAGCACACATGGCATGTAAGAAGATGAAAGGTTCTTTCTCTTTTTTTAGAACAGAAGAGAATGGGAAGTCCTTCTCTCATAAGCAGAGGGATGCCCACAGACCTCTTCCTAGTCTTGTGTCATCCTGAATGAACTTGACCTGGTACAGGAGATCATCAAGTCTTTAAGAGATTGCTTTGTTGCCTGTTCTGAATTTTGTGCTATTCAGGTGTCTCATTTTAGCTGGAGGTAAGAGTTCCATTTTGGTCAACTAGGAGCATCGGAAGATGACACGACTTTTGACAAACTCTAGCAGTCTTTGAAGTAGCTCACGTATAATGTTGGTAATTTCCCAAAGTGTTCTTAAAGCCTGTGCTAAGCAAACAATTGGAACAAAATTGAGCTAACCCATCAGGTTCAGATTAGCCTTCTTGCAAGAATGTTAACAGAGGGAATTTTTGTGATCTCTAAGGCTCTTTATTGTAGTGGTATACCAAAAGGAAGCACTTTCCTTTCTTTGGATGCTATTTACCATCAGAAACTCTAGGAATAATCTGAAGGGTAAATAGTTAGGCTGCTTGTAAACTGTGGTAGAAATATATGCCAACATTTCAGTTTACAAAGGATAGTATTTGCATATAAATCCAAAGAACAGTTTACGTAAAAATTTTTAAAAGGCTGATTCATCAAAAATCAGTTACAAAAATACATTAGGATTAAATAGAATCTAAATGTTATGGCTGGACTTAAGTGGCTTGATTATACTCTTAAATATCTGGCATTGAGTTTCCATAGTCCTAATAAACTGAATTTCTATGTCTTCCAAAAATTGTTTCTACTGTTTATCCCATTTGAATAAATATTAGTGCTTGGACTGACTGGCAGGGGGAGAGAGGCAAAACCCTTCCACTGAAGTCACTACTGGTGAAAGCTCTGAGAAGCACCTGCCATCTGGACCATGACACATGGCCAAGTGAGAAGCTATGTCTTCAGCAATATCTAAAACTGGTCTGCTCACCGTGTCCCAGGAAGAAAAATTTTAAGGCTCTCTTAGTGCAGTCTTAATTTAAAATATTTTTAATGAAAGCTTATTGTTATTATGGATTTCATCAGTTTTCTGATGTGGGTGTTCTGGTTTTTCCTCATCTCTTCTCATAATCTCGTTCTAAGGCCACCCATTCTTCTTCATGCATGCTCGTGGATTATCCTGAGTAATAGAGGACCATTGTTACCATGCTGATAGCTCTTCATCTTTTTGGATTACGTGTCTTTCACTTTAACCACAAAGTGTTTTTCTGATCTAAAACCTTCTCTTCAGTGTTAACTTATGAATACAAGAAACTTGTTATGAACTTATGAATGTATTTTATAGGTCTGTGATTGGCATTCTTTTTCCCATAACTGGTGTACTTACCGCTTCTTGCCTCCAAAGCAGAAGCTTTCCTCTTTGTCTCCTTTGCTTTTTTGCTTTCAGTTTTGCTTGAATTTGCACTAGGAATAGGAAAGTGGGAGAGGTACTTGTAGGACGTTGAATCCTTGCAGCTCTAATCAGAGCTCCATGAAGGTGCTGTCAACTGTGTTATTCACTTCCCTCTGCTGTCCCAGGTTCTTCTTCCTCCCTCTTCCTTGACCCAGCTTCCTTTGATCATCTCTCTTCCCTTCCCTATCAGTTTCTCCATGAGGTACGTAGCCCAGAGTTGCTATTCTCCTTTATGCCTCCACCATTCTCCTGCCTGTCCTCCTCCCTTACTGTTATTTTTTTTTCTTTCCCTTGTTAGGCATTGAAAGGTCAGGACCTTGTCCTCTGGGCTTTTTTGAACTTTGGGTGCTAGCCATAAGTTCATTTCACTATGGCAGAACGTCAGAGTCTATTTAAGTCAGTGGAAAGACTCCAATAATTTCAGGGAGATTTCGGTACTGGCCATGAGACCATGGCTGTGTTGGTCAGAATTTCTTTCTGTAGCAGCCTTTTCCAAGAATCCAGGGGAATGCCATGGCTCACCTCATTCTCCGAAACACTTGCCCACTATTACAGCAATGGTAACTACAGCAGCGAGAAACTCTTTCTTGACTTGTTTCTTGAGCTATTGGAAATACTACTTTTTCAGTGATCACAATATTATGAATTTTTGCTCCCTTTCCACAAAAAAGACCCTTTTTTTTAATAAGAAAGTTTCCAACTGATTCCTACAATCCATCTGCACTTTTACAATGATGCCTCACATACCAAATCTTCCTATGGTATGCAATTTCCTTAATTTTTCATAAAGAAAACCAGAAAATGCTTATTCTTAATTTTTACTGAAACTTACCGAATTGTTTCCAGTTTTACTTTATCCATATCATATTGAGGTTAACATTTTTAAAGAAGTATCTGTGACTGGTTACATTGCCCTTCAGTCAAGCCCTTGCTAAGTCTGAGGTATTCACCAACTTTAATTGTGTCTTATAATTAGTCCCAACATTCTGACCATTTCTGTTACTCTTCACTGAACTTCTTAATTTAGTAATGTTTTTCTACTTCTTGAAAGTAGTTTAAAAATTCTCCACCTATTAGCCAAATTGTCCTATTCAAAGTTCAATATTTGACTGGTAAATTTGTGTAACAAGGTGGGCATGATGTATTAATATTTTTTAATGTGCTATTGAAGAAATTACTTCACATATCTTGGAACTCCTAATTTTCTTCTTGACACATGTATCCTAACTATGTACACCCAAGTATTCATGAGTTCTTGGCTTAAGTTACACAAGATCTTTCCTCCGTAATTTTTTTTTTGACAGCTACTTCTGACCTCAAGATGCAATTTTTCCAGCCTTTAAGACTAAATCAGAATATCCTCTAGAGTCTTTTATTTTTTTTCTGATAACTAGAATTTCATGTGTTTTTAAACCCTTGGGGTTTATATGCTGGATCTGTGCTTTAAAGTTATGTCAAACGAAGATAGTACGAAATCTGTGCAAGTTGATCCACAAATTACATTTTGCTGGTTGATATTTATAATCCTTTCCTCTCATTTTACTGTGATTTCTCAGCTGTACATTTTTTTTTTCCTAATTTCTTATCCTTGCCAACTTAGATGTCTAAAGTAATTTAGTTTATTAAAAAAATCAGCATGATCCTTCATCATGGAAAAAAAGAGGTCATTGCAACATTGATTATTTTGCTATTTTTAGACGGTCAAAGAATGCTAGTGTGAGGCTGATCAGCCGTTTGTTCAGTGCTGACTATGAATTGGAGCCACGACAGAAGACAATTGTTCATGTCAAAACCAAATCCTCAAATAATTTATCAAATCTGATTTAGAATCCAAGAGAATTGTAAAGAGGATGAGACAAAGGAGATAATAAAACATTTTGGAGAGATTTCTGATGTTATCTTGTTCAGGCAAGCAAACGGTAAATTGTCCCATCTGCTTCTAAATTTCAGGCTTGGATGGAATTCCTGAATTAAAAAAAAAAAACAACACAACAAAAAAAACCCAACAAAGCACTTCCCCCTCCCCCCAAAAAAACAAAAACCAACCAAACAAAAAAACCTCATCAAAAGTAAACTGATTAAAAATGCATATCCAAATACTAGCAAAAATAGTAGATTGAGTCATAGAATAATAGACTAGCCTAGATTGGAAGAGAGAGGAAGTTCATCTGGTTCAAACTTTCATGTGAAAGGGAACCCTAGTGACATTATCTAGCACCCTGTCCACTTACAGTGATGGAGACTATCAGATAACTGGGAGATTGTTCCAATGGCTGACTGTTCTCACTGTGAAAAAATTATTTATTATATCAAGATGAAACTTGTCCTTATGGAGCTTGAGCCCATTGTCCCTCATCCTCTCCATGTGGGTGTGGTCACTTGCGAAGTGACCTCTGTAACTGCTCTTTAAGTACTAGAAAATTGTGATGAGGTCACCCTTGAGTCTCCTCTTGACAGAAAAGGTCTAATTCCTTCAGTTTTCCTTGTAAGTCAGGTTCTCCAGCAACTGAATCATCTTTGTGGCTCTCCTTTGGACCCTCTCTAGTCTTTTCATGTCTTTTTTTGGATTGTGGAGTTGAAAACTAGACACAGTTCTTGAAGCATATCCTCATTTTTGTTGGCTAATACCACTGCAGATAACCTTCAGAAATGTAATTAGGAGTTACACTCTTTTTACTATCTTGAAACTCAGCTAAATCTTGGGTTTTATTCACTTTGCATTGATAGTATTCTTGCAACTTTTTATAAAAGACTCTTTGTGTATATATATATACAAAGTATATATACTTTGTATATATATATATATATATATAGTTTGCAGGAGGATTTTGAGGAGGAGGAGTACTTACAGTTGATGAAATATTTCTTCTTTGTCCTGTTAAATTCTGGTAAGCTTCTGCTGAGATGTAAATGCCCTGATACTGCCATTTTCCTTCTTTAACACATGGACCACAAGAAAAGACTATGATAGCAAGCTGAAATATTCACAGACCATGAAACTTTGTCTGGGCTGATTCAGAAGCCAAGGCAGAAGACAGTTGTTCTTTCTAATGGAATCAAATATGCAATGCCAAAATACACAGTTAAGACTGGAATTAGCTCTATCTCCAAATCTGCTGCAGTACCCCCAAAATTCATGTGTTTCCCTGAAGTATGATATACAGAGCAAGGTGGGGAGAAGAAAATCTGAGTTCTTGTTAATTGTCTCCCAGACAGAGCAGGCAATCCCCGTTTCATCATGTTAAACTACATGGGTATGGAGAAGGGAAGGAAGGAAATAAAGTTATGGCAAAACTGTTTTGGGCAGTGACACATAACCTAGAAGTGTCTCAGAACTTAGCAACTAGAGATACATTACAGATCCTTCCCTTTCACTATTGCCAGGAGCCGCAGTCATTCACCAGGGCTGCAGTGCCCAGATGCTGTCTAAACACAGAAAGGGCAGTCCCCGTCAGTTTACAATCACAGAATAAAAATAATAGGAGAAAGCAAGAAGCAATATGCTAAAAACCATGTATTTTCTGGGTCAGAATTTGGAAATGTCAAATGAACTTTTCTTGCAATACCAGCTTTCAGACATCCTAGTAGGCACTCATGTACTAGGATCAGGCATATACCCCAAACACAGGTTTTAATACACAAAGTAATGTATTTTGGTGTTTAACTTTTCAAACCATAACTCATGTTTCTTTAACAACAGACAGTTAAAAGTATGCAAATAAATATATCATTTTAATAATAAATTAAGATAAAGGCATTGTTTTATACTGAATTTAAATGAATTAATTATGATCATCACTTGTCCTCTGGATAAAAAAAGCTTCCCTCACCTATGTTCATAGATTTCAGCAGCTTTGATGGGATTTTAAAAACTAAGCCTTAAATTCTGCTGTCAAGCAGTGGACAAAAGATCTTATGAAAGAAGTAGAATTTAATGAATTGGACTCTTGAAGATACCAACTTTAAATGAATTCATTGATTAATTAAATGTTGTATCCACTCTGAAGATTTCAAATCCATCTAGTAGTAGAGAAGGAAATGCAATACAATCTATTTTACATCTAAGTTGGAACAATTTCTACCAGTTAGAGTAGTCTCCAGAATGCTGATCCCAGGGAAAACCATGGAGCCAGTCCTCTTGAAGGACATTTTGGGGCAGGTGAAGAAGGAAGTGATTGGCAAGAGACAGCAGGGATTTTCCAGGGAGTGATCAATCATACCTTACCAAGCTGACAGCCGTCAATGCCATTTACCTTGACTTTAGCAAGGCTTTCAACAGAGTCTTCTACAAAATTCTTGGAACTAAGTTGAGTCATTACGCTGTGGATGGGTGGGCAGATGGTTAAAAAGCAGTTGGATGGTTGGGCTCAAAGGACAGAGAGTAATTAGAGGATTGTGTTTACCTGGAGGCTGGTGGCAGTGGAATGCCACCAGTGGCTCTGACCTGGGACCTGTTCTGTTTGACATCACAGGAGCACCCCAGTCAGACCTCAGCACTGAGCCTTCTGTAGCAGGGCTCCAGCAAGGACCTCCCAAGTGTTTTTATCATATAGCCTTTGTACAACTGTTGATGTCTGCATTCTGTAAAGGATATGTTTAGAAATTATACATTTTCTTTTCCTTTTAAAAGACTGTTCTTATCATGTAAGTAAATTTTTCAATTGCTTACAGTAGGCACCAGACATGACTGAGCTCTGTTGAGGTTGAACAATATGTTACTAACACTTGAGCATTTAATCTAGTGTAGACTCTAAATAGAGTTCTTAGAAATGAGGATTTAATTTTAAATGTCAGAGAAAAAGAAAGCAAAATCAAAGTAGTAGGAATAGATCTATTTACTAATGAAAGAGACTTGCTAAGTGGCAACCCTGCTTACTAGAATTTGAACTTATTTGTCTGAATGAGCACTGAGTCAGAAAAAGTCATTCTGAAACCAGCTGAGCACAAAAAGCCAAATTCAGTACTCAAATGTATTCACAGAGCTATCATTTACTGGGAACAGGATTGGCTCAGAGCATGGAAATGAATAAGCCTTTGCCAAGCAAAGAAAAACTGAGACAAATTTCAGAAACCACATCACAGGAACATTTCCCCATTGTGACTGTGGTTGTGGTGTGGTAATCTGCTGAAGTGAGGGAGAAGAGAAAAGCATGAAATCAGGCAGGAAAATGTGTCTGCAGGCACCAAGCAGTAAGAGGGCTGCAGCATAGTGGCAAGGTGCCTCACTGACTGTAACTCCTTCTTAAAAAGCTGAAACTGCATTTTAAAAAAGTTTATTAATTCTTTACAGTCATTTGAAGAATTATGGATGGATGTGCTTTGTAAAAGTGATACTCTGCTTGTTGAATCATAGATATATTCCTCCTGATCAGGCATTTTGCTTTTACTGTACTGTTTTTCGCTTTCCACATGTGTGACAATTGATAACTTGTGTTACAGAAGGTCAATCAATAGACCTGTTTTCACTACATTACTGAAGTTTGCTTTAAATAGTTTTATTAACAGTAAGGAAAATGAAACTAACTTAACATGAAAATATAACTTGCTGTGTGATCAATTAAAAGTTATTTAAAATATTTTTAAGATTATTGAACTGAATTACACTGTACAAATTTGGAGAGGCCAAAAAACCACAAAGTCTAAATTTGCCTAGATCTTCAGGACAAAACACTAAATCTAAAGCAGTTATTGAATTTTAATTTAAATTTAAATCTAAAGCAGTTAATGAATGTTTGATTCAGGTTTTGGGGGGACAGTGGAGAATAATTTTGGGAGTTCTTATTCTGTAGAATTACTAAATTACTACTAGACAAGCCAGAGTTAATTTCATTCACGTTGCTACCTTTTTGGTTTTTTTCTAGGCTGCGAAACCTTTTTCTGGTATTTACAGTGGGACCAGATGGTTGTAAAAGCTTCTCTTAGTGCTCCTGAGCAGACTTAGAGATAGCACTTAACAAGTGTAATGGACCCGAGGAGGTGGTGCTGCACTGTTAGCTGAGCTGCCATTTCAGTACTATCAACAAGTCTGAGCACAGTGAATTCCTTTCCTTGCTATTTTTTTTTCCAATGGGGAAAAACCCAGAGTCAGCAATGTGAGTTTTAAACTGTGGAACTTCATTATTTACTCAAAGGATAAATGAAGCCATTCACAATCTAAATCCTTTGTGCTCTGTAGATGCAAGGTGTCTGCAATAGGAAGCTGGTCCCAGGAAACCAGAACAGGATCCCTGCCTACCCAGCAGGGCCTGGAGTGTTTCTCCTTTGGTAACGAGCTCAGCCTAACAAAGTGCACAGTACAGCGAACATCATACAGTCTGCATGCCAATGCCTGTGGCCACTGATCTGGCTACAAATAGAAGTCATTAGACCCACACTGATTATGCATGTACTGAGTAGGAGATTACCAGCAAAAGCAACAGCAGTTCTATCTAGTAATGTAGTTACGTGATGGTGGCAGAAATACTTAAGAAGAAATAGGTGTTTCCATTGCTTTAGGCTTTTGCTTCAGCACAGCACCATAGTGCCTCATGTTCCTAGCCCCACTCAACATTCAGCTTGTGTCTGACTAGTATAAAGAACAGAAACCCACAGTCCGCTGAAGAAAGCAAGCAGGCAGCTTTACAGGGTCCAGTGAGCCATATGAACCTCTGATAGCTCAGATAGACCAAACATTTGAGCTGGCCATAAAGTTCCCACTTTTCCACCAAAGAGGACAATGTTTGGCCAGTGCTGCATACTTGTTGAACACTGGCTGTACACCTTGCCATGTGTGCTGTGTCTGTGTAGGCAATTTAATGAAAAGTCACAGCGTCCTCTCCTTTGTCTACTGATGATACATTTCTGTCCCATATTACAGCTTCCATTATAATGATACAAAAAAAATTAGAAGCATGAAAAATTGATGGGGCAGTGTGTTTGCTTTAAAACCCACTGGCATTCAGATATGTTATGTTTAATAAAATGAGATGTGAAAAAAATTCTTTTTCTTTGCTAATTAAAAAAACTGTACAGATACTGTAGTTATGGTTTGGTCTGCTCCAACACATATTCTTGATGGTCTTTTCTACACTTCCCTCAGTTTTGCATTGTGCTTCTAGCTAAGATTGCCTCTTAATTCTGAGTTTTTGTCATTGTTTAGTGCAATTGTAACTCTTGAGGAACACTAAGCCCTCGCTGCACCCTGAGCATGTCTTTGGAGGGCAGAGAGAACAAAAAATGAATTATAGCTAAGCAGTGATTTCTCAATGCATTTTAATACAAGACTCTATACAAAGAAAACAGAATCTATGGCTTGAGTGGCAGGAAAGAAGTGGTTGACATCAAGGATAAAGGAAAGGCAGGGAGGTAAGATGTGTGCTTGAACTGAGAGGTTATTTCTGCCACATGGATTTTGCAGTGGTTGCTGGAGGCTTGAAACAAAACACCACCTGAATTTGGTTATTTAAAGTGATAGTAACAGCTGCTTTAATGCAACAAAACACACTGTGGTTCTTGTGTAAATTTTGATCACTGTGTAAGTGACTTGACTAACTTCAGTGAGGTAGTGTATGGAAGGTTCCACTAGGAGGAGAAAGGGCATGGCCATTCAGAGCTCTCTCCGAGTGCTTATTCAGAGTGACACACTGTGAGGATGTTAAAACATGGAGATATAGGTTTTCAGAAAAGATAGTTAATTTTTGGGGTGTTTTAAGAATTTTTCAGGAAACTTTGGTGGGGGATGCTTTTTAGGAAATGCCGTGTATTCATGCCCTACACAGCTCCTTTGTGTTTCCTTTGCACACATCACTGCCAGACACTACTGAAAATCTCAGGCTACCTTCTTGCATCAGTTCTAGGTGACAGGAGAAACCTCCCAAAACTAATTAAGAGAGCCACTTTAGCGTCACAAGAAAGAATATCCTCTGTGAATAAAACATGCCAACTTCTGTTTGTGCACCCTTCCTCTCCAGCTAATGGCATCTGTTCTGTGTGCCAGTTTATCCTGTAGTGCTTGTCCGTAACAGCAGGAAATTGAAATTTGAAATTTCTATTTAAGAAAGCTGCATAAAGAGTTTGCATTCTCCCAGTTCAACTACTTTTGAAAATAAACCCTCAGTACAAGGATGCCAGAAAGCACATTAAAACCTGCAGTCTCTTGTGGACTCAGAGCAGATACTCTTGGCTAGAGTAGGAGCAGGGATTTTTGGCAGAAAGAGAAGGACCAGCATGAAAGACCAGGAGAAAAAGAGAAAAAAGGGTTGGGGAAACTACAATGAAAGAGATAAGCTGAAGACAGAGTCACAATGAGATTAAAGTTGGCATTAGAAATATATAATGACATTATTTTCCCAGTAGTGCAAAGCTGTGAGCTTGCTGATGGAATAAACTCAGTGCTTAATGCCATCTGCTCTTGCTGATGGAAACAGTGTCTTGCTGAATGTAGAGGGTGGAACATTCCTGAACATGTTAATGCTATAAGCTGCTCATAGATTAGCATGGTCTGTCGCAGAAATGCTTGAATTAGAGAAGAAAACGACTCATCACGGCAACTTTTCAAGAGTCCTTAAAGGTCTCTTGCAGGTCTACTGCATGCAAGTGAGCGACTGACCCAGCAGTGATCTGAGAACACTGAAAAATCTTATCTGCAGGCATAGATCCTGTTTGTGCCTGCAGGCAACATACTCAATTTACAGCCAAAACTGAAAGCCTTTTGAAAGTTGGACCTTAAGGTCATACCCTCTGTCCTAAAGTCTATCAAGGAATTTTCCCCTACAAGATATTCCAGGAGAGTTTTGTAGTGCATGCTTGCCTTGTTTTGTTTTCTTTTTGATGTGGCAGAAACAGCAACCTTTGTGAGGGTTCAGATAATCAGATTTGCATTTTGTTTAGCCAGACTCACTGCTACTATTTTGCAAATAACTCCCAATATAGTTTTATACTCCGATTCATTATCACAGTATTTGGTCATCTTTCAGCTAAAAAATAACAGCAAAGAAGTTCCTGAAGGAATTCAGAGTCCTTGGCATTTTCTTTTCTTTGGCATTTTTCTTTTTCAGTCTCTGTGATTTTTAACTTTTGAGATTCTTTTGATTTGGTTTACTGATTTTTTTTCTTCAGATTCCTACAATACAGGTTGGGGGTGCATGGATTAATATTTGTTAGTACAAAGCAGCGTGGTTCTTAGATGAAACAAGGAATCTTTTCTGTTTAAGGTTTTGCTGTATTTCCTGAAAAACGTGAGATTATAATAATTTCTAATTTCTTTTTTTTTTTCACCATAACTAGATTCCTTCAGTGAGGAATGCTTTGTCTCCATACTCTCACAAACTTTGTCCCATGCTTTTCAGCTTGGCACTGCTATAAATCAGTTTTCTCCATAGTAGAGATTTTACCCTATAAATGTTTGCATACACCGAGCACCTCTCCTCAAAAGTGTCACACTATTAGTATTGATTTTTTTCAATTTAATATTTTCTCATGACTTTCTCAACCTTCAGAGTTCTTTAATGTAACTATTTTAACTCTGAAAACTCACTGATTTGCATTCTTCTGGTATTATTATTAAGTATCCTTCTGGGTAAATCTGAAGTAATTTAGAACTGTAAGTCTCAAACCTGATAAAGGCAAAACACTTAATTTGTTTACAGTATTTACATTAACAAAAATTGTTCAGTGGAACTGGGTTATAAACCAGCTAGTTTATACAATACTGAAGTCAGCTCTTTTAGATGATTCCAAGGGCCTAAGAATAACAAATAAGGCAAAAATTAATTCTTTAACTGAGAAGCTGCTAGCTAAAAGAATAAATAAAACAAAATCAGAAAAGATTTAGGAGCATAGGGGTAAATGGATAGAAGGCATGTAGGCAATCCAAAATTATTTGATTTCTCTCCCTGTTTTTGCTTATTTTATACCACCGAGTTAGTCCATTGAAAGTCATGCTCCATTTATAATATTCTAAATGATCGGTGAATCTGGCTAAAATGACATTCAAAATCTCCGTTAAGTACCAATCGTGTAAACGGGAGCCCAAAGGAAGCACCAACTGAATTACCTAGGGTGAGGACCGTGTTAAGACATGGAGTCATAGACTTCATGTTAAAGTTCTCTTCTGCCAGGCCTCCTTTGGAATGTAACTGCTTACCCCTTTTCCCTGACAGACTGCAGGTGACAGAAGTGCTCCAGTGTTCAGGGGCTCTTGCAGCAACCGCCAGCCTTTGCTTCAGCTCTGTCTACATATGGGTCATTAATTTCCACATCATCAGTGCTGAGAATGAAAGTACAGTTGACAATTGGTTAAAACATTCTGTTTGGTGAACTCAAAGGAATCTCATGTAGTTGTTTCCGTCCCTATCTGGGCTCTTAGCAATGGTGTGTGGGCAAGTGTTGATCTGTTGGCTATCTGAAGCACCCTGCTGTGCAGAACTGGGCAATGCAAAACCATCTTACTTGGTGTTTGTGAGTTGTCATTGGCAATGAGGACTGTAAAGTACCCTGCAGATGTAGGGAACATGATTTGTAACAACGTAAAAATAACAACTGAAAAATGATCCATCTGTTAACAAAACCCAGTTTTTATTGTAGAGCAATTCGCTAAGTGTAGCCTTCTTTTGCTATATTACAATACGTTATTATGGGTAATTATTTTGAAAGCTTTTGTGGGACAGTAAGCATTAAACTCAGTTATCTATATTTGGCATTTAGTTTGAGATATTCTTAGGCACAGTGTGTGGTATCCAGATGCTCCAGAACAGTGTAGGCATCCTGTTTGTACTGTGTCACATCTGCCAGACACATGCACATGTCTGAAATGCCCTAAGGCATCCCAAATGGCACTAGGTGTCTGTTTTAGTCTGCTGAATCAATCCTTCTGTGTTACTTTCAGGTGAGCTTGAGCTGAAGCTGGGTTTAAGCTAAATAATTTAGGAACTAACTTTAGTTCAACTTAAAGGAAAGTCTTGTCAAAGGGCTGAGCATCTCCTATATTTCTATTCTTTTTCACAGTCCCATGAATATCCTAAGTGCATCAAATGGCCCTAGCCACATGTAAATATAGGCAGTCTCACCATGTGCAGTTCATGCAACTAGATTTTATCCTTAACATCTACTTAATTTCTGTTTAGGCTCCTACATCCTGTGTATGAAACCATACCTGTCACTGAAGTGTACCATGTTAGTTCAGTCTATCTGCTTTTGACTAATACACTCATCCCGCTTAACTCTGAGGCACTTAATGCAGAATTTAGTTACAGTGTGGGATTAGAGTGGTGAACACAGAAATTAAACAAATGAAAATGAAAGACAATCAATTCCTTCTCTTTATGTTTTAAATAAAATACAAGGGCTTATGATTTCTGATGGGAGGATCATCACTGAGTTAGCCTACTCAGTGTCTTATTTTAATGTGCATTTTAGCACCGAAAAAACCCTGCTGTCATACAAGTTTTTTCCTCCAAGTGACATCTCTCTTACAATCTGCTATTCTTATCAATTTTGAATTTTCCCAGGTAAACTCAAGTTAGAACCCATAGTTTTTGTTTTCCAGGGGTTAAAAAAAAAAGCTAGTTTTCTATATCAGGAAAATACTTCTTCATAAGTAACAGGAAAAAGGCATGGATGTTTGGCATATTAGCATCTGACTGTAGTTATATTTTAAAATATAAATGCATGAAGTAGAAATGTGATACTTGTCAGGTTCCTACTACAAAAACGTGTTTCAAAGCTGCACAGTCCACGTCACCTTGAAGAATTCTTTACCTAGCCCCAGGAAGAGCTCCAGTTCAGTGCCCATCAAAAGGGTGTGAGTTTCATAGAGGGAACACAGAACTTAGTTCCAAGCCTCTCAAAGATAAATGGAGCAAGAGCTTTAGGATGTGTCAATAGATACAATTTTATAATATTCTAGTGACAAATCAGGAGCTGATTTCATTCCGTGTTGTACTGAGGTAAATTTGATTGTTACTATGGACCAATGAGCTACTTGTGCTTGATGGGCACCATACTGCTTCCATTGAGGTCCTTGAGCTGTGTCAAGGGTGGTCCACAAGAGGTATTCCATAAGAATAAATCCATGCCCTGCAGCTGCCAGAAGAAGTAGGATCAGCAGGAAGAGTTAGTGGTGGCTGGAAGGATCAGACAAGCAGATGGATATATCTCTGATATGGAATCATAGTGCCTTGGTGGCACACTCCTTCAGTGCAGCTCCCCCTTACTAAAATTCCTGGTGTCCAGATAGAAATTTATACTCTTGATGATGGCAAATTATCAAACAGACAAAGAAACTATTTGTAAATAAATATTATCCCTCAGTTTTTCTGATCTTTTTGCTCCTAATTAGTTCTCCATAATAAAGATTGCCAGCCTTTCTCAGCAAAGCAGTCTCTTGTCTTGGAAGTCATCCCACTGAAACTCTATAGGAGTTCCTGGGCAGAAAGATATTATTCATTTCACTAAAATCATTTAGAAGATGAAGGGTGCTTGTGGAGAAGGCTGTGTCTTTACATCAAGACAGCAGCATATGCGGCAATTTGACTGTGACATTAAAACCGTGCACCCTGGGCTCTCAGGCAGGTGACATTGCCAGACTGACATTGCCCAGCTTCTGACAATTTTCCAGCTTGTGCAGCTGTTGAGAACATATGGGCCTTAATGTTTCTGTGCTTAGCGAGTCTTCGTCTTGTTTCTCTTACGTAAACATACACAGACCACAGCCTGCCTCTACTGAGCACACTGAACATTAAAATAGCAGATTTGTTTTCAGAACAAGAAAGTAATGGATTCAAGTCTTAATTATTGAATAGCTGTGTTGTCTTTTAACAAATCTGAAACTGTTGCCAGTTCTGTGATCTGCTTCTTTGATACTGGTAAAGATCTTATTTGTGAGTGCATTCAGCTACATCTATATGAGAGTCTGAAAACTCTGAGCTAAAGCACAGCTTGCTTCTTCCTGATTATACTGAACATTTTACAGATATGGGAACATTGCATTTTAGTTGACTACCATAATTTAGGTAGAAAGGTAGGTGCTGCAAATTTCAGTGCTAATTAAACAGAATTTTTACAGCAAGAGAAAGTGATATATCCTAGTTGTCCAAATATGGGTTCAGTCCAATCTGTCTTCTTAATTGCACTGCAACAGATTATTAAATTATTCAAATAAATAATAGAAAAAACTTCAGCTAAAATCCTGCTGAAGGGGAAAGTGCCTTATATAAAAATGGCTTCATATTATTTTGTTCTGCATTCTGACAAATACACAGCCATCAATATCCTTGCTTCAGTATGACAGAATTGTTCACATTAATAGCTAGCTATTTGGGTCTCAATATGAATACTTACTTAAAATGTTGATAAAATTGCCCTCATATTTTTAAATGGACAGACCATGACAAACTACATTACCCTCCAGCATTATTTAATAATTCAGCAAATTTAAATCTTGAGAATTTTAGTAATTAAACTCCAAAATGAAGCAGATGCATAAACCAGCTATTTCCTCATGCCCCAATTCAAGATAGAAAGAAAATTCAAGTCTTTTGGCAAATTATGCTTTGGATGGAAGAACCCTATGTAACAGATAGTGAATGCTAATCCTTCAATAGCCAAGCTATTTTAAAACCACCTGAGAGGAATTCATATGCCTATGTTTGTGTTTACAGCTGGAGGAAAAGTTGAGAGTAAGGCAACCAGATCCTAGAATCACATAGAGAATCACTGCTAGGAAAAATCCTGTCTCTGCATAAATGGGAGTTTTGGTCTCAGAAAGTGAAAAAAATAATTTTGAACTCCTGGTACTAAGATACGGGAATAAGGTATGAACCTATTGATAGTTCGGCAAATCACACTAGTGCACTCACCTGTGCAAAAGCTCAGCCTTGGAAGCAATTACTGGTTAACAATCTGGAGCACAGGAAGGGCTAACCTACAGAAGAAAATAGATCAGGGATAACTGGAAGACTTGTGGACCTTCAGCTTTGGGAGAAGGCATTGAAACCTGCAGACTGGAATATCATTCCATATTTAGTAATCACAGTCCCCAGATGGTTATCTTAATCTCCTTTCACCTCCAAATAAAAGTTTGCACCTGCTTACAAGATGTCAATTATTTTGATTTTTCTGATTGTGAGCTTTAAGGCAGGCTGTCCATCCCAGATACAGTAGATACAATGTGTACCACAGAAATTTTACATTGAAAAAAGCTGACTCTGTCTTTTAATACAACCTCTTTCATAGCCATATCTTCCTTCAGTACATTGCCAGGGGTGGTATGTGTCAAATATAACCCTGGTTGACAAAAAGAGAATCGTTTCCAAAAAAGGCGACCAAAATGAGCTAGAATAAGGTCTAGCAAAACCATTAATGGTGCAGCACTGCATATGTGCACTCCATAACTTTGGACAAAATTCATAATGAGGGTACACTTCTTATTGAGTATATCCAAACAGTAAATCTCACGTAAACGAGACACTTCTAGAAATTATCTTTCAAAGTAAGGCCTTACAACTGAGATAATTCCCATTTCCGACATTTATCCTTTGTTTGCTCCACCTTGAGCCATGATTTAAAGTCCAAGTTTTTTCAGTACTAAATCTGATTTTCAGAACTTTGTTAATTCAGGAAAGTTCTTAAAACTGAGCAGGGCACACTGCTTATTATGAAAGCAAATATAAAACAAGGTAAAAAGACAAACAAAAAACCAAATGGAAAAGGCAAATTGAAAATCTGTGTCAGTGTAATGATCACAGTAAAACAAATGCCTCAATGTGGTTGTTTCAAGAACAAATCAGATTACATTTTTAGAAGTATAACCCATATTGAAGCATTAATAATATCACTATCTCTTTTGTACCATTAATATTTTGTACAGACCTACGTGCATTTTTCTTCCAGAAAAAACCCTTACACTTGTGAAGGATGCACCACTGTTAAGACCAACTCCATGGTGAGAGCTCCTTCCAGCTACTGGAAATTATCAAATATATTTTCTAAAGAGAGTTTACTAGAAATGTCTGTAGCAAGATTGAATAAGTTTGTGCATATCCATCTCGCAGTGCATGGCTTTCTATAAGGAGTTTTCATGTCTATGTGATACGTTTCTTTTTCAGATTGTTTCATCTTTTTTGATCTGATCTTTAAAAATCACCCATGCCTTTGGCAATATCTCTTTGTACTGTTCATTTCATTGAGATTGATCTTCACAGTCTTCAAAGAGGACACAAGAAATGGACATCTTTGATTTTCCTATAGGTCAGCTCTCCCCAATACAATGAAGAAGACCTCAGTTGTTGAAATGCAAAATCAGAAGATTTAGAGCTGGAAATAGCTTTCATTATGTCCTCTCACCCATGGTTTTGCTGTTTCAGAATTGTTGTCTTTTGAGGGTTTGTGTCCAAGTTAGTTATAAACAGCTCAGGCCATACAAAGACTGAGAACGAAAGGAAGCTTCCATTCCCAGGCAGTTGGAAAATATTTTCCTTCATTCAAGAGCATCTTTCTACCTTTTATTTTCATTTTTTGTATTTTCTCACCTTGCCTGCACCAAACCAAATAATCAGGCAAAGAAAATCCTAAACTTTACCATTATCCTTCATTTCTATTTATATTACTGGCTTGGAGTTTAGATTGCACTGTTCTGTCTACTATCTCCTGCTGTAGTCTACATTTCCTTCTGGACAGTCATACGGGGTAGGTCTTATTATCAGCGATTTTTGCTGAAAATCAAATATTAGAAATAAATTAATATGGGTGTGTATATGTCTTCTTTTTAGGGGTGAACAAGCGGAGTACACATGTTCTGGAAGGTCCATTGTGGGTTAAAGAAGTCAATCGATATAGCAACCACAAACTGTAGTGTGCAAATAACTCATGTTGGAAATAAGAGTTGGAATTACATGTTACAGGAGCATTCCCGAGACATTCTTAAAATACATTAATGTAAATATTTAAATGGATAGTTTTGAGCAGTTGATACTTTTGTAATTATCAAACTGTGCCTGGAAATATCATGTAAATATATAAATGAAATGTCTAAATTAATTAGATATTCTATTTACTGTGGTTATAATTTACTATTTCATGATTGCTACAACAACTTAAGACTATTGGAAGTCTTACCTCTTTGATGGAATTCTTGACTTTCTGTTAATTTATTTACCCCAACATTAACTTGTATCTACAGTAGAAGTGGAGGGCCTCCTGTGCTTTGATTATCCTATAGAGTAATAAGAAAGCATTTAAACTTCTGCCGCTTACGTCCACCAGTGACTCCACGTATTACCTAAGGTTATTTTCCTTAGAGCTTTTTGTTTTTTTCTCCCAAACGCATACAATGCCTTTTCTAGAAGTGACATCAGACATGTCCTCAAGTATCATTACTAGTTGACACTTCTTCTATTAACTTACTGTAAAGGAATTTCAATGCTTCTAGAGATAATTAGATCTCAAGCGATGTTAAGTACTTTTTTTTTTTTCAGGTAAACATTATCTCCAGAGACAAACACTAAGGATTGACATACAGTCTCTGAAATTGAAATTTTTGTTAAAACAATTGCTCTATCATATTTCCCAGAAGGAATTGACCAAATCAATTACAAGTAATCACTCACTTCATGTGCAACTGACTGATACTTTTGCTGAAAAATGTCTGTGTTGTAGGTTTATTGACAAAAGTATGCAACATGTTGTTCCCAGAAGAACCAGAACATTTTAATAGAGTAATATGAATGACAGAAAAGAACAAAGAAGACAATTAATGACAATTAATTAGTTGTGCTAATAAACCTTGAAAACCCTGGGGTACTAGTCAAATCACTGCACCATGTAAATGGTAGATGTAGTCTGGGGGGCGTCAGGCTCAGCATCACCAGTCAGGTGAATGATGCCTTAGGTTTCAAATCCTTTATTCCCTTACCTGTGTCTAGTCTCTGTTTCTAGGTAGCCAACCAAGGCATCACAAGGGAGGGGATTCTCCCACTCTGCTCTGCACTGGGGCAACCTCACCTCGAGTGCTGGGGGCAGTTTTGAGTGCCATGACATAAAAAAGAGATTAAACCATTAGAGAGCATCCTTGAGGGGAAGCCGTATGAGGAGCGGCTGAGTTCAGCCTTCACTTGGTTCAGCCTGGAGAAGAGGAGACCGAGAGGACACCTCGCTGCAGTCTACAACTTCCTTCAGGGACAGGACCTGAAGTTTGTCAGGGGAGGTTTAGGTTGGATATCAGGAAAAAGTTCTTCACCCAGAGGCTGGTTGGGCACTGGAGCAGGCTCCCCAGGGAAGTGGTCACAACACCAAGCCTCGCAGAGCTCAAGAAGGGTTTGGACAATGCTCTCTGGCACATGGTGTGACTCTTGGGGATGGTGCTGTGCAGAGTTGGGAACTGGACTTGATGATCCTTGAGGGTCCTTTCCAACTCAGCTTATTCTGTGATTCTGTGACATGCAGAAATCCTGGTACCTGACTTAAAAACAAGGAATAGCTTTCTGAGATGTACTGTTTTTGCTGAAAGATGATTGATTTTGCGGATGATCCAAGCTGATAGATGGCAAAGCAAGCATTCCATCAACTTTTCTCTTACTAGAAAAACAGAACGAAACAAATTATTGTTGATCAGTTTGTCAAAGTCTGAAAATGTTATGACAAGTTTATATTATAGACCATGATATAAAAGACTTTGAAATGTATTTCAAGAATCATTACTTTCAGATGGAAACCCTTCAGAACTCAGTAGTTTCTAATTCTCAGATACTCATTTCTGAACTAAGAGAAGAAAGGCTATAATGAACCGAGACTCCTGATATCTGAGTGAAACTTCTTTTAACATTTAGTCAATCCTTGCATTCCTAAACTGAACAAAAAAAAAAAAAAAGGTGTATTCTTTAATATATATTATAAAAAGCGTTTGTGTGTGTATGTGTGTGTGTGTATGTAAGCTGCTGAAGGTATCAGGAATCAATGAAACAGAAAGGCTGTGGAGCGCCTTTCTGGTTAGGAAGCGGGATTCCATGGAGGGGAATCACTGCTGCCACCGGTCTACAGCCTCCCTTTGGCCTCTAACGTGCCTGGCTCCCGCCCGTCCCTGATCCAGCCGCCTTACCACCTTATCCCCGATCCAGCCCCGCTCCAGCCGCGCGGCGGGGCCGGGGGTCTCCGCTGTCTCGCACCGCCCCCTGGCGGGACCTGCGGGAAACGCGGACGTCCTGCCTGGCCCCGGCTCCCCCCGGCCAAACTTCTGCCTCCTTCTTGTTCAAAATCCCAGTTTCGCGTAAAATAAAAATTTTTATCTTTAAATTATTTAGTATCATAATGTAGACATCAATAAAACTTTTGAAGTTTAAAAAAAATTTTTATTTTGATCGTTTCCTTGTGGTTTTATGTACTTTTTTTCCTAAGTATAGAGCTTTTTTTATTTAGATGTAGGGCAAATCTGAATAGGGACAATATGAAAATTCATATGTTATGTCCTTCAATGTCTTCGAGGTTAATCTTCTGTTTTGGCAGATTATACTTCTTTCTAGCCACCAAAGCTTCAGACCCTGGTTAGGACTGGGATGTCAAAACAGTCCTTCAGGCTTTTTGCCCAGAAGCATTTATTCTTCTTGGCACAATGTGAAAATTGTGTCTAATATCTCTCTGCAACCTTGGTCTGCAGAGCTGCTTAGAAATGTGAACTTGTCGTAAACCCGGTAATTAACAGGGACAGAAAGAAAGATTACGCCTCAGCGTAATATTTGGAATTAAGTCAAAGATTTTTGGTTTAAAGACACACAATGTTTCTGGTGCTGATTTCTGTTTTAGGTCTTTCTATCCTGCTGTAAAAGCCTGGAAGCTCCAAGTCAGCAACTGCTATGTCTGGAGACACCTCATTTTCTGAGAAGTCATTAATTGCTTCCTTCTGTGACTGCTGAGGGGCGTGCTCGTCTTGAGAGCATGAAGCTGCTTGGTGCCTCAGTCTGTGTAAGGAAAGCATCTTTCTAAGCTAAAACAGGAATTTGAATAGGTTGTGTTTGTGGTGATAGTCAGTGTGGCCACACTGACCAGTCCTGTGGTGTAAGGATCCCTTTTATGGATTTGATCTGCAAAGATCCTCACTATGCTTCTTTCCTGAATATCTTTAGTATTGTCAAGGAAAAAAAAAGGCAATGATGCTATAATTTTTGTTCATACTTTTGTTGCTTTTGTTTTCATCCCCAAGTTGAATACACTGGCAACCAATCATAGTTTTATGGGAATAAACCTTCCTCAGGACAATTTATAGGACAAAAGAAGCTATATGCTTTTTCCAGCTCTCGGGAGTTTACAAAGGAGCCAAAAGATGTTTCCCACATTTTCAGTGTGTATTATTGCCTTAATGTGTTTCCCTAGATTTCATGAGTATTCAGAATAATTACATGCAATAAATACTCAATTCCCAGTTGCCTGTCTTATAATAAATCTGCACATACCTACACCATCAGAGCAAAACACTTATTTTAAAACTCACGGTGAGTTGTTACAGCAGAGACCAGTGGTAGAACTGAGCTGTTTTATGGCGGTATATATAGCACCAGGGCTCTCAACACATGCACTTCTCAGATGTCGTCTGTGGGTCAAGCAGATTGCATATCAAGGACTTTTACAATTTCACACTGAGACTTCTACATTTCCATTTCAAAGGCTGGTAGAGACCCTATTTGTTCTTGATGTAGAATTCCTTCTTGAAATCAAATGGTATTGAGGGCAAGGAACAAAAGTTGCATAAGTATCGAAGAGCTATTTATGTCCCATGCAAAAGCAAAAAATTTGTGCAAGTGCATCAGTATCACTTGACTCTACATGAATTCATAAAAGGATCTGTGTTTTATATAGTCATTCATGAAGTAATCCAAAGAGATTTTACTTCTGTTTTAGCATTTAACTTGTAGTTTATAGTATGTATTTCCCTGTCCTGTACCCAAGATTAGCCCCCATTTTCTGGCTTACTTAGCTAATGAGCAGGATCTTCCTTTATAAGTAAACGTTTTCAGCAGTATCTTATACAGATATCAGCTTAACTGGCTTCATACCCATGCCTGCTTTCCAGGTTTAAGAAAAATAATTTACTCAGAGAAGTATAAACAGTGAATAAAGAAGTTCATCCAAAATGTCGTAGTCACTCACAACTTCCACAGAATAGTGTGCAGTGGGTGGCCAAAGGGGTTCTCAGACTCATGTACATTGTATCTGCTCGTGCTGTGATCATCTGAAATCGACAGAAATAAATGTACTTTCTTTAGCACTGTGTTATGAATACTTATCCCATTTTTAGGGCTATTTTTGAAAAAGATGTTAAGAAAAACAAGTATTTTTTCTCAATTATTTCTCAGGTTGTTGAACTTTTCAATTCTTTTTCATATAATCATAGAGTGGTTTGGGTTGGAAGCGACCATAAAAATCATCTAGTTTCAACCTCATAGAATTATTGAGTTTGGAAGAGACCTTTATTGAGTCCAACCATAAATCCAGCACTGGCAAGTCCGCTGCTAAACCATAGCCCTAAATGCCATATTTTTGCAAAATAATGCAGCTTTCTAAATAGGAATAAAGAATGCACTGGTTTTCCTTCAGTTCTCCTCGGTCTTTACAGTTAGAGCAGTGGCTTTGAAAGCTAAAGATACTGTTTTGAACTTTACAGTCTCAGCAGGGCTTGCAAACAAGTTTACCACTTTGGGAGCAAGTGTTCTGATCACTAAATAATTAGCAAAAATCTCAGCAGCAGCAGAAGCAGAATCACAAGCAGCCTCATCCAGGAGGAACAGGATGATGTGAGGAACCCCACATGGCAGCTCATCCTGGGCTGCTGCAGATAATATGGGGCAAAACGGGGCCTCTCTGGGGAGGTAGGTAGGAGCACCTCCAGTATTTTGGGGTTTCTGGCCAGAGCAAGGATGGGAAGGGGCTCTGGGCAGCATGGTGTGGGGTGGCTGTGGGTGTGTTGAGCACCACAGGTGCTTCCTGAGCTCTGCAGGAATCTGTGCTTTTCCAGAGTTTAGAAATCACTGAAGAAAGGCTGCTGGACCAGAAACTGTGTGCCTCAGTTCTCCATGTCTCTACTAGGACCTAAATTCTCTATTCATTCTCATCCTCACTGCTAACACTAAGTCACCCTTAAAATGCAATTATATAAGAACAATATTTTTTTTCGTAGTGATAACATTTTACAGGCATTGTCTACCAATTTTCACTTAGATTTTAGACAGAATAATTTGCCAGATATAACCTTAGTTGTGAAAATACTGATTTAATTCTTACATTCCATCTTCTAAAAATATCCTGTACATATGGAAAAGCCTGAGATTATTAGTACCCATTTGGGGTTTTATTATGATCAAGTGTGCAAGAACTAGGCTTTTGGATAATACACCAGTGTCAGTTTTTAGGGCAGGTAATTGAGAGTTGTTTATTTTGAATGCAGCCTCAGAAAGTTGTAAAGCTGCTGGGTTTTACTATTCAAATTTGACTTGTAAAAGTTCACCCTTAGTTTAATGCTCAGTACATTACAACTAATTTTTCTCACATTATTGAACATGCTTTCAGCATGCTTTTGATACAATGTACTTAGTATTAAAATTTAGTAGCTGAAAGCTATTGTTATCTATTATGTGATGTTTTCCCTTATGCATCTGTGTTCATGTTTGCTGAACAGTGCTGGCAATAACTAATGAGCAGTTCCCAGCCTAAACTGTAGAGTCAGGGATTCTTATGTTCTTTATGCATCATTTGTACATGTCATTAAATTACTGATACACTGTGTAACTTGACTACATTTCTTTTTTTCAGTTCAGTTAACCTAAAAATTTCTGAGAAATTAAATAAATGAATGTACACACATTTAAATTCAAAGCAGATTTCTGGACTTGATGTTCTTTACTGCCTAAGAAAATGACTCATGGATTATACTGGAAGATCCCCTTCTGGGAAAATCTTATAACAGAAACTGCTAATTCCAGTAGATTAATTTTCCAGTTGTTTTCCCAAAGCTGTTCTTATGGGAACCCGTTAATTAGTAGTATATTTTAAATCAATTTGTGTTTTTACCAGCGGTCAACCCTATTAATAATTTTTATTTGCTTTTATGTAGAATTTCTTGATTCTTAGTTCTTTGCACACCCTTTAATGTCTACAACACCATTAATCCTGCAGGCTGCCAAAAGAAAGAAGCAATTATGCTCTTCAAGTGATTCTGGCCAACATATATGCAGCTGTACAGCAAATGGCAAGAGACTGGTGCGGGGAAAATGAGTGGGAAACCTTGAAATGTTCATGTCCTCAAACACCCCTGTGGTGCTATCAAGAAACCCAGTGAGTGCCCCTCTGCCTTTCAGCCAGGAACATCTCACTCACTCTGCCTCTGTTTTTCAGAAATTTTTTGAAATAGTGTACTTCAGGGCCATTCGCTTAGATGACATTAAATTTCTCTTTTCTGCAGGCAAAAACCCTCTTAAAGTGAGAGGAAAGATAAACCTCTTTGTTTCTTTGGCAGTTATGTGGAGAGAAGGCTTTAAAATGACCAGCATAGGCTGTCTGCTGGTGAGTGAGCAGAGTCACTCAGTGAAATGTAAATGAACCCACGTGTCAATCTAAAAATAATTGTATCTACAAGAAAAGGCTGCCCAAAAGCATTCTCTAATCTTGTGAAGAATAAAAAAACCCAAACAGTAACATTTATAATGTCATTAAACACATTTTATTCAAATGCATGACTTAATAAGAGAGCTTATAAATAATTTATTCTAGTTTCTTTCTGTGTAGGAATTGGTCGAAAACTGACTTTTTTTCTAAATATCAATGTGTAGACTGACAGTAAAAAAATGTTCATTTTGATGTTCTAGATAAAAAATCCTTCTAGTTAGACTTCAAGGCTTAAAATATTGAAGCAGCTCAGTTTAATTCACTGTAACCAATGATATTGCCTAGCTAAATGTAAAAATATAGTTCTGTTAGTAAAACACAGTGCCTTACATTAGTAAATTTACTCAAATGGTGAGTGAATCTGGAATTATTTAAATAAGATCAAGAAACAAAATTAAATAAAACTTGATGATACTCTGAGAACAGGATTGAAAAGGAACGATTTCTTGAGGGGAAGGGAGCCCACCCATTTCCTCTTCACTCTTCTGAAAGTAGCCAAACTTTCTGTCCCTCAGTTCAGCCACATGTGGAAAACTCATCAATCTCTACAAGACTTCTAAGACTTCCACAAAAAGGCAGTTGCTGTTTGTAAATCCTGGATAAAAATATTAGAGTTATGTCAAAACAGCTCACTTATTGTACACATCCAAAGCACAATGATTATTGCACAGCTGATTTTTTTTTTTTGTTTCGTAATAAAGAATTTTTTTTTCATCAATAAAGGTACAAAAGTATTTTCAGCTGGTTAGTAATTTTGGGGAGTTACTTACTCTGGTTTTCTTTCATTTTTAAAGATTGCTATTTTGTAGTTTGGTTGTACAACCTTTATTTATATTGCTGGGTAATACTTTATGTGCGCAGATTTATTGCCTTCTGTGAGATTACCCATAAGACTAAGTAGCAGACAATGTCAGTACATATTCTGAAATTTTCTTTTATTTCATTGTTAATATATTCAGTCATTTCCAGACCTCCTGAAGAGTTTAAAGACAGTTTTGTGAAAGACAATGTTACTTTCACTCTATGTTACTCTATAGTTTGAAAACATGAAATGGCCATATTTGTTTTAAAAATCTCCCATCCTTTGGGACTAAAGGACTTGGAAGCCTCATCACCATCAATATAGAGAAACAAAAGCTCACAAAATACTGTAAGACCATCTCAGTGCTGGATTTTTGAATGTGAAATGAAAAATAAAATAAACAGAAAGATTACCTGGCATTCAAGATCCAATACAATTCCTGTTTATTTTCACTGTGTACAGAAGGTGGAGCCAAATTCATAAGGATCTGTGAACTCATACTTCAATCTTTGAATACTTTTCTACAGTCTTTCTTGAGGGGCAACTAGTTCAGAGGACATATTGATTGGAATCAGTCACAATGTTTGAATAAATCTTTTTCAGACCAACTTTTCTGATGTTTAAGCTGTCTGTAATGAGGTTTAGAAGTTTCTTGGCATGGCTGAAGAGCATCTAAGCCTTCATGTATTATCCTTCTCCCTTTCTCAATCAGTGATACAGGAGTGAATTCATATTTCTAAATGTAGCATGGGATAGTGAGCAAGCTGAGTATCTCCATGAAGTTGTGGTGAGACCTTCATGGTATGAAGTGGCAAGCACCAACCAGCGCAAAGAACAGAAAGGAAACAATCACCCCAAGCTTTGAACACTTCATTTTCCTTCTCTGTGATCCTCATTAATTTTAAAAAGAAACTCCCACTTAGTTGTTTGCACTGATAGCCGATATTCCAAAATGCAACTAGAGAACAAATCAGAATAATTTGGGGCTTAAAGGATGGACCCTGGCATCAAGAAATTTTTCTTCTAATTCTGGTGGAGCCATTAGCTGTCTGTGACTCAGAAGAGTCGCTGATATTCTCCAAGACAAGCTTTCCAAGTCCGTAAAAGAAGTTACTATAACGTAACTTCTTCTATGATAATATTTATAAAACACTCTGAGACTGTAGACAGATGACTGTACAACAGTGCAATATATGTTTCCGGAGAATGGTGACCATTCTCTAGGGTGGGCTCTGACGCAATGGCATCTGTCGTAGAGAACTCCGCACTTTCATTTTAACTGCTTCAGTCTTGATGTTTTTTCCAGCAGGGTGTCTTTTAAAATAGCAATTACTTTCTTTCACAGGCAGTAAGAGCAGAATCTATCTTATGCTGACTAAGCATCCTTTTCCCCTGGGGGAAAATTCTAGCTTCGAATTAAATGAATCTGAGAGACCAGTTTCAACAAGGAATGGCAAGTGAACTCATTAAGTGACAGTCTTGTGATTATCCTCTTTTTATTATTACTATCCTTAAAATTATCAGAAAATATTCTTATAGGATATGCACTGTGCCACCCAAGTGGGACCAGATACCGCCCTGAAGGATGACAATTGCCTTTAATTGTCTGTTTTGAACAAGCAATGACCCTTTGAAAGTTGGGGCAGGGGGTGGATACGGCTGTGTTTCACATACACAAGGGTGCGCTGGGTGCATCAGTGGGCTCCAACCCAGTCATCCCAGCTGAAGGAATGTGCAAGTGCTGTGGTCAGCTACTTCAAAGCTGAGTTGCATTTCTATGTGACGTAAATTCCTTAGACAAGGGAAAAAACCCCACTAGGTGCTAAAAAAAAAAAAAGAAAGCATTAGTCTGCACATTTATGTGCTTAGGTAATCATGAAATACCACATTATTGTTCCTTGGATGTTCTGAAAAGCTTTACCTCCATAGGGCATGAAACAGGGCCATGCATTATTCACAAGTCTGTCTTTAAAGCCAAATGTGTGAGAAGGGATATTAGTGAAAACTTGCCAAAGCTTATGTGCCATCCAGGGATATGGGTGACTGCACAGCTGCCTTGAAAGCACCCAAGAAAATCTGCACTGCTTGTGTATATTAATCTCCATTCACTGTATATTCAGCTCATTTTACTTGGTCTGTGGATTCCTCTCCCAAACTGCAGAGGATGAAGACAGTGCTGTGCATGGGAGTACTGGGAAGTGAATTTTTCAAGCAAATTGAAAACAAGTGAAGGCATGTGATTCGTTTTAAGAGCTCCACAAACTGCAGACATGCTTAACTGGAAGTAGACCATGAACCCCACTGGTATCCATGGGAGATTTGTTAATGGTCAAAGGACTGGATAGCCTTCCAAATGAAACATTCACTACAGCTTTTCTAGTGAATCAGGTTGCTCAAATATTATTGAGAGATTATTTGAAGGAAATATGAGGAAAAAAGTTTTTTTTGTAAAATGCTGCACTTGTGTTCAGGTAATAAATACAAAGAAAACAGTGGAGTGAGTTCTGTATTAACCATGAATATGTGCCAAAAGCTGGAAATACTAATTAATCCAAATTTTTGTTCCCTTTAGTAAGTCCCTATAGAAAAGCAGCAGCAGTACTGTGGGCTCTAAACAATTTCACTGATTTAGCTGAGGATTCAGCAGAGAGTGGACAGAAGCACTGTGGAAGTCACCCTGAGGTTCAGCCCCAGAGGTGCTCTTGGCAGAGTCTGGGCTCCAGCACCGCACCTGGGTCACGGTGCAACGGTGCCCTTACAGATTGTGCTGCAGCCTGCCAAAACAAAAGCACATAGGTTCTGGAGCCCTTGCACTGCCAAGACGATGCCGTTTGCTCCAAAATGCAAAATGTCAGTGGATGGCGAGAGAGTTCCCAGAGAGTTCGAGGCCCCAGAATGTTCATTTCTTTTATGTGAAAAGAATCTGTCTTCTACAATGCAAGGCTTCAAACCTAGCTGTGATCTTCTTACCCATCTCTTAGTCCATAATTATGAACAGATTTGCAAATATCTCAGATCTGACACCCTCATGCTTTCCCGTGGAACACAGTTTCAGCTGAAGAGGGGTTGTGTGTGAGGACATTTGTTCCATCTGAAACAAAGGTTTCCATTGCGAGGCAAATGAATGTGAGGTTTTCTTGTAACCTTGTGAAATGGTAGATCATTGCATCACCTGAAGCTGAATATATTCTGGTAATAGGCTGTAAAATGTGATCATGGAGACATTTCCAAACTCTAAGAGACCTTTCCAAATAACTCTTATCGGGACATATAATAATCCTTCCTAATTCTACACAGTATCACGGTGGAGACTTGTAAAACTTTCCCTTTTGCACGTAGATAATGTAATAGCAAAACCAAGTCCTATGCTTAATACGGCTGCAAAACTATTCTTCCCCTGTTACTAATGTACACATTTTAGTTTTCCAAACTGGATTTTAAGATTGCTGGGCTTCTCACAAATACTGGTTTTTTTTAATTTAAGTGGAGAAATACTTCCTCCTTCTTTCAAAACCATAATGTTTGAAAAATCACAAAGCCTATACTGGAAGATAAACGGAAAATGCAAGATCAGGCAAGCTGGACCCTGTGATCTTGTGATCTTTCCAGCTTTGACATGGAATGATAGCTTTGTATTCTGGCATGTTATAATTCAAGGGTTTATTCCTGGTGTAATTCTGCTTTCCTAAGGGGCAATTTCTTCAGCACCAACATATATGACATCCGAAATGTCCTCAATGTCTCAGCATTGACACACATAGTTAGGCTGACAGAGTTTTATACTTTGCTGCACGATAACCAGCGTTTTACAGACAGTAGCAGGAGCCCTATGTGTACTAGTCATGAAGACAGTGAAGCCCTGTGGTTCGTATATTCCAATTTATCCATTCTCAAGAAGAAGGGCCCACAGCGTGTGAGGCACAAGGCTCCACTTCTCCCTTAATGTGATGAGAAAAGACAACCTGAAAACTACCTTCAGAAAACAAAGTTTCTTTCTGCTATATGGCTTGGACAACTGTAAAAACAAGAGAAAAAAAACAAGTCAAAACTAACAGCCACTATCAAAAGAAAGAGAGCAAATAAGCAATCCAGTCGTCTCCGTCTGCATCTGGAAGAAAGGGAATGGAAGGTGGGCATTGTAGTGTGCTAGCTCTGTTTGTCAAACAGGAGGCAGTGTAGGCTGCTATGAACTGCTCCAGAGCAAGAACCAGGATGGGTGTGTTTAGTTCCTAGCTTCAAAGCTCCCTGCTGAGTGTATTTCTACAAAGATCCTGTCTTCTCTTCTCTGGAGAGTTCTGGGTGAAAAGCGGTAGGGAAGAGCTGTGAAAAATAAGCAGTAATATCTAGGTTGTGTTGCAGAATGTAACTTTTATTATTTCAGAAAGAAACTGGTAAAGAGGACCCTTATCTAGGAATCTCTCCATGACTATTACTGGGCTTCTCTCCTTCAAAGAGAAAAAAATGCTTATCCATGCTACTGAACCCAGAAATAGCTCTTGAGAATAACATGAGTTGAAACCCCAATGAGCCTGGTACCACCCCAAATGTGAAACTTCATGGAGAACTATCTGACCAGAAACACCTCTAGAGAAGCTCTTAAAAAGTCCCACAGAGCAGCTAATACCCCATGACATGAACAAGGACAAGACCAATTCCTAATGATGTTTGAACTGTATGTGTGAGGAGCTTAACACAGAGAAATAAATTAATCTCTGTTCTACAGACAAGGCATTTTTCAAGGAGCATTTAACCAGGGTCTAGGCAGGAGCAAAGCCAAACTAGTTTCGTTTCAATTGCATAGATCAGTTTTGAAGCATGCTTTTATTCTGTAGAATGTGTTCAAAAATTATCAAGAACATTTCTTCTCACTATTGAAGCCTGATTCTCTGTACTATGCTTTATTTTCTGAAGTTTCCTGGAAAGAGTTTCCTGGAATGTGAGATCATTTCTTCATTTCTCCCATGGGACGGACACACGCACACATGCACACACAAATAATAGTAAAAAAATATGTGATGTGTATCTCCTGTGGAAACAAGCACGCTGCTCCTGGTGTGTACTTTCATGTGTGCACGTAAAGGAAATTGACCTCCGTAAACAAGGCTGTGTTCACAACAAAAAAGTAGAGAGGGCTTGGGAGGGCTTCCTCTCCTGAGTGGTGGCTAGGAGACAGCAGCCCCAGCGTCCGGAAGGTCCGCACTGGTTACCCATTGATCCCTTTCACTGCATTTCTCCCTCTCCCTGCAGTGAAACTCCTGGTGCACACCAGAGAGACAGCTTGTCTCATCTGTCTCAGGCGAGCCCAGATCTGGTCACCGTGCCATTCAGGTGCTCCAGTGAGCGGGGGGTGTGCGGCGGCTGCTGACTGCCCGTGTATTTTTTTTGTTACATCAGCAAGAGTGGACTTCCATGCTCTCTGTCTTGCGGCGGGCTGGTTTTCGCTGTGTCTTCAATCCTCTGCCTCCTCCTCCTCCCCCAGCTCCGTGCTCTCCGCCCGCAGAGCGCCCCTCCTCCCGGGCTGCCTCCCCTCCCTGTCCCCTCCTCTCTCACAGTCAGAGGCTTCAAAACTTGTTAAAAGCTCTCCCAGTGTTCCAAGTTAGAAAAAACTTTTACGAGGTATCAGCACTTTTCTTTCATTAGTGGGGAAGGAAGGATGAAAAACACAAAACAGCAGTAGACTTTTAAAGTTTAAATAGACAGGTCTGAGTGCCTGAACGTGCTCTTCCATTTTAGTTTAACCCTCCAAAGAAGTACTCTGATCCATTTTCACTGCTGCTCAGCAAGGGTAAGTTGAAAGTTTTCCTTTTTCATAATTTTGTGTATCCCTTTTTCTTTTCTGAAAACACTTCTTTTCTTTTTTCTTTTTTTCCCCCCCACCCTAAGAATTCTGTGTTATTGCGTTGAGGGTTGAACTTGTTTGAAAATACACATCTCTAAACAGCGTAGATTCTCTTAAAGTGCTAAGTTCCAGCTTGGGGAATTCTTTGCTTCCTTTCGTCATATCTCTATACATTTCCAGAAGTGCTACACTTTTACAACTTGTAACCTTGTTCAGCCGAAGGAGGAACTGCGGCGAAGTTGTGGGTGCCGGGCTGAGCTGCAGACTTGTTGCTGCAATAAGCGATCGCTCCCCTCCACTGCTCTCGGACTAACTCAGCTCCTTTAAAGAAAAAGCCGAGGTGCGCTTCACTCTCCTCTGTTGTACCAAAATTGCATCAGAAGTTGGTAACAGGGAGACCTTGTTCTGAATGCGTCCATTCCTTCTCCACACGTTTTGCTTTTCATATGGAAATCATGATTGATGTCTGATAGCTTGAGCAGACCAAGGTTCTTAATTAGATGCCTTATTAAATGCTGCAGCTACTGAAATGGTGACTTTCACGTGGTCTTCCTGATAAGTTTTTTTCCCCTTTTCTTTTAAAATAGATGTGATAAAATCCAGACATGGGTTATGGATTTTTAACCTGGTTTGTATATAGTTACTCTGTTTTAGCAACCTCAGTGAGGGATTTTAGCGAAGGAATGTGGGATATCATGATATGCCTTACCACGCTGGCAATGTCTGTGAAAGTCTTGGGTAGATATAAATGAAAGTTGTCTAGGAAGGACTGTACATAATCCCTACATGACACATTTCCCTGTATGTTACCTTGAAGACCTAGCTGCCAAAATGCAGAGGAAAAAATACTTGAGCAGCATCTCTTGGAGAACTAAAAACCTTTTCATGTTGCGACACTTGGAGTGATTCCTTGTAGCAGTTGTTGCCTGCTGCTCGCCAGTAGTTAAAAAGCAGCACGAGGAAGCAGAATAAAGAGCCTTCAGCTGAAAGACAGACGAAATACAGAGTCTATCTTATCGAGTAACACGCGAACAAGAATATTGTGTGCTTATAAGTGTCCTCATATTTTGCCTTGAGATAACCAGCAAGCCTCATGAAGCAGCATATTTCCTCTGAGGATTTCTTTTTAATTTTTGTATGTGATACTTATGACAAAAAACCCTGGTAATGAGGACAAAAATGGGATATGGACACCTTTTGCTTGACGTCCCGTGTGTGCGCGTGTGTGTGTGTGCATAGGGAGCGAGTTAGAGGACTTGCGTGAAGCTTTCATCCTGCCATTTTTAACATCTGGACAGCACACTACGCGGCAGAATTTAAGCCTCTAGTCTTCGGGATGTTTACTGAAGTGTTTCCTTCAGAAACCTCAAAGCCAAACACTGGTGCTGACCCACAATACCTAACAAGCATTCGAATGGGAGAAAGGCAAGCAGCAAGCTGGGGTCAGGACAGGGAAGAGAGGGATGGACACAAGGGATTTAATTTGCGACATAAAGCTGAATGCTTATACACACAGGAGCGCAGACAGATTCAACACTCTAAAGTTATCTCAGCTCTCATGTTATGCAAGCCCAAGAGATTAATTTTATTTGTCTCTACAATGAACCAAGGCCAAGGATTCCTGTGGGTATGGGGAAGGTTAGAGGACATTGAGCAATGCATCTATTTCATTAGATACGTTGCCCTCTTTCGCCCAGTCTCTGGTATCTCCTTCCCATGTTACTGAATTTGTCTCATGCAGAGGCACCTGGGCTGTTGTTTGTGCCATTTATGTATTCAGACATCCAGATTTCAAGATCCTCAAGCAGGAGCATCAGAGGGCCTGAGGCCCCCTCAGGGAATTCAGCATTCCTTCCCTTAATTCCAAAGTGAGTCAGGAGGGGAATGAATCTGGCATTAACACAGATGGTAGACCTGAGTTGTACAACTAGAGAATGTCTAAGAAAGTGCTTACAGTTTCTTTTGCAAATATTGTTTATAATTAAATGAGGTGGGGAGGGTACAGCATGGGAGAGAGAGCCAGAGGCTGTGGAGTAGATCTCGTAGTGACTGACCACCAGCAGTACTGGCAGACAAAGGAGAAACCACGCTTGTGACACTTTAAATTCTAGTTTTTGCGACCATTTTGTGCATAACCTTTGTCCAGTGGATGAAATGAATTGAAGCTCATCTGCAGACCTATATATGAACTACACCTTCCCAAGGGAATGTCTGCAAGGCATTTGCTTATTTTTGTAAGATTTTGGAAAACTAGCTTTCCCTATTCCAACAGGTCCAAACCCAATGAGTTGTACATCTCAGCTGCTTTCTCTGCCATGCCTGTTACTTTTGGGAAATTCTCAAGCTGATTTATGTTCAGGGTCCAGAGCTTTCTCTTTCGTAGTCTATGTGTGTGTGGGCACAAATAAAAAGATAGAAAAGGTTGGAAAACCAAAGCTTTGTCTTGTTTCCCAATTACTTCAGCTGCATGATCCCATTTTAGAACCTACTCTAACCCTTACTGCTCTACCATCTACTAGCATGTGACCTTCTAACACTGTAGTCAGACCTGGGACATTACCACAGCACTGAGTTTGCATTATTCTTCTTGGAAAATATGAACCAGACGACATGATGAATGCCATCCATAAAAAGTAGTTCTAGAATTTCTTAATTGTGGCTTACAAATCAAATGTCTTATATATGTGGTCATCCTAAACTCGTGCAGATGAGTGCTGTCAGATCTCCTGCTGCTCTATGGATTTTTTTCCTGTCTTTACCCGTGCACAGTAGGACCTGGAAGAAATCCATCTCTTAAAGACTGGTATATTTTAGTGCTAGGCCAGCATTAGTCTGCCTCAGAGAAGTTTATGATCCTGTAAAGTATTAATCAGTAGGAACTCATGAAACGCACATACTCATCATCAGTCATATCCTTAAATTCCTGAAGTACTGAATTTGTATCATTCGAACAGACCAGCCTGTGTCATTCAGTGGACTCATTTAACGTATTTGGAAGTGTTAAAACAAGCTAAAGTCCAGAATGCTAAAGAGCTATTTTTAAAGGTTATCTGCCAACCATTTCAAACTACTTACAAAGCTAGAATATTTAAGTACCTGTTTGACACAAAACCTCTTTTTATACCTGGTAAACAGATTTGTAATCAGTTAATAAAACTGGTCTTTCGGTGTCCTGAAAGTAAACAAGTTAGATCCGATGAATGAATTTTCTCTACAACAAAGCAAAGTACTGTGTTTCATAAAGCAATGGAATCCACTTAAGAAAAGGAATAATATATTTGTGCCACCACAAGGTTATCTGATTAACAGTACAATGTTTTGAATTGATGTGGGGTTTTTTATCAGTGGCAAAGGCTAGCATGTAACTGATCTCTTTTTTAAAAAGTTGCTTTTCAGAACTATGTATGAGTAATTCAGGCATGGAATGTTTCCTCCTGGAGTTTATATTGCCAGCGGACACAAATGAAACTTAGCAATTTTGCATGCTGAAGCAAATTAAAAAATAGGTAGTAAATTCTCCAAATATTGCAGGTGTGGGATTAAGTAGGTCAAAACTGAAGTAAATCATATTGCATTAATGAACCAGAGTGGAGCATAATTAGAAAACAAACAACACATAACTGCCTAGAAATAACATATCCTCTGTTTTCTTAATCAGGCTTTAAATCTGAAATAACATTTAGACAGTAAAAAAGTACGTTGAGTCTGAGGAAAGTCTGTTAACCCGATAGTTTCTAGTCACTGGAAAAGCTGACTAATTAAATCAAGAAGCTGTTACTTGAAAAAGGCTCTTTCTGTCCACTTGCACTTCTAGGACATGGAGCAAATAGCTTTCCTTTAAAACAAATTTCACGTGTTGTATAGTTACAGGCTGTTCTCTGTTTTAACAATCCCAGCCTGAGGAGGATCGTGGTCACATTTCATTCCAGCCTTTCCAGGGACCTCCGCACTTCTCTGCCTGACTCCTTCTCTGCCACTCCAGCCCAAAAAGACACTCACTTTTTCTGAGAAGGATGAAAGCTGAGGATGGCTGAGAGGATGTGTCAGAGACAAACATGCTCTGTGTGTCCCTCCCGGAAGAGGCTTCCAGTGTTGAAAGTTTGAAGCAGGCCTGATCCTTTGATGGGGCTTCATTCATGAGAAGAGCTAGTTACATGAGGAAGGGTCAACGGGCTGCAGTGGGTGAACTTCAGAGCCAGCTGTTTAGGCAGATGGAGGAAAGGTCCTGGGATGTTTTTCAGGGGTTCAAAGATAATTGGCATCTCAGACCTATCAGAGCAACTACTTTAAACGCTCATCTCCCATTACTCTCTCAGACTCGGTGGCAGGAATGGTGTGTTTTTATTTGGCATCTATTGTTATGTTTGAGTTTGCCAGATTTATTATCTTCTGTTTCCAGTGACTCACCACTTCTTGAAAGCAAGTCTCCTTGGTGTTAAAATTTCCTATTTTATGAATTATCCAAAAAGCTCTTTTTCTATAAATGACCTTCACTAGGGAATATATCCATGATGCAGTGGAGAGGAAATCATTTGGACATTATCAAAACTGTTAATACCAGGAAGGTATTACTCAACATCCATGGAATAAATATCTATGCCCAGCAGCATTCACATTAAAAGGGAAACTTCATGATTATTTTTCCTTTTAGGTTCCTGATTTCACATGCTTTTTCATGTGGGGCAAGTTAAAATGTAAGTTTTTACAAGATTGCCATTCTCCAGTTGATAAAAATCTATAGTGAAATTTGTTTTTCCTAGGAATCTAGAACATCAAGCAAACCATTTCATTTCTTTTATGTCATCCTGTGTATTTCCAGATATCCTGCAAAGCTGCCTGTGTCCCAGAAATACGCACTTTAAAACTCAAGTTAGGAAAGATAGTTTAAACTTGCAGTGTTCAACACTTGGAATGCAAACCGCAAGCCAGGAGTCGCCTTACAAACAGAAAGAGCTTATTTACCTTTTTTTTCTTGCTAAATCTTTTCCTTTCAAAACAAAGAAGGAATTTAAATACAAAAAGATGCAAATACAAACCTGAAACTCCAATGAATTAAGTAAATCACAGATAAACAGGAAACCAGTTCCTCCAATATGGTAACATGATCTAAGCTGTGTTTCATGTATTTACTATTTTTGGTTCCTTCATAAAACTAGAGGTAAAGAATGCTTACTTTGATCTTTGTGACACAAATACTAATGTATAAGCTTAATTTAGACAGCAAACATTTTTTCTGAAGTTGAGTAGAGTATAAACTTGGCATCATTAGGAACTATACTCTTAAATGTATTACACTATGAAGTGATAGGCAAGAGCTCAGTTTAATATTGCTGTGTATGAAAAACTGCATGTATTTTGCAAATGTAGAATTTTGGGTATGTGACCCTAATATTAACTTAAGGTAACCTGTTGTATTTAGGTTATGCTTTTTTAGTATCTGAAAGAGTGAACATGAAATTACATTGAATGATGAAATCCACACTGAAACTGAGAAATCTTCCATATATTCCTAGCACATTTAGGTAGTGCTACTACTTAGTCCCACACCCTGCTTCATCTGTGTGTCACAGCTGTTTTCTACCCGAGGCAGGTGTAGGTCATTAAACTGAGGCTGCCACCAGGGAAGCTGAGCCAGCCCCAGTGGTCACTGAGGGTTGTCATGGACTTCTTGAAAATTGGAGTGAAATTAGGAACTTTTTCTATTGTGCTCTGAGACATTATATGTTACTTTTTCTTTTCAGTTTCCCTAACTTACCACTTCACCTGCAGACTGACTAAAATTGCAGTTTCTCTTCAGATCATGTAAAATACATTAATTATCACAAAGCTGACACCACTGCTCTATTAGCATTGATCAGTGACTTAGTGTATCAAAGGTATTAAAGCTCTTCCTTAACCCTTGCTATTTTTTTCCTTTGTGTCCTTGTTTAGCTAGCATCCTGTGAAAATGGGTGATTGGAGTGCCTTGGGAAAACTTCTTGACAAGGTTCAAGCCTATTCTACTGCAGGAGGGAAAGTGTGGCTGTCTGTCCTCTTCATTTTCCGAATTTTGCTATTGGGAACAGCAGTAGAATCTGCTTGGGGAGATGAACAGTCTGCATTCCGGTGTAACACTCAACAACCTGGTTGTGAGAATGTCTGCTATGACAAGTCCTTTCCCATCTCCCATGTACGCTTTTGGGTTCTGCAGATCATATTTGTGTCTGTACCTACCCTTTTGTACCTGGCACATGTGTTCTACGTAATGAGGAAAGAAGAGAAGCTGAACAAAAGAGAAGAAGAGCTTAAGGTAGTTGCAAATGATGGTGTGAATGTGGATATGCATCTCAAGCAAATAGAAATTAAGAAATTCAAGTATGGGATCGAAGAGCATGGCAAAGTGAAGATGCGTGGGGGACTGCTCCGTACTTATATCATCAGCATCCTGTTTAAATCTGTGTTCGAGGTGGCTTTCTTGCTGATACAGTGGTACATTTACGGGTTTAGCCTGAATGCCATCTACACCTGTGAGCGAGACCCGTGCCCACACAGAGTTGACTGTTTCCTCTCCCGTCCAACTGAGAAAACCATCTTCATCCTCTTCATGCTGGTGGTGTCCTTGGTGTCTCTTGCCTTGAACATCATTGAGCTTTTTTACGTGTTCTTCAAGGGCGTCAAGGATCGTGTGAAAGGGAAAACCGACCCGTACTCCCACAGCGGTGCCATGAGCCCTTCCAAGGACTGTGGCTCCCCCAAATATGCTTATTACAATGGCTGCTCGTCACCGACCGCCCCTTTGTCTCCCATGTCTCCCCCAGGGTACAAGCTCGTTACTGGAGACAGGAACAATTCCTCCTGTCGTAACTACAATAAGCAAGCCAGCGAGCAAAACTGGGCCAACTACAGCGCGGAGCAGAACAGAATGGGGCAGGCTGGCAGCACCATCTCCAACTCGCATGCCCAGCCCTTCGACTTCTCTGATGAGCACCAGAACACGAAAAAACTGGCGTCAGGACATGAGCTGCAGCCCCTCACCATTGTGGACCAGAGGCCTCCCAGCAGAGCTAGCAGCCGAGCTAGCAGCAGGCCTCGACCTGATGACCTGGAGATCTAAGCTTCTTGCTCCAGTACTTGCTCAACTATGAAACAACGTGCATTGGAAGATGCCGTCAGTGCTGATCTTGTTCCAGTGGAGGTGGTACTTAACAGTCTCAAGCAGGAGATTTTAACAATCATAAAAAAAAAAAAAAAAGCAAAACAAACAAGCAAACAAACTTTTAAAATACTTGCTGGTTCTTTGGGGGGTGTGGGGTTGGTGTGGGGTGGTACAGTACACATTGATATTTAATGTAGCTGGTTTAAAGAATTTAAATACTAAAAAAAAGGAAAAAAGGTAGTACTAAGGTAAAGGGCTGTTTTTCTAGAAAGGCTGTAAATATCTGAGTGTATGTGTATGTGTGTACTATCATGTTTGTTTCTAAAGGATCTTCTGTAATACTAAAACCCAATAATAACTGAACTCACATTTGTCAGGGTGAAGTGCTACCTGAAGATAAAAACATTTTTCCTATTCAACATGCAAAAAAGTCCAGGATTGCCTCTGATCATTTCCCTGTCAAGAACATTCCATTCTTAGAAAGTGCACTTTGAAGGTAAACTTTCCTACATGGTCCTCGAGGTTGTTAGAAGGCTCCTGTGAGGACAACTTACAGTCTTTGAGTCATTCAATTCAAATTTCAGGCATGGCCCACCAAGAAATACTTTGGTCACCTGCTCTTCCAGCCCTTCAAGCAGGTGTATTTTGTGATGTGCGTAAACAGGATGGCTCCACACACGTGGAACCTGCAACGACACAGTCTTGCCCACAGCAATACTTGTGTTCTGCTACTCATGTAGAGTCTCTTTAGTATTATATAAAACACAGTTTGCTGCCACTTGCAGATTTAGCATCAAGACAAGCAAGCAACTGCCGTTAGTGAATTTTATCACACTTTTATGTGTACTAAGAGTGTACGTATGTGTGTGGATGTGGAGGTAAAGGTATACACAAAACACCCTCAGAAGCATAGGCTGAGACATAAACGCACACAGGTTACTTGCAGTTGACACTTTCTCATGGATGTTGTGAACATGTGGGCCACTATGGTGTTTACATTCTCTGGTTCCTTCAATGTAAGTGAAGCACATGTCGTTATATTTTTTTAATTCTATAAAATATTTTCCATGTATCCTAAATGGATGCTCTTTTACAAATAAAAAATCTAAAGGGCCTAATCCTGGATATCTTGCTCTGGAAAACCTCTCTTTAAAGTTGTTGGGAGTTTTGCCTCAACAAAGTCTGCAGGATCAAGCCCAAGATGTAGCGAATAATGTTCTTGCTGGCATGAATGATTTTCTTTTGTAGAAGTTAGGGGTGGAAAAGACCCATTAGGTCATCTAGCCAATCTCCCTGATAAGTAATAATGATGCTTGAATGATAGAAGATGTAGTACTGTAAGCAAGCTTTAGTCTTTTATGTGAGAAACTTAGAGGAAGTGCTTTGTGCTGGTTTAATAATAAAATATGCCTACATGGCTTTTGCAGTAACTGGTATTTTTCTTGTTCTAAATATTCACATTTACTGAACTTCAATGTCCACTGAGTTTGACAGTTAGATCTTTCTAGATGGCTCTAGCAACTTTAGTGTTTACAGTTAGATTATGTTTGAAATGCAAGTGAAGTTGAAAGGATTTTTAAAGAGTACAATTCTAGCTAATTTATTTGAAATATATGCTAAAGAAATTTACCAGTTTCTTCAAATGCATAGCCTCTTAGCAGAACACAGATTGACCAAGGAAATACATAGCTTGGTTTCATTTTGCAGCAACACAGATAAATTGTTTCATTTAATACATTATATTAATTTGTTTGACATTCCATGTTAAACTACTGTTGTCTTCAACTTCATTGCATGTATGCAACCATAGTTTGTCAGATCATGTTGTCTGGAGAACATTAGTCAATAAAGTTTTAATTTAGTATAAATACACTTTCTAATTGTCTTTTGCTGTTCCATATGTCTGTATATATCTTTAGTTTCAGTCTGATAATCCAAACTCATTCCTCCCTTGTTCATTTTTCCCCAGTCACTCTGCATTTCAGAAGCATCCTTTATTTAATCCATCTGGATTTACTTTGAACTGAAATTCCACACAGCCACATGCAGACACCCTCACAACAACTGGAAAAACAAGCATTCTCTACCACTCTTGAAACAAAGTAATGTTCAGCGTGAAAAAATCTTGCCATGAGTCTCAGAAAATGTATATTTATTTGCAAACTATTATAAAAATAACAGTACTAAAATACTGTCACATAATTTTTCAAGCAATTTTTATTATGGCTTAGATTTAACATTATGAAATCATTGCATCTAGTTTACATTTTCCCATGTAATCAGATTGCTCAAGTGACAGTTTCAATTTCTGGAATTAAAACATCATTTCTTCAAACTCAGCCGGAGAAAGGTACTGATTTTGATAAGGCTGGGACTTTGCATATTGCCTCTTCTCCTTCACCCTTTAGGTCCCCATCCCTAATAAAGTCATACAATGCTTGGCTTTTCAGCATTGCACTCTAAATGTAAGGTGGTTCAACTCCTTTTTTTATTTGAAAAATCAAAATATAATGGTCATGCGATTATCATAAAAGTTTCTCCTTTCAAATTTGCTTGTTATTTTAAGTCCAAATTCTTCCCCTTCTTATCAGTAAAGATGGGGGGAAAAGCAGGGTAGTGGAAGTGGATTTTGTGTAGTATCTCTGAGAGATACTACACAAGCACCAGCACAAGGAATGACTCCTTGAAGTTTTCCTTAAATAATAACAATGAGTCACATTTAAGATGGCTTGTCCTAGTCCATCTGTACAAATGGAAGGGCATTCTAAGCATTTTGTGAGGATCATGCCCTTGGAAAGGTGGACACTGAAGCATTCAGAGAAGGGCTCACCCTGAGATAAAATCTAGTGTCTCCTAGACAGGCTGATTGTCAGGTATGTCCCATGGGGCATCTTGGACAAGTGAAATAATTTAGTGCTTCAGTGCCAAGGCTCTCTGAGTGATTTTTTTGGTGGTAATGCATGTGCATGCATGTGTAGGGTAAAGACATTCCAGAGACTATTTCTCCCACCTAGATTTATTTCTGTGGACTGCACTTATTACACACTTCAAAGTTATCACAATTTTGTGTGCCATTCATCTAGTTTTTTATGCGCTTTCTCCCAGTGCATCCCTGCCAGCAGCATTTGCTTTGTCTGCAGATGACCCAAAATAAGCTGATACAATGCTAGCACACACTTCTCAGCCTTTGTAGAAGGATATGTTAGATATTGATTTCAAACTGGAAAAGATGCAAAAATACAAATTTCTGAAGGTAATTAAAAATATAAACCCCAAATTCACATCCTGTTAATTATTTTAAAATTGTGTTTATGTTTTGTGTAGCAGTATTTTGCAAAAAAGGCAAATCATCTTAAGGTCTCCACCCTGTCCCAGTAATTTGAAAAGTTTTTAAAGAGTAAAGTTAGAAGGAAAAGTTACAGACAACCTAAAATCTATATGCATATCATGTAATTTCAAGATGTTTTAAATATAGTGAGCACACACTGAAGGTTATTTCCTAATTTAGAAATTCAATTTCCGTATTTAAAGTGGAAACTCTAGTAATAGTTTGAGAACCGGAACAAGTTATGTGAGCATACCTGTCGCACCCACTGAAATCCATAATTTTTAAACAATGCACTTGTGTCGCTGGTCCAGAACCACATTTCCCACATCTGTCTGCAGCACTCCTGTGCTACTCAGCAGCAGCACACTGGCTCAGCTGTGCACTACCACCATGCTGCCTTTCCCTCAGACTTTCTCTACAGCTTGTTATTGATTAAAACAAAGAAAAAAAAATAGTGATGTAAGGAGTAGAATTTTTCAAGTCAGATGTAGGAGTTCTGAAGTTACCTTGACTGATTAATCCAGAGTTCTGAGTATGTCAGATCAAAACCTCCTCCAGTTTTGGTGGTTGCTGTTTCTATTCTGCTGAGACAGGACTACTTTTAATTCTTCTTGTAATTCCTCCATTATTACCACTGCTCCCTTTTCAAGAATTTAAACAAAATAGGGCAGAAAATAGGATTTATCTTCCTCCTGTAGAACTTTTTCTTTCTATTTACTCCTAATCCAAACCTAGCAGGACTGAGCCTTCTGCTGAGCTTGACATGCATTTCTAATGCACTGTATTATTCAATTAGTGAGATTTACCATAATCTCCTTGAAGACGTCTTGTCTTCTTATGCTGTTCACTCTAGCCATTTGCAGTTAGATCTGCCAGAGGACTCAGATGACAAAGGTGGGGTGCATGGCCCTTGAGGATTTCTCTGGCAAAAATCCAATCCTTTAACAATACAGACCTACTCCTTACATTACTTACATTTCTACTGTCAACACAGACAATAAGGTCAAAAGCATAAGTCGTGTCTGAGAAATCACTGCCTAGATGTATCACCTGCCTCAGTTCCATGAAACTATTTGTGTCCTCCATTTTATTTTAACTTATTCTCACATAATGGTTCCAGAAACATGGGGCTCTAAAATCAGCTCTGAAGAGAAATGACTGCCTTTCCCTGACTTAAATGATGTGCTTTTGACTGTGCCCAAAGACGTATTCACACCCAGACCCTGTCAGTCCTGGAAAGTGTGTCAGCTGTAAATTACATGATGCTAGCACATCACTAGATTGAAACAGGAAGAGCTTATTGGTTCCTGTTCTTATTTAAAAGGTATTTTGATACACACACACACAAAAAGAAGGAATGCTTGTCTTAAACTTGTCTTAAATACTTCCTAACCTGCAGCACTACCAAAGACCCTATGAAGTCACACAGATGAAGTGGATGTAAACATGTTACGTAGTATCAATGGATACTACGAATATAAACAGTTTAAACAGATCCAGCTGGTCAGTAATCTGGTAAAACCAGCCTCCTCTAAAATGGCTGCCCTCACTCTTTCTGCCTGGTAACCAAAATGTTGCATCCGGCTTCCTAGCTTGCTGGCATTCGCAATTCAAAAGCACCTTGGACAAAGACAGACAAGTTTTTATGGTGATAGTTTTGTGTTAACTCCTTTTAAATGCTGGAGAAGCTGAGTGCTGGAAGCTGGAGGCAGAGAAGCTGGGACAGCCTGTACTGGGTTAATCATAAAAAACCAGGGGAGTCAGCCAGGGGAGTCACTGGTGAAAAGTAATGGCTTTCTGGGGATTGTGGCCTCTCCCATCACTTAAAAAGGTCTCTGCTGCTGTGTTGAGGAAATTTGCGTAACAAAATGAGACATGTGAGCTTAGACCAGTATAAAAGGGAAAATGTTCAGACATTTAAATTGCTCCTTGAAACAAGCCTAGACCACAGTTACATGCTTCCCATTAGAACTGACAGAAAATGCTCACATGAGTTCCAGGATTTCAGTCATTTAAATCAATGCTAAAATTCTTTTCAACATCAAACATAATCAGATTGGACCCTGAAAGATATATTATGGCATTTAATTTTCATTTATATAGCTGCAGGGGGAAAGCTGATGAGTATAAGCTACTAAATTTTGGATGGTGACTACTTAAATATGTGTAATCATACTATTTCCTCACACTGTCTTTTTACTGTAACTTGGTCTAGAGGCAAATTTATGAAAAGTAGTCTAAAGGTTTGTGTTTTTTACAAAGAGTCATGAATTCTGTAAATGAAATGAAATAAATTTACATGATGTCCATGTCAAATTTATGCAGTATTACATAAGGAAATGTGGGGTACTATATAACATGCCTCTAACTCTTCTGGATTAGGCAGCTGAGGAATGAAATCTTCACTTTGCCTCTCCTCATCCTTGTTAGAAAGTTTTTCATATCCCAAAGACTTGAACAGTTTCTCTGGGAGCTTTGCTTGGATAGGGGTCTTTGCATCCTCCTTCCCTCCTACTTCTTTTTCCATCTATAGTATAAGTTCCATAATGGAAAACAGAAGCAGCCTCAAATATATAAATGAATGCAATCACAGTTGATAACAAAACATTGCAATCAGGGAATAGGTAGTAGTTCTCTTTTGCATGCCTGCAACTAACTGAATAGGAGAGCAACACGGAAAATACTTTAAGGCATTAGAAAATCCTCTGGATACTTTAGCATCTTAAAACCACCGGTCCTTGCTGAAACAGGCCTTTTCAGTCTCAGCTTCTGCTGAGTCACAGAGTTTGTTGCCTTTGAAGGCTGAAGTACCTTGGCTCAAAATTAAACTTGTTCTGGAAAAGTTGAGACCTTCCCTAATGACCATATTTGCATGCTGTTCTCGGTAGTATTTGCATATAATAGGACACCCTCCACAGGAAGGCTTCTTCAAAACACAGGCTCTGCTTACACTGTGAATTTCCCTATTCAAAGGGGATATTCAAAATTATCTATGCATCACTACTTCAAAGTGTTTCACTGGGAGTACTCTGCCATATGTTTGGGAGACTCATCATAGTTGTTTGAAAGCTGAATATATAGCCAACTGTAAGATTGCCACCTGGGTTTTGTGTGTGGAGGCAAAGAAGTATTACTCAGGCAAGAATCCTACCTGGCCTGACCTGGCATACTTCTATTGAGTGATGTGAGATGAAAACCCTTCTCTGAGCTTTACTTAGTTCCTTCTTTTATTTAAGTCCCTGTAGGTTTGGTTTTGGTTTTTTTTCGGAGCACACAGAGGATCCAGACATGAATCCATGAGCCTGTGTAACTTACTGAGGTCTAGGATAATCTCTGAGGAATTTCTTCTGGCTCCATTTTGGTTGTGCCAGCTCTGTGGACTTTGGATGGACTGTAGTGCTCAATCCCTCAATGTTGATAGTTGGTGATGGCAAAGGGTGTGTGAGTAGTGGAAATGGGCCTGGATTGTTTCCCATAGGATTTCTTCTAGAATCAAGGCAAACTGGTCAATCATCCTTCCTTGTCCTGAAAAATCAAGCTACAAAGATGTGAAAGGATTTCTGCATTCTGACAGAGGCTTCAGCTGTGTGCCGTAGTATCCTCTTAATCTCTGTCATCTTCTCCACTCCTCCCATGCAGCTGTCTTCTCTCACTACCCACTTCTGTTCTGCATATGACTTATGCCACAGGTGTTTAGTGTTTCGTACTGAAAAAGCTTTCCACATGATTATTTTTTCCTTGTGTCATGTGCTGGGGACCACTCAAATACCTCAGAATAACCTGCTTCATTAAATATCTATTAATTAACAAGATGATGTATCCCCTATTTCATTTATTTAGAATGAATGCTAACTACTACAAGTTTTGGCTGACAGTTTAGGAAGTAATTTTGCATCTCACCTCATAGGAGCCCACAATTGCTTCGATCACTTGCTTTTGCATAGTATTTTACAATTAAGGAAGACAGCAGAGGAACTCAGAATTTTAGTTATCTATCTTAACCAGGTGCAGTGAAAGTGTGAGGACATGGAGTTTGTCCAAATCTTCCTCCCACCTTAGTCCCAAAGGGACTCAAATCTACTCTTCCACTAATGGTTATGTATGCTATATAAATAATAATAATAATACCTGGAGTTGCACTGATATGGTGCCTTTCATCTTCAAAGTACTTAGAGAACCCTATATAATTAGTTTGCTATGGAGTCATCACCGACGATACTGCATGAACTCCAGTACTGTGAGAGTCAAAGAGGGAATGTGAACAGCCACGGAGACCATACATAACCTCCATATCCCTATTAAAAGAAACTGAAAATGCTGAACAAGGATATTTTAACATTTCACACAGGAGGAGGATCCACAACTACCAAGAAGCCAGTCTCTCTATGATAAGGAAACAGGAATGTTTTCTTTGCTGGTAATCTACTACTTCAGATCTCTAAACACATTTTACCTTGAACTATGTCTCAGTCAAGCTGGCAGAAGATCACAGGTAGATTATCTCGTTGCATGGAATCTTCATCTCCATGCAACTAGAATATATCCATTTTTTTTAATTAAAAAAGTTTTGATTTGATGAATCCAGAAGGGATGCAGATATAACAAGTATAACTTTAAATAGGTTTTTACACACTTTAGTGAGACTCCAGGGGAACAATTTATCTAGAGTACACCACTGGCAATTGACAGTCCAACTGAGTACAATTTTAATATCATGGTATTTTTTCAAGTATTTCCAGCAAGCTTACAACAGGTCCTTGTCAGTGTCCAGGAGCTTGCTCTTTAAATCAATTTGGCATTTCCTGGAGATTATCACCCCAACATAAATTTGTAAACAGCCTTTTTAAAACTACGCTATTGAGAAGGGAGAAGGAAAAAAAAAGCAGTAAGAGTCTGCTCAAACTGCTGAGAATAAGAATGCAGAGGAACCAAGCATTTTTGTATAAAGGATGCTTGGAGTATCTCTGAACATTACTCATTTTAATTTGCCTCAGACTTGTACACTGCCTAGCACGTATTTTCTCAGCACAAAGCCTAATGTTCTTTGTTTGCCTTTCCAAATACAGTTTTCTTATGGAAGATTCCATAGGACAAAAGGATACCATTTTACATCATTGTATATATTAATGGTCAAATGAAGAAGAATCTTAAGACTAGATTTCAAAAGTTCTGGTCAGGCAGAGTTACTGGACAGGCAGAAGCAACTCTGCTTCCCACGCAGTTAATGGGCACGTGCACTCACATGTCTTGATTTTTGCTCCATTTTAAGATCACTGTTTCTTTTTTAAAAATTGGTGTTCTTCCCTGTTATATTTAAATATCACACAAAACCATAAACATAACCATATGTCAGAATGAGTGTTTTAGTGGTGAATGATGGTTTGGACTTAGTCTCTTTGCTTTTATTTTTACTGCTTATTCCATTAGTTTTAATTGAAATATATTCTCTGTGTGTGTTAGATTCAGCTTATTTTTAGCTACTTCTGGACTTCTTAAGGAAGAGTCAGCACATGACCTCAAGAGTGAGAGGTACTTTCTAAAGCTTCCTTTTCTCTCTCCCGTGGTGCATCAGTACAGCCTCATCGACACAGCCACTGTATATAACAACTATAATATCCACCTATCTTCAAACAAGAAATAATGTTTTGGAAAAGCAGCAAAGCAAGAAAAAGGGCTGGGGAAGAGCAATGAGATTAATGATTTGCGTAGTCCTTCCAGATTTCAAGCAATCACAGCTGTTTCATTTCTGTAGCAAGAGAAGTTAGCCTTCCACACCAGCTATTTTTGCAGTGGGGAGCTGCAGGTCTTGGAGCGGGAGGAAGGAAAGGGAGTGACAAGGTACAGCTATATGAGAGGTGGTGTAGGAAAAAAAGTTGACAGCCGGAAAACGGATGTTTCAAAAGAAAGAGTTGCACTAAAGTAGATGTTCTGTGATCTTCCCATATGCAACAATAAAGGAACTTTGAATTCGAGATTACAGTGGGGAAGGTGTTGGAGGTGAGAAACTCAGAGCTTAAGAGTCTCCAGGAATGCATGGAGTTTCTCTTGGCCTGACTGCACTCTTTTGAAACATATGATGAATACATATCTCAGCAGATAAATGTGGTTTGCTTCACAATTCTGCCAAGCAGTATATAGCCACACTGAGGCACACTGTCCACTTCAATGGCGTGAGGAGGAAACTCATCCTCCTTGCTTTTTTGCAGATTCAGACTTCTCATTTTCAAAGCCATATGTACAGCTGTGCTTTCACACTCTCATTCCCTGTTGGACCCTTGTTTGGTCCTACTTTTTTATTATTTATCTGTCATAGCTTCCTTTTTTTTACCTCTACTCAGTGGTCAGGTATACTCCGCATGTCTGAGCCTGGTACGCCTACTCAGAAGCACAGCCAGCCCTAGGCCTTGGGGCAATATTTCTACATCCTAGTGATACTGTGGCTGATTCAGTGTGTCCAGCAGAGAAGGTGATGTTACTAAGCAGGTCTGAGTGCCACAGCAGTGTGGCTGCCACGCTTCTGGAGCTGTCATGCCCTGCTGCGCTGAGTCACCGGCCCAGGCTGGTGCTGGCTCAAGGACGGGAAATCTCAGGGAAGAGCTCCAGGCTGCTGTGCACAGCAGAAATGCCCAGCATTTTCTTCCACACTATTTATTCTCTTAGGTTTTAATTACGCTTTTGGATCCCACCTGACCTCTGCCACATCTTGCCTTATTTTCCATTGCTCTGGGCCATATTCTGACAAGCTTTTCAAACTGAGCTTTTCAGGCATTCCCTAACAAATGTAAATAGAGCATTTGCAGAAACATGCAAACTGAGTAGTTGATCTGTTGATGGTTGGATGTTTTGGGCAAAGGAGGAGGATTCATTTTGCAGCTTTTTAGAACGAGAGTGTCAGAAATGATTGTTTTGGCACCCGTGTGTTCTTGGGCTCTTTAGTAAATTTACAAGTGAATGAACTGGATGTATCATGTAGATTTTTGCAGGCACCATTCACCACGATGTACATATTTCTCACAGATTTTTTTACTTCCTTTGCTCACTCCTGAAAAACTTAAAATTGATACACATTTTCTAAAGTTTTTAATGAAATTTATAAAATTTGTTGTAGTGACCTGATGTCACATATCATATTTAACATATGAATTGGGACTTATCTGACAATAGCAGTGACCACAAGTCACTGGAAGAAGACTCAGGAAATCTCCAGTCTGTGACTGAATGACCTTTACTGTTAGATTTCCTTTCTGAAAAATGTCAGTTGTACTCCCTTTCCTTGTCTGCCCTATATAAATAAATTGTAAGGTTTGGGGAAAAGGAGATTACTAGTGTTATACAGAACTAGGCTCATCTGAGACATGGGGGGGGCTCACGTTCAGAGACCAGATACAGTCATTGCCCTGGTCTGTCCACCCCGTCCTCAGGGCAGGAAGATGTGGTCCACTGATATGTCAGGTCCTGCAGAGATTTCATGTGCATATCACCATTCTAAAGCCAGTTCTAATCAGTAATAATTTACACCAAATCTCACTATAACCCAGTGACTTAGGAGCAGATGAATGAGTTTTTCTGTTCTCTGTGTAGCGCAGGTGAAGTAGGCAGCTGAGCACCTTGTCTGCCATCCCTGGTGACAGCACCATCATTTGTCCAAAGCATAGAGACAGAAGTTCAACTACCAAAAAAACCTGGTATGCTTGAGTACAGTTGGTGAGAAAGTTTTGTGTTTTCCATAGGCATTTAGTTTTGCAGGTGCAAAAATGAAAGTGGAATTCAGTGGAATGCTGACTGAAAATTTTAGTGAAAAAAAGAGCACAATCATTAAGAAAAGCATCACCAGGTCTCTGTGGTAGCTGCTGTCTGGAATAAGCTCTCCTGGCTGGGTTCCAGGCTGCTTTAAAGGCCTCATGATGCACCATGGCCAGGCCTCTTGTCTGTTCTCATGGTGCATCCTGGAAAATCCAAACTGAGTTGCACCAGACGGAATATTATATTCCATTTGTAAAAATTCACAAATACTCAAAACCCAAACTGATCATGGTACTCAATATGTAAAATGTCTTGCTATTTTTTTTTATGAAATGCTCTGATTAACTTACGTGTCTTAATCAAGAATGAAAACAGTTTCTTGTTTAAGGCTGATGGCTGAAAGTAAGTAGAAAACAGCACAAGGTGAAACAATTTGAGGGAAACTGTCTTTGCCATCTGGATTCGTGACATCTTTTGCTTGCTGAGGTTTTACTGTGGCACAGACAAACTCAGCATCAAAAGCTACAAACAAAACTAAAAGATGAAATCTTTCCTAATATTGCTTCATTTTTAAACAGCTGCTTCACAGGTGGAGAAATATTGTGCACAGTGGTTTTCATGCTGGGTGCCAGGCTCACCACAGGTAGCTCAATGAGAATCTTGTATCTCCATGGAGAATCTGATTGGAGGGAAAGCAGGTGGCTGAAGTGCAAAGAGAAGGAAACAGGTCTAACTCCTGCTGAGAACTCCAGCTGCAGGGTGGGGAGACTCGGTGGTGATGCTTACGTGCCTGAAAGCTCGCCAGCGCTGGTTGTCTGGTTGCTCTTGCACTTGATGAATCAGCTCTCAGAGTCCCTCCTGCACATACCTTTTCTGACGCTTTGAGTTAGCGCTACCTCAGTCTATTTTTAACAGCTACATTTTCCATGATTAGATTTTAATGCTATTTATTTATTTAAACTGAACCAAACAATTCCACATAAGCTGAACGTTCCAGTGGGCATCACTCTTGGCCATGCAGAGGATTCTAAATCTAGTTTAAATTACATTCCTTGAATGGTAGAAAAAGCTGGGTCATGTGCCGAAGTTTGTGATGAATAACCAAGTTGTTCTTTCACAGACTGCAAAAACTTTATTAAGGAAAGATAAACAGGTTAAAGGTCTTTCAGTGGCACTGTCTATACATAGCAATTTCCCCTCGCCTTTTCCCTCTTCTCTCCTAGTTGAATGTGAATTGCTCAGTCTCATCATCTGCCATAATTGAGGCAGGTCCTCTACATTTTCACTGAAGTTAAAGGGAATGAACGGCTTGGGATAATTAGACTCAGTGTCTCAGTCAGTTTCTTGCAGATATCTGGGAGTATGAAGTTTTTAGGTCTCTCCCTCCTGCATAGATAGCAAAGGCAGGTATGAAAATTTGGCATCTCTCAAAAACACCTTTTCACAGACAAAGAGATCATCTCCACAAATCTGTGACATAGCTGTTTCTGAGTCTTTGTGCTAGGCTTCCAAGGCTTCCTGGTAGGAAGGGAGAGTGTGCTTCCTAGTTGCATCCATGTTAATAAAATAAATCACTTGTGTTAAAATTAGCAGTGGGCAAACTGTTTCAGTTAAAACAATAATTGTCCTGGATTGGTGCCAATCCTCAAACTAAATTCAAGCCAATTTTATTTTTGAGTTTTAAAAGTAATAAAAAGTAGTAAGCGTGCAATGTATATATAGACATACGGACAGAGAATAGCTCAGGGATTAGAAAAAGATGCATTTCACATCTGGAGCCCCAGTTTTGCATATGCATGCAAACAACTTTGCTCATGTGAATTATCCCCTGGTACCATGCACTATTTCCTGTCTAATCAGGCAGCAATATATACAAAAGGCTTTAGTGCATGAGGGTGCTATAACCTGCAGAACATCACCGTTTGTGCATCTAGTGAAGAAAGACAACACTTGTTAATGGGACAAAGCTGGCACCGATTAAGCCACGTCCAGCACATCGACTCCACTTTCTGGAAGCAGAGTCATCCCCAAATATTGTGTTAAGAAGTACAGCCAGCCCTGCCTACAGCAGGATGTGGCTTCCAAATATCACGCGTTGCATATAATTTATTGCGTAAATTGAAGTGGGGGGGATGAAGGGTGGGAGGGATGAGGCTTCACTGGGCTGTGGCCTCAGAGAGGAAGATCAATTTGGTTTACATGGGGAGCATGGGGGTTATTTTGAGGAGTTGGGGGAAGAGAGTGTTGTCTATGTACATTTTTTCACACATAATAAACTTCATTTCTTGGGGATTTTTTTAGCAGCCCAGAAACAGATCATTCCCATGTGAGGTTTAACAGCACCAAACTGTGAACATAAGGCTTGGGGCTTTTGTTTGGATTCTTTTGTTCTCATCTCCAACCTTCATCTTCGGTGGCTGCAGGGAGTGTTTACTCCTGCAATCTTGTGCAGGTGCAATACTCACATGTGAGGGTGTGAGAACACCTATTTTAAGTTTAGACTGACTGCCTAAATTTTAGTGAAAATCATTTCACTGCTTAGGCAGCTCTGACCTGGCCTGTGCAGTGACACAGAGTGCCACCTAGCACACCCAGACATCTCACTCCTCTATGATTTATCTTCCTAGGAACAGGTCAACAGGAATATTGCACAGGGTATACCATGACCTCTCAGGAAAATGCACATTTTTTACAGGCTCATAAACACTTCCACAACAATTGTTGTCTTGTATTTCCACCAAACTTTTGGCTCTCCACAGCTCTTGTTTAGATATATCTTCTAGAAAGGAAACACAACTTACAGCCACCTTCTTTCAAATTCACCATGAACATCCTTCACATGTTCCTGTTCTTCTAAGACTAGCACTGTGTATCTAGGTGTGCATGAACAATGGAGCTTGCTAGAAGGGGGCCCTAAAGATGTTGGATTTGTGTGATGTCTTGAAAGTGCCAGCACACACAAAAAGTTGCTTTCGTGGCTGTAAGGAAAAGCTGGATGAATTACTTGAGGTTCATGCAAGTATTGGCGAATCTGTTTTGTACCAGCTATATAGGAATGAGGACACTCAGAGATGAGCTCCCAATAGTAAAAGAACAGGAACATTTAGATCTGCTTTGGGTCTGGATGATGTCTTGATATCCTGTGATTCACATCCTAGTAAATCAGACTGCCAGATTATTCTAAACATCAGTATTACCTGCCTTTGTACTCTTACCACTCTGAAACAGTCAATACTAGGAAGCAGCTTTTTCTTGAACAGCTCTTACTCTGCCTTATTATGTGCAATGTATGTTGAATGTAGGACTTTTTTTGTCTAAAATGTCATGAAATGCAATAAAACTGCAAGAGATCAATTTGTAAAATAAAACTAGAAACCTGCCTGAGGACCTCCCTGGAACAAGCTGAGTTACAACACTTCAAATGCATATTAATTGGGCCATATGGTCTAGTATTTAAGCAAAGGCATGCATTTGTTTGGCCAGAGTGTTCAGGTGATACTTAAGGTCGAAGCCGTCATGCGTCTGATGAAATTTATGATCCGATGATGGAAATGTTTACCTTACAATAAACTTGAAAGACTGTCCTGCAGAGAAGTGACACACAGGAGTTTGTTGTTGGGCAGCTCTGTGAAATCAGCTGCAGTGTCTGTATGTGTTTTGTTACCCCCAAGTCCCTTGCAAAAGACTGACAGGCTTCTGAGGCATTGCCCAGAAGAAAGGGTGGTACAGCATTCATCTTGCTTGATGCAGGCATGCAGAGGAAGGTGACTTCCAGGAGCCTGCCAGCCACAGACTGTCATGCTGCCTCTCTGATGGGCTCTGTGGAAGGCAAGTCATCGTATTTCAGCCCCTGAACAACATCACTGATCCCCGTCTCCCTGCTTCATGGTCTGTAGGACTCTCCCACAGTGGCAGTGGGACAGTGTGAGCTGCATTTTTTTGATCTTGTGCAATGAAGATCAGACAAGACCAGTGAGAATGACCACCTGCACCAGACCAGACAACAAATAAGTCCAAACCGAGCAGTCCATCATGGAAGCCCTTATGCTGCCTGTGAATGAAGGCAGACTGGGGAGTACCAAGGGGATGGCTGTTGCAGGCTGAACCCATGAGCTGCACTCACTCTCCAACCATACTGCTAACCCCACAGTGAGAGCATTCATGTACACTCTATGATGAATGGTCTACCTACTGTATTTGATGTTACGGACACATGGGAGAATCAGTGGAAGCAAAACCTATCAGGATCTATTTCTTTCGTCTCTACAAAACCAGGAATTATAACTATTTGTCTTAGGTTCATTAGGTGACTCATTGTGTTACGCATTTAATATATTTCGTATGGACAATGTTACATCTCTTTTCAATAAGTAATTTAAAAGAGCTGTTCATGTCATGCAAGACACAAACAATCTGCCTGTAAGCCAGTATCTTAGATCCTGATCAACTTTGTCACATTTTCTTGTTTTCAAATTCCTCATTTTAAAAATACGAGTCAACATAAATAGCTTTGAATCTTTGTTACCTTATTAACCAATCATGGGTGACTTTACTCATAAAATATTTACATAGACAACAGTCTTGTGCTGGTGATGTATTTTCACATTACTTAGTAATTTAAAACATGTCAAACCTTTCCAAATAGTAGAAACAATCCAAACATTAAACTGATGTTGTCCTTAAAAGGCTGCTGCTTTTTATTTTAAGTCAAGCAACAATCATTACCACAGATTATTCACTGTGCATTCTTCATACAACTCTTTATCAGCAATGCCCACAAATATTACTCTAAATGGTAAGAGATAAAGTAGATTGAAAGGGATGATGTTACATCAGCAGCATGACTTGAAAGGGAGTTTATGGACGACCATATGGAAAATATATAATTTAACATGTAATATTGCTTATTAATGAAGTAAATCAATTACATATATGTCTATTTTATAAAATTACTGAGTTGTGTGTTTGACTGAATCTTCATCTGATCATTCTTTTCATCATAAGAGTATGCATAAGTATGCAAATGCATTTGTTTATATTGATTATGTATACATACGCACAAAAGTTTTTATATAATTTATGTGTGTACTGGATATAGTTTTTTGTTTTCTTTTTTCTCTGTTTTCAAATCCTGCTTCTTCTGTTATTAGGGGACCAGGTGATGGTATAAAGAGCATTTAGTGTGTGCTCTGGAGTACAGCATGGATGTACTGTAACCTAGGTGACCTAGACTCATTAAAAATACTATCCTCTTTTTTTTTCCCAGGGTGATCAGTAGCAATGAATTTCGGCTCCCCAAGTCACAGCACACAGCCATGGTATGAGCTGGAGCTGGTGAAAGAATAGATAAATTTAACAGTCTTATTTATTATGTGGATATTTATATAATACAGGATATTTTCAGCATGTTCAGTGGCAAAAGATGGTAGTCCCGATGCTGTATAATAAATGACATGTGTCTCCTTTGGCAGACACTTAGTCCATTCAGTCAGCTAAGTGACAATGCTTTACTTATGAAAAAAGAAAGAACAATGGCAAAAACTCACAACAGTCTACCGTTTCTTCCTGTCTCTCAGAACACTTTTCCAGGGTGAGCTGTGCAACTTGGAGAGCTGTTCACTAAAGGCAGTATCTTATTCACGCTGTTCTGTGCAGACTGGAGCAGATCAAAGAAACAATAAAAGCTCTGTCGTGTACAGGACAGAAAACCTGATCACACTATGCTTCTCAGGGGACTGGCAAGTGCTGAAGATTTTTGGGGCAGCATTTGTGACTAATTTCTCTGTTTCTGTACCTCAAGTTTGTTATATATTTTAATGTTGAAAAAAAAAAGTCCTTTACAAGCTTTTCTTTTTCACTTCTATCTCTGTATTTCACCTGTAGCTATATGGAAATTAAATACAGTATTTTCTAGAAGACATGTAATACTCGAGAGAACGAATATCAATATCTAAAGCTGTAGGGGCTGTGAAAATTTTCACTTAGGATTTTGCCTTTTTTTTTCCTCTCTTTTCAATATTGTACCGTTATTAATCAGACTTCTACTGTTTTTCATCTTGACCAAACAGCCCACTGAATAATTGAAGTGTAGGAAAATATTCATATTTGCTTCAGAGTTCTTTTAAAATAAACAGAGACATTGTTATTGGCTCTAATATGTAAAGTTATACTGTCTGTCCTGTGATAAATCAAGTCCACTCACACTGAAACTGATAGAAGGGCAGGGTGCTTGACGGCTAGAGTGAGAGGGGTGAAGGGGATAGTAAGGCATCTGCAGTGATTTTTGGAAAATACCATTACTTGACCCAAGGGCAGAGAGCAACACAGACCCCTCAGGTGGAGGGGTGTCAGTCTCTAGGATGAGACAGGCTAATCCCTCTATGCAATGGACTTTTTATCTCAGTATTACTATCAATGGTACATTTCTATTTTTCATTTTATTTTCATGCCTGTCAGAGACAGCATTTTTCACAATGCTGGTAAGTGTTCTGATTAGGTTGGAGTTTGGATGAAGAGACTAGTAAAGTGTTTAAAGGTCCTTGCTGAATCAGATCCTTGGAAGAGAACATATGTGGCCATTCTGATTTTTTAAAAATTGTGTGTTGAGTTATAACATTTATGATCTAGAAAATCTCACACTGAAAACCTTCTGCAGATACATGTATTGTAATGACGGTGTTTAGCGGGGACAGCAGTTATAGAACAGCACAATAGTTTTAGATGCAGAATAAGGTAGAAATGTGTGTTCAGATGAACTTCTTTTAAAGGCTGGCAAACACTTTTCAAATACCTATCAGTCCAACAGTCCTATTCTTCTGAAGCAAAGTCCAGTCTTCCTTACTTGCTTATCATTCCAAGCTTATTCCATGTGGTTGCTCTTGACTTGGCTTGGGTTTGCAAGATATGAGGCAACTTCCAACAGAATGCAAGGGTGACAGAGCATTGGAACAGGCTGCCCAGAAAGATTGTGGAGTCTCCTTCTCAGGAGGTATTCAAAACCCACCAGGACATAATCTTGTGAAACCTGCTCTAGGTAAGCCTGCTTTAGAAGGGAGTTGAACTAGACGATCACCAAAGGTCCTTTCCAACCCCAACCATTCTATGACTCTGTGATTCCATGATTCTGTGGTTCCATGATTCTGTGATTCTCTGAATTGATGGTACGCTATTTTATTTCAACGTGGAAAATCATCACATGGGAAGAAGCCTAGTAAGTACCCTTCACAATAGAGTTCTCCATGTTATAAATTAAGGAGGCCAAAGGCTGCTTCTTATTGAAAAAGAGTAAGACGTGGTGTGGTGTAACTGGGAGATTCCCATCTGTGGGGAGTCAGAGTGGCGCAAGGAGGGGAAGGTGGGACATAGGGCAAGGAGTTTGGAGCCTGCTGCAACTTCTGTTGGTCATGTGTGATAAATGTCTGCAAATTATTATCCCTTGCCTTTTCCTCTTGTTACAGGTAGGAATTAAACCCTCCCAATATATACTGAGTGAAACCTGACCCAGTAAAGCAGATGCCATTCTCTCCCAAAATATGTGGGGAGGAGTATCAGGAGGTTTTCATTACTGACTGAGTGGTAGATGAATGGATGCTCCCCAAGCCAGTCCCAACCCTCTCTTTCACCTGCCTGAATTCTTCAGCTGAAGGTCTGAAACCTTTCATACAATCTCCCCAGTATTTTCCAAGTTACATAAAGTGGGTATGACAGAGGGATAAAACATGGGGTTAAACAACTTGGCCTAGCCCTTTCTACTACTCCTAGAAATACCTATGATAACTTTGTTAAAGTTTTTGGAGCTCTGGCAGTGTACAAGGTAAGACTCAACCAGTCATTCTACCTTTTGCTGTCAGTTCTTGAGCTGTGGTGGAGTCTCTTGGAATAAGGACTTTCTGGAGGAGAAGAATGGTGGCATCAGTGGTTAAAAACAAAGCCTATGTTAAAAAAGGCAGATGAGTAAGACTGACAAGTGACATACTAATGATATAGGCAGGATATAAGGCTGAATTACTTATCTTACTTATGCATGATAATTTGATTTTTGGTTATATGTTCATATACCATTTTAAGACGATCCTTGCCTGATTCAGTGTACCTGATGTTCTGCACTCAGATAACATACTAAACAATGTTCAGCTGTATTCTCCTTGTTCAGTGTGTGGCTGGATGGCTGGATGCCTTATTTACTGCATTTCCTTCTAAAATCAGAATTATTAATTTCCTCGCAGACTTTGCTGTGGTGCTTGTGGTGGTATTAGAGAGCTTAAAAACTAATTAGTGCTTATCTTTGTCGGACTGCTGTGAAATAAACTGGATTTATTTCCATTTAGAGATGAGGAACCAGAGCACGGACAGAATAAGATAGAATATTCTCTGGTTTTGAGACTGATTTAAGGTATCTAAGACATTATCTTTAAGTACTGTAGTTATTATATATTATATATTATATATTATATATTTATTATATATTATATATTATAACAAGAAGTGCGGATACCACCTTCACAAAGATTTCGTAGGAGTGGTTCCAAAATCCATTTGAAATGTACTGAAGCGAACAGTCTTGAATGCACCTTTCTTATGTTTGTACTTCAGTGCAAGGTTTCTTCTGATATAATATTTGAGGTCCTCACAGCAGAACTAAACACGGATGTTGTTCTGACTTCCACATATAGGGATAGTCTGTGTTTAGTTTTATTCATCACTTTAATGCCATATTGCATTTGATGTCACCCAGATTTCCCACCAACAACTGGTATTTGTAAAGATTTTTGTTCTGCTTGTCCAGGATTTCCAAAATATGATTGTTCTAATCCTGAGGAAAGACCCCAAATCTACGGTTTGTCTGCCAAATGTTTACTTAGTGGAAAACAAGTAACAAGCGACTTTCATCAATATCTACCCCTTTTCTGGAATCAAGGATGTTTATCTAATATGTTTTTATACAAATTATCCATTCCTATATGCTTAAAAAGTTGAATTCCTTAGGTATAAGGTATTTGCAATCACTGTCCATAGTAAAAGGAAAGGTGTTTTCTTTCGTTGGAAGTCTGAAGTCATTTTACCATGTATTAGAGAAAGACAGTTTGCACTTTTACACATGATGACACTGCAAAAAAGAGAGCAATCACATCTCGGCAGCCATGACCTGATGCAGGGACATCTAGGGACAATGACCTTTGGATATAAAGGACAGAGATCAAGGAAGGGCAAGAAATCTGTGGAGTACCACAGGAAGGGCAGCACATGGTAAGTGAACCAGCATGAAGTTGAGTGGTCATTATTTTTTAACATAGTTGGTCCAGCGCTGTGTTGATATCAAATCAGTGTTTTGGACCATGTGGCAAGGATGAGGAACCCTAAAACTGGATTTTCAGTTTTATGGAGATGTGGCCTGGGATTTCACCTTATGATTGTCACCACAGATGAACTAACATGTCACTGGTCTACATCTTAATAGCAATTTCACAACTTCTCTTGGGCAGCCTGTGTTGGTGCTTGGTCACCCTCACAGTGAAAAAAGTGTTTTCCGATGTTCAGGGGAAATCTCCTGTGTTTCAGCTGTGGGCCTTTTGCCCCTTGTCCTGTCACTGGGAACCATTGAAAAGACTTTGCTCCATCCTCTCTGTACCTTACCTTCAGGTATTTATGTATATATTGTTAAGACCCTGTGAGCATTCTCCAAGCTGACAATTCCCAGCTCCTTCAGCCTTTCCTTATAGGAGAGATACTCTAGACCCTTAATAATTAAGAGGTTCCTGTTTTTCAGTCTGTTGAGGTCCCTCTGGATGACAGCATGACCCTCTTATTCATCAGAAATCTCTCAGTTTTATGTTATCTGAAAATTTGCTGGGGATACACTCTGCTGCATCATCCAGGTAATTAATAAAGATGTCAAATAGGATCAGAACGAATCATGGCCCCTAGGGTACCCCACTAGCTACCAACCTCCAACTGGACTTCATGCCATGGATCACCACCTTCTGGGTCTGGCAGTTTAGGCGGTTTTCACCTCTCTGTCTGCTCATCTAGCCCATAATTCATCAGCTTCTGTAGGGGGATCCTATGGGAGACAGCGGCAAAAGCACAGCACTTGCTTTGCTCCAGTCTTTGGGCACCTTTCCCAGTCACTATGATCAACCAAAAATTATCACGAGTAGATCAAAAACTACTGAGAGTTTTGAACAGGCTTTAACAGATTTTAGCCCTTAGATAAACACAACATAATTGCCCAATTTAATCTCAGTACCCCTTTATCCAATGAAGACAAAACTGAAGATTTTTACTATTAGAGTTTAAAAAAAATAAAGCAGATTAAAAAAAAGCAGAGAAGCTTAATACAGCTGCAGAATTGAAGTGATTTTGGCTTTAAATTCCATTGATTTTGATTTATTTGTCATGCTGTCTTGTGCAATTCTAATGACTACAGTACTGATAATAAAAATAAAACCAGGCATTTGCTGTTTAAGCCTGAACAAATTTTGTATTTGCTTTCAAGTTTGAACAAATCTTGGTGTTTTTATTAAAATAAATTGATTTTGAATGGAGTGCTGGACCAGATTGTTTTCCAGGCCCTGCTGATCTCTATTTATTATCAATATTTGCCGAAAGTAATCTCATTCCTGCTGAGCTGTAACCAGAAAGTTACTTCACTGTCCAAATATTGACAGCACTTAGGGAAAAAATTCTAGTTTATTCTAGTCTCTTGAGTTTGCCATTTTATTATAGACCTACATTTGTAATGATAAAATTATTGATCATCTTTTTTAATATGGGTAATTGATGACACTTGAAAGTTTGTTTGGTTTTGTCTAAGGTTTCTTCAGGTTATCTGAACCTTATTTCCTTCATTATAAAACTGGTCTATATCATGAGATTTCTGTCATTCCTGTCATTTCTTATGACAATAAAAACAAACCTTTTTCTAAGTGGTTTTGAACACTGGTGTTCTGACTTCATACTAAAAATTACAAATAAAGGCTTAGCTATTTTGTTGGAAGTCTACATGAAGATCCAGTTTAGACATGTATGATTATATCAAGGAGCTGTGTATATGCATCCGTTAGCAGCATCACAGGTGCTGAATTATCACATCCAATCTCAATCATCCTTTCCACTCTTTCTGTGGCTGTTATGACATCCTAATGAAGAATTTTTGAATTTTCTTGAAACTTTGAATAGCCATTGCTCTCTAATCTCTTTGATAGGCAAGATGGTGGTGCCAAATAGGGATGTGTCCTATATGGGAGATAGAAGAAAGGGATCAAAGCATGCCGATCAGAGACAGGAGATCATTATCTTTCTTACAACAAACTACCCCGACCTTGAAAATTTATTTAACGCTTCATGCAACATGCATAATGTAGGTAAATACGTAAATTAATATATGGAGAGGCTTCTAATGGACAGTGAGAATAGAATTACAGAATCATTTAGGTTGGAAAAAACCTTAATGATCATCCAGTCTGACCCTTAACTCAGCACTGCCAAGGCCACCACTAAAGCAGGTCCCTAAGCACCACATCTACACGTCTTTTAAACACTTTCAGGGATGGTGACTGCACCACTTCCCTGGGCAGCTTCTTCCAACCCTGAATGACCTTTTTCACAAAGAAATTTTTCCTAACATCTAACCTAAACCTCTACTGGTGCAACTTGAGGCCTTGTCCTCTTGTCCTATCACTTGCTGCTTGGCAGAAGAGACCAAACCCCACTTCCCTAGGACCTCCTTTCAGGTAGTTGTAGAGAGTGGTAAGGTCTCCCCTGAGCCTTCTTTTCTTCAGCCAAATGTGTTTTGTGTTCAATTCTTAGGGATCTTCACTGATACTCAAATGTGAATTTGCCTTTCTGACTTCAAAATACTCTCTTCTACACAACCTAAGAGGATAAATGCAATACTGTTATTTTTCTGGGGGAAAAAAACCCGACAAAACTAAACAAACAACCTTGAATTCTGATTACAATGTCTTTTTCTCTGGCTTACTCAGAGTATTTGGCCAATTCGCAGCTATTCAGGAAGGTAGTTACACACATTTTAGCCACTGTTATGTAGAGTCATACCAAAAACTTCTTCTTTAAGATTACTTGGAGAGCTATGTTTGAAATGTTAGCATCCAGTCAGCAAAGATAAACTGTGCATGTGGTTTAGTTGACTAAGCTCAAAAAAGAAATAGTGAAGAGGCATAAAAAGGCCATAAAAACCATAAGGTCATAAAACCATCAAAATTGTAAATATGTTATCAGAAATGTTTCATAACTACTTAAAGAGTATCTAGATGGTATGCACTGCTAATAAATTTACTTTGCTATGAATGGATCCATAAATTTGACTGATGAACCTCAAAGGAGTGTTATGAGCTTCACGACGGAGACTAAGTAGTACTTTATTTCAAAAGTACATAATTTAGTGGAATTGTACAGACTGAACAGTTTATTCAGTAGAAGTTAGAGTACCAAAATCCGGCCATTCATGAATTAGGGTCAGATTAAGGCTCCCTTTGACCTCAGCGGGATTTTTGCCATTTGCTTCAATGAAAGTAGGATCAAGCTATCAATGCTTTAAAATGGTTCAATAGGGAGCGTTATTGAAATGCAAATGTACACGTTCTCTTAATCTGAACTTCCCATCTCCCCATTCAGAGCTGTTTGTAGAGAGTTTTCTTATGGGCTCTTACTCTGGGACCTATGTTAGACAAATATTTTTGTATACTCATTAAAGCAATAACCTGTAGTACAGGGGAATACAACTTCAAATTTTGTAAGTATAACTTTAAGCAAATCTAGTGAGTTTGGTTTGAAAAGCAACCAAGCCTTGTTGTATCACCAAGACTGAGCAAAGCTGAAGTTAACTATGCTGTTGAGTAGACTGTGTTCACTTAACACTTAGTGTGAGCTGAGTTGTTTGGTGTCATGAAAAAGGAAATCTTTCAGGTATTCAATTGCTAGGAGGCACTACTTGCGATGGTTTCATATAACACTTAAAATTACTGGAGCTGCAAAAGACTTGTGTAGTGAAAACAGAAGTTTGAGCTCGTGTATTTGATATAAGTTAATGCTAGCTCAGTTTCATTCTTCGTGGATCAAATGTCATCAACACAAATGAGTGGATAAACCAATAAAGGCTCCATTTTATTAAAATAAAGCCACGCCTATCTTCCTCCTGCCTACCACAAACCCCCTTCCTATTGCAAATGCCTGGCTTTCTCTTCCTCCTCACCAGCAATACTAATTACTGACACCAAACCAGTTTCACTGGGGAGTAGACATAACCTGTTCAGCTTGCTTGAGATCTTGAAAATAGGTCTAGAGCTTTCAGCTGCAGCCAGCAGGCCAGCCTGCATACTTCTTCTAGGCCCAGTCAGGAGTGGACACACTTACACACAGTCGGTTGTTTGCCCAGCCAGGAAATACACACCCTCTGACTGGTGGCTTTGAGGCAAAGTGTTGCCTCTCACCCTCTAAGGGGAACAGATGTCCGTATAACTCTCATTGGGGAAAAGACCAAAGGAATTATTTTGTGAGAGATGTGTATACAGACCCACCTCAGGTATTTCTCAGTGCTCTTTGAATACAGCAGCCAAGATACAAGAAAACAAAACAACACCTCCCCCCTCCGCTCCACCGAAGAAAACCAACAACCCCCCCTCACCCCCAACAAAACACCTACCAAAAAAATTTAAAATCCAATTGCAACTACTTCATGGTGTAGTGATGGAAGAAAAGAGCTAAATGGATTAGTCAAACTCTAATTTTTTTCTTACTAGGTATCGATGCAGTCACATCACTGGGATATAAGAGGGGCACTGCTGTTCAAGTTAGAGTCTGTTACTATTGCATATGGCAATTGTTACAAATTTAACCTTTGTTCTGGGTATGTAGTAAGCAAATTAAAAAGACAGCTTGTTCATTGTTATTAAAGCACTACTAATAATATCTCTTATTTCCCTATCAGTAATATTCTAATTGCCAAGGACGAATGGCAGGTCACAGTGCCACCTACACATTTTTCAGAGACCAGAGGTTGCATCCTCACTGTAATATAAAAGACACAAGCTTGATTACTCTCCCATAACTATCCATATTGTTTAGATTTTAACCTACTTTCTGGCATGGGTTTGGCCTTGCTCCTCAGATGTGTCCTAGGCACGACTTGGGAAGAAGTATGGCCAATCACCTGCTATTGACTGCTGAATGGCTGAGGCTACAATGTCCGAGGTTGGTAGGGATGCAGAAGAAACCAAACAGAAAGTATGAAAATTGTAAGTTCAGATTTATTCTTGAGAAGTGAGAATGATCCCTAGTTTCATTTACTCGACTAGATTTAGAGTACAAATTCCCACTGTCATGAGACTTGTAATTCCCATTAGAACAAGTCTTGGTCTTTCAGTACCAATAATTCTCTGTAAAGAAGAAGCAGATACAGAGGTCAGAAGAGCTTTCACAGGGTTATTTAAACAAATATATTCATGCTACTTATACCCTCTTTCTGTGCTTTTGGCCACAAGTCATTTCGTGCAGGTGAAGAGGACTGTAAGTTCATGAAAGCAATTTTATTACTCTGGAGGATGCAAAAGATCCTGAATGGCCCTGGGCCACAGTGAGGCTTAGAAGACAGATGATGTTTCATGCTCTTCAATTCAGTACACATTATAGAACTGGAAGAATTGTTGGGGGGCCTTTGGGTGTACTGAGCACTTTTCCAGGTGATCCATATATACCTGTATGTTTGCAGGAATGATTATAGAGCAATGTCTTTCACAATCATTTCTTTTAGATGCTAGTTGAAGTAGTTTTCCTAGTAGAACAACTCTTCCTAAGATCCAGCCTGAGTCCCTTGGCCTGAGAGGAGTGCTGCTTCCACTCTTGTTAAAACAGTGCTTGCAAGCACTGCAAGACCTTGTGCTTGTCTTGGAAAACTCCCCATTGAGTAACTTTGTTGAGCAGGATTAGTCCTGCTTAGTTTATGAGATCCAGCATGATCACAGCTGTGATGATGTTGCACCTAGCCAAGAGAACAATGCAACCACGTCTTGCATATTCCTATTTGCATTCCTCTTTGGTAAAAAAAGAAAAAGAGAAAGAGAAAGAGAAAGAAAAAGAAAAAGAAAAAGAAAAGAAAGAAAAAAAGAGAAAAATTTTAAAAATTGAACTAATTGAGGAGGGGTTTTTTCCAGGGTCTTTTCTCCCTCTTTATAATTAACTACACTTTGTTCACCATTTTGAGAGGATTTATTTTTAACTTTGGTTGAAACTCTTTTGTACAGAAGTCTGTGTTATATGAATTCCAGGTTTTGTTAGCAATGGATTAAGTTGTGGGAGACTCTGACCTTGTGATACTACCATGTTTCTGCTAAACAAAGTCCAGTATGCCAAACAAAGATGTAGCAAGTAGTTACGAAATGGCACGGCTATTACACATGCTTTTGATTCTCATTGTCTGGTGTTTATTTTCGGATAATTCTGTTTTGAGAGTGGAAAAACCAGACTGTAAATAAAAGGGAAGCCTACGATAAATGCATTGTGCTACACCCTTCTCAAAAGGCTAATGGAGGGCTCTTCAGTGACTGCCTAAGAAGCAGGAAAATTATTTTCAATAGTGAAAGAAAAAGGTAAGAATATTCTGGGAGACCATGACAAGGCAGAAAAATAGTTATTCACCCACTTGCGCAAAGCCTGAGTAATTTACTATTGCAGCTCACGGTCTGTGTTGTTTCCCTCCTATGTGAGGTTTCTAGGTCACCGCCTCTGGTGTTGTTCTAAACCACGCAGCTCCACTCCCAACATACCGCCCTCCTGCTGGACAGTGGGAGAATCTCTGTTGCAGCTTCCAGGAGATATTGAGTTAGCTGGTACTGCATTTCCACTCCTGACTTCTCTCCTATATTACCCCACAAATGAAATCAGATGATAGGAAAAGAAAGAAGAGGGAAGGGAACAGGTCAGACTGAAGGTCAAATGAATCCCAAGACCTAAAAGAGTGCAATAACAATAATCCAAAATCATAGTCCAAGACATACTAATGCCATTTTAAGATGAAACTTTTGTTAGTGACGTGGATTCAGCCCTTAGTTCCAGAAAACATAATCTAAGTTATCTACTTGTAGTTTTATAGCTCTATAAATCTTTAAGGCCAAATTCTGTCCTTCTGCACATGCAGGACTCCATTTATTCCATGGGGAGTTGCACTTGTATATCAGAGAGTAAAATCTGCTTATATTTTCTAGATAGCAATAGGAAAAAGGGGAGGTCTTTCACTTTTAAAAACATTTACTGTATCCTAGCAATGTGCAGCGATGCTATGCAAGCCTGACAACAGACAAATGGTATTGAGAGATATTAAACCTTACAGAAGACAGTGTGATAATCTTTGGGAGTCTGTAGGTAGGGCAGGTTCCAAACATTGATTCTAGGCACAAAGCAGCTAAGGTAATATAGAAGGAAATATCTTAAACCCTTGTGTTGAGGTTGATGCAAACCTCAAGAAAATCTGACTGTCCAGAAATATAAACAGACAGGGGAATTAAGAGACGCAAACATTTTGTTCTCAAGGTTTTGTAACTCAAAAAAATTATATCTACCTTTTTTTATTTATTTAGCATGTGTAGGCTGCATTTGCAAAATCTTAGCTTGAGATTGTTGCTTTACAGCTTAGAGCTTAAGTGATTTTAAAGTTCTTAAAAGGAACAACTAAACTCTCTCCGTAAGCAAATAAAGTATGAATCAGCTGTTTAATTCTCCAGGATAAAAAATTAAAGCAACAGGAAGAAATGCACTAAATGAACAGCTTTATGATCTTGTTAGCTACAAAGTATAGCTAATTAGAGAAAACATTCTGAATTTAAACTTTGCTGGAATGATAAATTGTTATTCACAAAGGCACAGTATGGCTGTGCATGCAGCCTGCCACTATTTATGATGCCAAGTTGACTCTTGAATAGGTTGTGCAATTACCAGAGGAGGTGAGAGAGATGAGAGTCTGAAGATGACAAACACTGCTGGCTTCCATAATCTCAACTTCTTTCAGCCATATTTACCGATTTACAGAAACATGAACTGCAAACAGAGTAAAAGGAAAATGGCACTGCTGAAAGCTTTTCTACGGAAACCTTGAAACAATTTCATTTCCATCTTCTAAAATTCCATAATATGTGTTCTTAGTCTTCGTGACAAGGTTCTGCCTCTTCAGCAACTTACCTTCTTCCAGTTATGAGAATTAGCATTTGATCAGTATTTATTGTTGTTCATTAAGTGCTCTACCAAAATCTTTCAAATGAAATGTCTCCCAAAGGAATGTACTAAGATGTATGAATGAAAATTTGAGAAATATCAGACAGGGAAAGACTTATTTATACTCCTGTAAATGCAGCATCTTGGTACATCTTCATGTTTTGTTACCTTGCATAATTCTGACTCGACAGCATCATCCTCTGGAGCTTGGCTGTAGAGATGAAGGGAAGGAACAGAATTTCCAGGGGGAATTGCAGCACATCCAGCTGTGGTGGCAGGACACTCTGCTTGACCCTTTGAGTAGAATTGATGCAACTTTTGAAAGCATTTCATCTCCTGTCCCTGTTGAAGAGTCCAGCAATCACAAATGAAGATTGAGAGAGAGGAACCTGAACCGTTTTTTTTTTTGCATAGCTCAGCAATGGATTTAGCACAACTTTTTGACAAGGATTAGATGATAGTATTTTAAAGGGCAGTTACAAAATATTTGTCAAAAGCATAATTCTCATATCCAGCTGTCTTAATATAATGACCAAATAATTTTAAATGTACACTTAAAAAAATAAAAGAGTTGGAGTTTTCAAGACTTTTTTATTATAAAATCACTCAAGAGAGATAAGAAAAAGTTATTTTATGGAAACCTTAAAGGCGTTGTTCCTCTAGCTGCTGTGCATTTGGGTTCTTGAAGAGGAGATAAAGGCATGGCTCTTCATTTATAGATATTTTTACATCTACTGAATGACTGGTTTGAAGCCATTATGGTTGAAGCCCTATCTCATGACAAGTCCTTACTGCTGCCTTCTGCTGTGAATGAGAGCAATATCTGAGGCTTTTTTCTACTTAAGTTGCTTTCTTTCTCACAAGTTTACCAGTGAATTGGGCCATCCTCTGTGCCCAGTGATTTTGTGGTAACTTATTGGTTTAGAGTCCTCCAGAATGATATCTTTAATACACTTATGAAACTTCTTCACCAGTAAAGTATGTGGGCTAAGCCCAAAACCAACACTAGCACATCTGGGGTATCTATACTTTCTGGCATCACTTTCCAGTACAGCCACATAATAATTAAATATCTAGCTGATATCATAGCTGGTCTGGATAGCTGTTTTATCAGATGTTAAATAGCAGGAAAACATACAAAAATAGCAATGGCAAGCTCTGCTTTATATGATAACCTCAGAATGCATCATACATAATAAGACATTATTAGCTCTTACTGATGGTTGAAACAACATTCCCATTTATGTGGTAGTGAAGTCACTTAACTGATAGCAGTGGAATCCTAATAATTGATTTCTCTGAATTCCCTGAGATGCTCTGAATATAGCTATTGAATACTGCTCTATTCAGGTGTTGAATATAGCTGTTCCCAAAGGAAGCCATGATGGAGGTGGATGGTAGGTCAGCAGGGTGACATTTTTTTCATTCAGTGACCAGGGGAATGAGCTACATCTATCAATGCCAAGTCAGGACTGTGGTTTCTTTTGCCCTCATATTTCTCACTTAAACCTGTGTCTCATGGTCCATTTGTAAGTTGTTACTCATCACAGCCAATCTAATTGTTATCCTCCTTATCAGTGACACTGTGTCTTGGGGTGACTTTATGATGTTGTATCCCCTATTACCGCTCTATGCCCAGATATGATCCTGAGCCTTTCTGTGTCTTTAAAACTGGGTGCAAGAGAGAGAGAGAAAACTAAGCGAACTTTTCAAAACAGTTTGTGCTTCAAAGACACAGAGTACAGCTGAAAAAGATTAATCATTTAATCAAGCCAGACTCTCTAATTTCTGTTTGCATTTTGGGTTTTTTGATAAGAATTATCTGCATTAGTTCACTAGTCTACCACTATGTCCTGTCCATTTGCAGATGTAGTGCCCCACAGTGCCCAGTGTCTCTGGACAGCAAATTCTTCAGCTTTGTCATGGTTCTGCCGCTTCCTTTTCATGTAAATCTGCTGTACCTCCATCTGCCACCTGTGGAACAGGGTTAATTAAATCTGCCTCATATACTAGGGCTGCTGGGTAGGGCTTAATTCCCTGGGTGTGTCTCTAGTGCTGCTTTATTTTGGATGAGGCTTTTGGAGTGGGCTTCTTCATCTGCTCTGATTACCTCACTTTGGCTCATCTTGGAGGATGTCTCACCATATGCTTTTTGGGTCCTTCCTTGTGTTCAGCTAGAGGACACACTCCAGCTCCCCATCTGATGCTGTTCAATCAGCAGAAATAGAATAAAGCAAGTCCAAACTGAAACCTTCAAAATATTTAGCATAGGGGATATTGAGTCTCTGGTACTAACTGTTTTGCTCTGCATGTCCATTCCTATTGTGCCATAGTATATAATGAAAGCATAGACATTATTATAACTGATGGTTGCCTTAGTGATCCTTGGATGAAGAGAACAGCAAAAGTATGAGGTTTGGTGTGCATTTCAGGGAATAAATGCAGCCTTTGTGTTTTAATCCCAAATTTTGGCTTTATTTCACTGCACTATTTTAGTGGGACATTCCATAGTTTATATAAGAAAGTTTACCTTAGAAGATCTAATAGCAAATGGAACCTGCTTCTGCACTTATGTAAATAAAATCTATTCATGCTGAGCTCATTCTGGTCCATGGACATTAACCAGCAATGTTTATTTTTTTATACCTGGCAAATTTCCCTGAAATTTTCGTTTTGAATAGATGCAGAAGGTTAACACCAGTAGTTTATTTTGATACACACTATATACACATCCTCAGATACTAAGCTACACTTTGGGGTTACAGTAAACTTAGTTTTTAAGTCCTCCATAGCAATATTCCCTTTACCCCACCATACGCTTGAAATGAAAATATAAATGCCAGCAAAAGAACTCTTGTACACATCATTCCCTTGCAGCACTTCTGTGTTTTAGAGCACGCCATTTTTATGGATGCTATCTTGTGGTTGATTCTTATTCCGCTCTTGTATCTTTCACTCTGATGCAATTCTGATTGTCTCTGCAGTATTACTTTCAATATAAAGAAGCATATAAATAATGAAGCCTAGAGAAATAATTTTTCTTAGTTGCTCAACTCCCTGGTTTTTCTTTTGTCCTGTACAAACCTGTTTTTTTTTCTGTTTACCATCACTACTGACGACACTACGGAAAACCCTGGCTTTTTGAGTGGTGGCAAAGTATCACTCAGTTTCGTGCACATTATTTTATAAGCCAGCTATGCTCGGTTAGCCCTCTTACTGATAAAAGTCTCTCTGTGTCTCTTAGCCAGCAAGAGGTGCTGAGGAATGATGCAACAAATATCTTTTCACTGAGATAGTCGGGTTCCCTCTGTGCTCAACACAAAGATTTTCACTAACTTGTGAGCTGGATCTAAGCATTGTCACATCAAAGTGAGGATTTTAGTTCTATTTTTAGGATGGCATTTGGCGAGAGCAGGGACATTCTTCTTTTGCTCTTGTTTTAATAAAATAACCTTTAAGACAAGTGAGCAGGAACATTCAACTCAAAGTAATGCTTTCTGTTACTCCAAGAGGGAGCAGTGATTCGCACAGCATTTATTAAAGGCTTGGCTCTTCTTGATCTACTTGGGATAAATGACAATATATTACAATGGTGGAGGTGAGATAACCAATAAAGAGAGAAAATATTGCTAAGCCTTAAACTAACTAGCAAGATAGACTGCAATCACAGCTTTAGATGATATATTATGTTAAACTGTGATCAAAGAAAATCCAAAGAAGGTAAGCAAATATATAAAGAGTTTCTTGTTGTCAAATTACTACTGGTTATCATTCACCCCTAAAAATTCCCCTCCATATTTGTTAAGATTAGTCCTAACATAACTAAAACGCCTACTGAACCCTTGAAACAGGAATCCTCTTCTCACTCCACTTGTGGCTGCAAGTTTCCATGTAGTGACTGAGTAAGTATCTTCAGTACTCTTCTAGGGAACCATTAGTAAGGGCTGGAAAATACATATTATTTCCCATGTCACTGTAGTCCTTCAATTTCTTGGAGTTTCAGTTCTCAGTGTGTGATGCAGACACCTTTCTTCCAGTAAGGTCTATGAAACCGGATAATCACTGAACACAAACACTTTATTAACAAGAACAGGCAGGCATATGCCCCTTGGAATACTTAATCAGCTAGCCAAGAGCAATCACTGAACCAGCAATGAGTAGTTTAAAAAAAATATGGAATACCATGGAAGGCACCGGGGTGAGAGAATATATACTGTAATTCCCATCCATAAATATGGGAGCCTGAAAAATTATAAATGCCTAGAACGATAATCCTGTTACCAAATAAATCGTACAATACTACAGTGTATAATCACTTTGTGAACACTTTGAACATTTTTACAGTGATAAAAGAGTGTTGCCTGAATTTATCAGAAACAAATCCATCTCATTTTTCTTTGACAGATTAATTGGCCAAGGGGATAAGGATGAAGAATAGACTTGTTAGATCTTGATTTTAAGAAAGCTTTCCACAGAGTCTTACACACTTTTGTCAAAAGGAAACTGGAAAAATGCAGTGTAGATGAGTTCACTGTAACATACACGTGGACAGATGTCATTTGTTGCTCTGGTTCTAATCATTATTTTCATGAATGACTTGATATATGAAGCAGTGGATCTTCAAGTTACACCAGCAGATAGGAAGTGCCAGCAAGTGCCAGCACTTCAGAGAACTGTGTTAGAGTCTGGAGAGAAAAACTGATATGACTGGTACAAATAAAAAAAAAAAAAGTGTAGTTTGCCACAGATATCAGCTGCACGAATACAAAATGGGAAATGTTTATGTGGGATGCAGGACAGTAAAGAAACCTGAAGACTATAAAGCCCCTAAGCTAAGTAAGAGTAAGCTGCACTATATGGCTGAGGAAAGATGAATCTCACTGCAGAGCATATTAGTAAGAGTGCATTATGTTCTGTTCTGCTGGCACTGGGGAGACTCAGTTTGAGTGCTTTGTCCTGTTTGGGCACCACAATATAAAATTATAGATAGATATATAGAAACAAACTGGAGAGAGTTCAGACGAGAAGAAGAATGATAAGTAGTACGGAAAACACACTGCATGAGGAAAGGTCAAGAGAACCGGTACTGTTTAGTCTAGAAAGAGAAGATGAGAACAATGTGACAGCAGCTTTCCTGTGTACAGAGCTAACTGTTCACCATGTCCATGACAAGCAGACAAGGAGGTGATAATTTAATTTGCAACAAAAATTTTTGCTGCCCTGATGGGGAAAAGTTGTAAGTCGGAAAGCAACGGTATGGTAGAGTAAGTAGGTCTCCAACAGATCTTGCAGAATCCACTGCACAGGACAGATTTGTGCAGGGTGGAGGTGTCTCTCCAGCATGTTCAAAGGGACTGAGGATGCTTAAGAGCAGAGAGAACATTTGTCTGACAGTGTATTCATATTTTCTGTCATTCAGATTTCTAACAAGAAAAGAAATTCCCACTGGATTTCAACTTGTGACAAAGAATTTTAGTATTTCTCTGATCTTTAAAGGATATTCATCCAGTTTCCATTATTTCAGTGTCTTCTCTTATTGCTCAGACTGCTCCCCAAAACTCATAGCAACCTGTATGTTACTATCACTATTTCACTTGGAGCGTATTGCTCACACTGCCATTTCGCCTAATGTGAAAAAACATTCTCATGTTTAGGAGTATGCAATACACTGATAACAGTTTAAAAGGAAAATATTGACATTAGTCTGGCTGTGATAATGCGAGTAAATATTTAGCTGACTATTTAGTAGCTGGGTAGTCAAGAAGTGCCGTACAACCCAAAACCAGATGTATAACAAGAAGATTCAGTTTCCTTCACTCCTTTCCTGGCTCCAGAAATAGGTACTAGTACAGAAGGAGAGACTTAGCTACTTTCCACATGTCTGGACATGCCAGTGTTTCAACTCATCTTACTTCAAACGCCACTTTAAAATACATCTGTGCTGTAATGCATAAAAGGAACCTGCTGTGCAATAACATCTTATGTAAATTGTGACTTGTGGTTGTTGCTACAGCTCCACTAAGCATTACAAGCACATTTCACCCCTACACTTTAACTGGCCACTGCTTGTCTTAAACACCTGCCTTTGAGATTGCAAACTTTTCAGGTCAGAGTTTACCTGATGTCCATACAGTGCCTCCCACAGTTCCCTCCTGCCTGTCATTCCCATTTGTACTCTAAGCGCTATCCAAGCTGTGTCTAAATTCTTCTTTGTAACACCTTTAAGTTATCGATTTTGAGTTATCCTCTGGGACCTTTATTAACCCACCACGAACCTTTGTACTACAATATTAACTTCCTGTCCTTTGGCTAAAGCAGTGCTGCCCTACTCCTATCATTCCAAGAGAATTCTGCAGTGCTTATTTTTCTGTTCCTATAGCCCTGTCTGCTCTTCTACTGGCTCCTCCTCCACCACCGCATCAAATGAACTACCCCCTGCTCTTCTCAGGCTGTCTAATGGCTTGCTGCCATATTCCGAGAAGCCAGTTCTGTTCTCTCTCTTGGCCGGCTTTCATCACCCACATCCTAGATTTCCAGACATGTACTTGCACATTCCGAGCTCAAGGTTTCTCAGCAGAGTAGGCAGAATCAAATTTTGCTACCCCAGCAGGTTGACTGCTGGTGTGCTGGCACTGTTGACAATCCTTTTCAATAGTTTCTTCTACTCTCTTTTGTATGGTCTGTCCATATCAATCTCTTCTCTCCCCTACTCTCCCTTTTCTACTCCCAACCCACTTTTAGTTTAGAAATTTATCAGAGAAGGAACCAGTCATTTGTTTCCCCATCCAGCACAATAGGGTCTTGGCCAGTGACTGGAACTCACAGATAAGTGATTCAGTCTTCATTAGCATCTTAAGTTTTCTGCTTTCCATTGCAACATACATGGTTTTTAACAAGATCAACAAAGTTACTCCCAAACTTCTGATCATTAGGCATTTCTTCATTTTCTTTTAACACCTTCAGATCCAGCTCTCATTTCCTGATCAATTCAGTCTCTCCAAATCTGTGCCTTTTAGGAACTGCATAACACTTTCTATTTTTTCGTTTTCTTTGCTGATTCATTTGTCTTCTTCAACAGACGATCCTTGAATCATAGTTTATCCTACTTGGTCATTTTACCATTCTGAATTATTATATACCAACATTTTTCAACCCTGTAAATCATATAATCAGTCACTACTGTTAAATCTGAAGAGCATTAGATGCTCAGAAGAACTGTCCACTTCTTTCACAGAGAATCTCTTGAGGTCTGAAGTCTGTGGTGACCTCTAATGGTTTTAAAAACCCTGTACCTGGAGCAAGAGCACAGGGATTTCTGGATTTCCCATCTTTCTCTTCATCTACAGAGAGCACATTTACTTAAACTGATGATTCTATCACTAGGATGAATCCAATATACCTTTTACTGTTGCTTATCTTGTTCACCTATTAGTTGAATACCCTGGAGAAAAAAACCATGAAACCTCTAGAAGGTCAGCAGCATGCAGGTACCTTCAGCCATACATCTTTTTCACTCCCAGTGCTGATAATATAGAGGCCTGAACACCTGGCTGAAATTAGCACATTTATAAAGGTCAGCTGGCTGAAACTCACAGAGAGCAAAACAGAAGCAATAGTTTCAGCAAATGGAAAATATTTAGCAGAACTAGCCACAGCATTTCTCACCATGAGGAGCTCTATTCTGTCAAATAGCCAGCTGTAGTTATCATCTTTATGGATTTCCGGAAGCCTGTTGGTTTTTTTTAGTGAGTGGCAGAAGTGCTAGGGCTACATATCTGGCAACTTGGTCACAGTGATTTCCCTGTTGGATGGGACTCCTGGCAACTTTCAGCATATTTACTGCAGCATACTCTGCTTGGGAAGAAGTTGTATCCACCCTGGAAAGAGTCGCATAACAGCATTTGTGCCTACAGCAAGACTGGAGATCTCATTGCTCTGCTTGTTTTGCCGGATGGCTGCTGTATGACAACGTGCTTTGAAGTCCCAGCTCTCCATCTGGAATGAAGCATCTTCAGCTGAGGTGTACCTGCTATGTGCATCACAGCATGTAAGCTGTTAATAAGGGTTCTTAGTAAGAACTCCTTTCATTTATTAAAATATAGCTACATGTACAGGCAGTGGCAAATGAAAAGGAGGACAAGGCAGAAAGTGCAGTTGGCATTTTACCACTACGGCACACAGATTAAAAAAAACTCAACCTAACCAGAAATCAGAAAAGACCATACTTGGTGAGTCACACTCATGGTTTGTGGCTAGGACAAAAAAAGAGAATTATTGTTATCATATACAAAGTTGGACATCTTGGGAAATCATAACGATTGCTTTGGAATTATGAAACTCAGGAACTTGTTGGTGTTTGGCCAAGTCCAAAAAGCCCTAGTTCAAGTTTCACTGTTCAAAGGCCAGTTTGATTAAGGAAGGAGACTAAACTCAAATGGCTTGGTCTTAGGATTTGGACTTTCTATGTTCTTGATCATCTTACCATCCTGTAGAAAAAATTGGAAGCATATGAACCATTTCTTGAGAAAAATAAAGCAAAACAAATCAATTTTTTTTTCTTCTGCCTTTGCTTTTTGCTCAAATATGGGGAAAATTGTTAAACTTGGTAAAATTCATCATTCATTCTTGGATAAGCACTACAAAATTTATCTGCAGTGTTTTCCTAAATTGTAAAGATTAGTCAGGCATTTAACTTTTGGTTTCTACTTGGACTCAGTTTTAAGATCTCAAAAACCCCAGGTCCAACCTCTTGGTTTGCAAGAAGACTACTTTAAGAAATTAAGATTAGTAATCCACTACGATTTTTTAGAGAAAGCCATGGCATGCTCATTAAATGAGAAGACTCATCTTCCATCCTTTTCAAGACCACTTTTCCTAATTATTCTAAACATCCAGTTTTACTGGAAAAAAAATTACTGGAAAACAAATGCACTGGTGGTAGTTTAAATATATATTTGCAGTTCTGGAAAAAGTTTCAAACAGCAATTTGAACTGTACAGGAAATCCACAGATGTGAGTGTGAGCTAAAAATGGCACTGCTTGGGATAGTGGTTTGGTGCAGAAGCACTGCGCAGATAGAAGATTTCATACTCAGGATAACAAAAAAAAAGGGAAAAAAGTTTTGAAGAAGCAGCAAAAGAGTCGGAGATATAAAACAGGGCATGAAAGTTTTATATTTTACTTAAGGCAGAAAGAAAATAAAATTGTAAAGGACTTGAAGATAATGAGGTGGGTTTTTTTTAATGACAGAAACCAATTAAAAAGCCATCTTTAGACCATTTTTTAAAGAAAGTTACTCATTAAAAGGAACTATAAATAAGATTTGAGCTGTAAAAAATTGTTGGGAAAAGACTCATTACTGCCTGACCAGACAACTTTCATTTATGGCATGTCAGGAAAAATTTTCAGACAATTAAAAGACTAAGGGTAAAAAAATATGACAAACAAGTAGCACTTTATGTGATGTGGCTGTCTACGTGAAAATTGTTCATCATTTGATTCATGTGTGGAAACTCCTAGTAAGCCAAATTTTGCAAAGATACGGATTTCTCAAAGACATAAGCAGAACTGAAGAGTTAAAGGACTGCAATGTGTGTGCAAACTGCAATTTCTTTACATCAGGCGGAACAGGAACTGTGTCGTGTCAATTCACTAGTCCACTTGAAGAGGCTTATAGGGAAATGCTCCTAACTTAATTCAAATACAGATTTAGAGATAAGAGTGAAAAAAGGTTTTATCTGCAAAAAATCTGATGCTTTAAAGGCTGAAAAATGTCGAGCATTGGGTTAGTGAAAAAGTGGATGTTGCTAGATGCTAAGAGAAGTACAATTTTGCAAAGAAAACTGGAGCAATAGCAAAAATCATTTTTTCAGGTATATAAAGAACAAGGAAAGAAGAGGCTTCTCATTAAACATGTGGCATTTATTACTAAGCCAGGGCAGAGAACATAGGTTCGGCACTTAAAGTGACGGAATAATTTACCTCTGAGTTTGGTGGGAAGGATAATATTGGGCATGAAGGCTGGGGTGGAGGAGTTAATGAAAGCAGACTACAGAGGTGGGGAGGAAAAGGTGCGGAAGACTTGGTTTGTTCAGAGCCTCCACAAAGGTCAAACAAATGTTAGAGTGCAGATAGTACTCTAACTGGGATTGTCGCTATTTTAAGAACACCTTCCTACCACTGAATCCAGCCATGTCAGGCACTGCTGAAGTCACGATTGGGCCATTGGGCAGTTGCCTAATGGAAGGTGTTGGGTGCTCCTTATCCCAGTTCTCTCCCATACAAAAGCATATAGTTTTCAAAAACACCTTTTTGACTGGCATCCTCCCTGGTGGGGCCAGTGTCTTGGGTGAGCCTGAAAGTTGGAGTCATTTTTAACCAGCTGGTGAAACATTAAAAGAAAACATCTGCTTGCTGCTTGCTATTTGTATTTCTTTAAATGATCAGAATAGCAGAAAACTGTGGACTGTAAAGGTACAAGCTTATTAGAACTGCACATTTTGGGAGTTTCCTTTAAGAAGAGTCATTCAAAAGCTCTTTTAGAAGGAAGAACCTGCATTTAAAAATGCCTTAAAGCAACCATGCAACAAAATACTGAAGAAATATTAAAAAGAACAGCAAGTACAGTGCAGTAATTTTAACAAATAATAGAAACAATTAAGATGAAATAAATATAAGCAAAGCTAAAAAGAATTATGGCACAAAACACACACATGAATGCTATGATTAATGTAAAGGGAGATTACGTATTCTGTTATAAATGTTTAGTGCCTTTATTTTTAACATTGTGGTTTACATTATGGATATAATAGCCTTTCAGAAATGGCAGATAAATGACAATTTCAAGCTAAGAATTTTTCAACTACTTAAGGAAAGTTTGAATGCCAAGTTTTCTTATGATTTTTATTGCAGTATATTTACATTAAAAGCTAGAGATATATAAACTAGGGTAAAGAACCCTTTACTCAGAAATATAATTTGTTTGGAATTCCTATGGCTCTGCTCTCTTGCAGCAATATGCATATATTAAGATGACAACAATAAATCTTAAGAATAAAATCTCAGTGCTAACAGATTAAGATACACTATATTTTAAAATAACATTTTATTTTGAAAGTTAATTTTATAATTCAACTGATACAAAAAACTCATGCAAACATTTCTAAGAGCCTATCTATTAAAAAACCCAAAACTTTCTTATGATATTGTTTATGGTCACAAAGTAATAGTTGGTTTTGTACATTTTTGCAAACATATGTATCCTCTATTGATGACTTTTTTTGTATTTTTGCATTACTATGGGTTTTATTTCCTCTCCATTCAAGACTGGAGCAAACAAATGAACTGTTGATCTGATAAGAGAGAAAACACATTGATGTATCTTAGAAGATGGGCATGAATTTTTTCAGACTGCTGGAAAATATTTACAAGAAAAGGAAATAGGTATTTTTGGAGAGCATGTTATTGCTATGAAATTCAAAGTCCAGTTTAAGAGACCTTTTGCATAAAAATACCAACTTTTTCTTACAACCATGGAAATGTAAAATGGGCACCATTGTGATTATCGATATTGTGAAAGACCCAGGTTAAATTTAATGGTCCCACTGAAGTAATTCAATTTCACAGAGATCTTCAGCTGGAGTGAATTAATGTGATCACTGAACTGAATTTTTCTGTGGAATGAATTTTTCATGGACCAGCTGAGCTGCTCTGTTATGATGGTGCTGCAGAGTGATGACATGAATTCAGAGCAAAGTATTGTACTGAACAGCCAAATGCAAATGATAACAAACTCTTTTATCTATGTGCAAGTGTTTGTGTGCTGCCTGGAGTTTAACATACCTTCTCAAATTTTATGTTTCCTCATAGTATTTGATCTGAAGTTAGGAGAGATGCTATAATGTGCTGGAACTCTCCTGGTGTGCTATGAATGACATAATTCACCCCTGATGTGTAAGTTCATGGTGAGGAATAGAAGGCTACTCTGCTTTTGATCAATTTGTTATGCTCTTGTCTAAGGCATTACATAAAGCCTCTTGGGCAGAGCAATTAAACTAGTCAAAGCACTCGAACATGACTGGTTTGCTGGAAGCACTGAGAGGTGGCCGCATGGGGCCACACACTAGATTTATGATGATCTAATTCAAACTTGTGCAGCTGCAGGACGTTTTATAACTTTACTTGCTTTATGCTGCGTTATGTGTGGCGCCACTTCTCTTGGACTGGCAGATTAGCTTGGAGGAGGATCTGGTATTGTCTTTCCAGTGTTTTAAATACTTTTTTTTCATTTGGAAGTTGCTGAGCTTACATTAGGATAAGAATCTGCTAGAGTAAAAAAGTAATGAAAATGACAAGCAAAGTCAATAAATTTACCTACTCCATCAGTGATTTTGGTTTCCAAGTGTTTATAAGCCTCTGGCCAGAGTGGTTATCCTTAACTGAGGCTGATGTTCCCTAATTAACTGTTTCTATAGTGATGTCCTTCAGCCTTCCTTTAATAAGCATCTGTTATGCAAGTACTGGCAGTGGCAAGATAGCTGCATTGCTATGACATCGCACTTGCAGCAAGTGGGATTGTGCAAAGGGCAGGAGGATGATACTGCAAATTTGCACGTAGAGTATACTGTGATTTATGTCTAATGATGTTGTGTGTTACTTCATCACTGACACCAGTCTTGATGAGGGAAAAATAACTAAGGACTCTCGTATTTACACAGTTAGTGTTGTGTTCTATATTCAGAGAGGACTTTAAAAAAATTAAATTCAAAATAAGGCAAAATTATTCAAGAGCACAAAACTCACTGTTTTTCAGCGGGTTGTCAGTCTGGACTTTTTGCTGGAGTGGAGTCTGTGGAGCTGCAGGGGCAATCTGACATATGCATTGAGGAGCTAAGAGCGACACAAGCAGCCATCCATGCCTCCCCCCACCCCGGGCGGGCATGGAAAGGAGTGAGAAAGGTAGGCGCATTGTTGCCGAAGAAAACTGATTGCAGTTTGTAGACAAGGCTCCATTTTCAATCGCTACACAATGCTGTCATTGTCACTCCTTGTTTAATGTGTTTTAAGCACTAGATAAACTGGTTAACTGCTTTCCAAATGAGTTATGTTTGCAGAGGGTTTAGTGCTCTTAAGGAAGCAGTCTGCAAAGATTTAATGGGATCTGTGTAAAGAAGAGGCTGGTAACAGTTTCTCTGTTCACTGATGTATGTATTTTTTGTGGGATTAATTTGAAGTGCTTTACATGTTTCTATTTTATTTCTTGAACTATTTCTTCATGTCATGTGCTTTATGAAGTTTTCATCTGGAGTGATTAATTAGAGACTAGGCTACAGGTAAGATATGGCGTGCTGATTTGTTAATGAGACCTCCTTTTCCAAAACCCTCCTTCCTGCTCTCACAGGATAGAGGATGTGCTGGTAGGTTGTATAGCCCAGCTGTAATGATGATTAAGGTGACGTCAGAGCTGTTGACCAGAGATCAGCCACCTCAGGGGAGGTTTGGTAGCTAAGATGACCTGGGTTTGGCCAGAAACTCAGGAATGCTCTGACAATATGACCTGCTCCAGGCACAAACTTGCTCTCAGCACTCAGTGCACTAAGAAAATTAGAATTCCTTGTAAATATAGTCTGTTTTCTTATTCTGTGCAATATGAGGATGGCTGAGTCTCTTTTAGGTGAATGGATCTAGTCATACACACAATATTTTAATTTTAAGTCTTTTCAAGAAATTGCTTTGGGATAAAAATGTCCATTTCTGAGTTCAACTCAGTTCAGAAATACTCATGCATGGCTGCTAACTTCAGTGGAAATTTCACGGATGTTTTTTACAGCCTGCTTGCTTAAGAGGATGATAAGAAAAGGTAAACACAAGTGTTTTGCTGAATAAGAGTAGTACTTAAATGATTGTGTTGAGTGAGTAACTCCAAAATAAGACTCATGTTTCCCACGACCTTGTCCATATTATTGAATTTTCACTTTCCTAGCAAGATAATGCTTTGAAGATTGGAGTAAACAAAGCAAAGACCTTGGACACAGATTTGTAGGATGGCTTTGTTTTTTCTTTTCTCTTTCGTGGGATTTGCAATTTTCTCCGCAGCGTCATGTAATGGAAAATGTTAGCAGAGCTGCCCTCAGATGGTAATCTGTATTCTCCACAAAGTCAAGCAGTTTGAGTGAAGGCTGCAGAATGGTGGTAGAAGCCTCTCAAAATGAGATACTGAGTATAGTATCAATCTATTCTGTCCCCCATTAATGGATTACCTAGTGCAGCGTAAGCTTGAGTCCGTTGTCTGAAACAACTGTAAACTTGGCAGAGGTATTGAGAGAAGAAAGCCTAAAAGCTACATACCATCATCTCATGAACAGGTTGGGGTAGCAGGCTATCCTGATACCCAGAAATGTGGGATCCAGGGCTTTATTGGCACTGTTACCCTCAGACTGGACACCCTTCACTTTCACATGCATACATACCTACAGAACAATGCACTGTAGTTGGAAAGAATACTATAAGGGAAATGTGATGGAACTAGATTTTTGCACTCTGAAGAAGATTAAGATGAAATGTAATAATAGCACAAATTCATCTTCTTTAAGCAAAGCTCTGATGAAAATGGATATATTGAAAAACCTGATCTGCTGCTCATGTTGGTGATTCACAGCCAGGCAGGCCTAAGTCAGCATGGACAGAGAAAGACAAGCTGCCTGTAGTTCCCAAAAATTGTTCATTACCTGTGAACATATATAAATCCTTCTTTTTTTAAGGCTAGAGGAACAATGTCTCCCTAGTATCCTTCTAGTTTTAGTGGAGAAGGAACCTAGACACAGGAAACATGCATTTTTGTAATGATTCATAAGTATGGACCTCTAATAACACAGAAAAATTAAATGTCTGGTGCCAGGTGGGTCTTTTGGACCGCTGGTTATAATTTAATGGTAAATGATAAAAATGTTAGGTGTTCCAGCAGCATCTGAGAATGCTCAGACATTTGAGTAAACATTATCTTAATAACCACACTTGTGAGAGTCACTGATTCATCTGTGTCGTTCCCAAACAGAAAGAGCACACCTGGCTTAAACAGATACAACTATCCTTGAAGTTAGTGTGAGCTGCTGTGATAGCCAGAGCTGAATGTGGCCTGATGTGACAAATCTCTGAGAACTGAACAGAAAACCCCTATTACCAGTCTCATTCTTTAACCACAAAAACATCCACTTTACCAGGAAAATGTATACCCTTTCGTATAATCTGACAAATGTGTTTTATTCCAAAGAAAATGTTTTTTGGGGAGAGAAAAAAAAAGTGTGGAGAAATCCAATCAGTATTACTTAATCTTCCTCCCTTCATCTGGATGTTCTCAAATCATTGATATTGCACAGGCTGCAATAGAACAAACAAATCAATCACGCCATGGCGCTGTTACTGGCTCAGCCTCTCTCCAGCCAATGATAAGTTACTTCCCCTCCCTTCCTTTTTAACAAATGCATTTCTTCCTAGTGGCAGAAGCACCATCAGTCTTACTAATGTCACTGTAGATGGAGACACTCCACAGTGCCATCCTTCCCTCTCCAAATACCCACATACACCTACAGAAAACTAAATACTAAGAAGTGTTTTTCTCTGTGCTAGGATCCTTCTTACAGGGCAATCAATCAATAAATAATAGTAGTGGACTTGCGAGATATAATGAAGCAGGAGAAAGGAAGCAAAGAGGGCAAACTGAGGCTTTATTTTCAAGCCAGGAAATCAAAGTCTCTGCCAAGCCATGTTCTGCAGCAGGACCCTAGATTTTGTCTGCAATGCTAAGTGGCTGCTGCATAATAGTGCTTTTGGTGCTAACCCAGTGAAAAATGATTTTTTTTTCTTTTTTTCATTTTTGAGAGTTTTCCCCTATTGTTCTGGTGAGCTCTGCCTGTGTAAGAACTGTGCACTTCATTCTTCATCTTCTTAAGAGCTACATTATAAAAAGTCAGAAGAATAAACTGAATCAACTCAGCTAAGTGAAACCAATCTATTTTCTTCTTCTTCTTCCTCTTCTTCTTCTTCTTCTTTGTCTTCTTCTTCTCCTTCTTCGTCTTCTTCTTCTTTCTCCTTCTTCACCTCAATTTTTCTAACAATTCAAAATGTATTTTAGAGCTAGAAAAGTCTGAATATTATACTTACATGCTACTTTCTTGTATAAAAATATGTGAAGAGAGACTAATTCATTGGAAAAATAGTGTAACCTGAAGGATTCTGTGGCTATATTATATAGGTGCATGTGTAAAAAATTGCATTTTTTTTAACTTTTCTTTAACGTGTATACCCTGCTCTGAAAACTTACAAACTGCTCTAATAAAATAGAAAACGTGCAGAATCCTAGCACCCCCCTTCTGATTCCCAGCTAGAGATGAGTCTCTCCTATATGGTCTGAAACACAAGGCATGTGTTTGGGGACCTCTGCTTTTGTGGATCCAACCAAAACGTTCCTACACTTCCTTGTTCCATAACTCCACAGTTGCATGTGCTCCCACATGGCCACTGGCTGCTGGAGGTAAGTTTTGTCTTGTGGCACTGCAGAAAGAAGTTACAAAATATGAAGTGGACGTTAAGCTGTCTGAGGCAACACTCGGCAATTACATGTGATGAGCTAAGGTCTGGTCACAGAGCACTTCAGCTAATGTCTCCTCCAGCTTACCCTGTTCCAGTCAGGCCTGATTGGTCCTTGGAGCTTTCCACTGTACTTTGCTATGATGGGAGAAATCACTGCATGTTCCCAATTTTTGCCATGTGGTTTTGCTTCTGTTCTGCAGAATGTGTCCAGCCTAGAGATAGTTTTCTTTCTCTAGCAATGTTACCAGTCACATTTGGTTTCTAAACCTACATGTGTTTCAGCAATCCTGCTCTATATCTGGGTCCTGCAGACCCCTTCTCAGATTTTCTTGTCTCGGACTGTTTTTCAATCAGTACTTCTTGTAACAGCCTTCACTTGGTGATTGTTTTCTGAGTGCCTTGGGAGTCACAGAAACTAAGGATCAGCATCCATCAGCTTTAATTGATGCATAATGCTCCCCTAGATAATTTTGAAAGAAAAAGAGTAGAAGTGAGCAAATTTGAAGTGTAGTTTTTCAGTATTGGCCAACTAGCATATCACAAAACAATGGAAAGATCTTGGACACAAACGATGTATTCTGCTTGAGATTCTGTTCTCACACATCTCTTGCTACATCTTATCATTGCCCACAGAAAATGCATTCTTCATAACAAGCAAAAAGAGGGTTATAATCTGTGGTTGACCTTTGATGGAGATAATGATACATTTTCTTTCAAAATCTGTGTGAGGCAGAGTTATTCATAGCTTCATGAAAATGTCCTGTTTAAAAACAGTGCATTGTTTTAAGTTAAAAAAAAAATCACATTTGATTATAGTTTACAAATGTCACAATCCTGCCCTGCACTCAAAAGTGGAGCTATGTTGATGTGGAGATTTGACAAGAGCCCTTATTGAACAGGACGTTTAAGAGGCTGTGATCAGTTTTAAATGTAAAATAAATATGTGAAAATAAAACCAAGAGAAACTTCATGTTTTTAAGTTTAAAACTGGACCCATCAGATAAACATTTGAATGGAGAAAATGCTTCATAAGACTTTGTATGCTCTGTAGTATTTTGACCGAAAAGCTCTCCCTGGATGATCTGACACAAGTTTGGTGCATTCAAAATTCTGGTGGAGTTTCATATAGTTTATTTTTATCGAGGTGTTTTTTTCATCATATAAGGCACATTGTCTACCTTTCCTCTCTGAACAATATTTTACGTTACAGCCCTGATCTGTACAATGATTCTAAGGGCACAGCTGTGGTCAAGCTCTCCCTGTAGAACCAGTCAATGTTAAAATCAAGGTAGAGTTTACTTGAAGATCTCAGCATCAAACTCTTTATTAATTACTCCTGTTCAACTCAGAAACTTTTTATTGCATTCAAATATTCCTGTTAGCAATTAAAATACAAATAAATCTGCTGGGAGACCGATTTTATGGGCAAAACTGGTTGTAATATTTCTTTTCCTCAGTTGTTCAGACTTGTTAATTTTCCTGATGTTCTGCAATACCTCCTTCAGTTAGTGGCTTTTTTTTAAGACAGCATGACTGGCAGAAAAAGGGCAAAAGGGCAGTTTGTGTTTGCAGTGTTGTAGAGTTATATGCCTCTGGCAGTCAACAGTAGATTTCAATGTTTAAACGTATTAGTTAATGATGTGTTAGCTTAAATATTGAAAGGGATGCTTGGAGAATGCAGGTTACCCATATGTACATTTTCATCACACTGATTAAAATGAATTTCACGGGGAAAGGTCTATTAATGAAAGAGTTTAGGAGATTCCACATTATTAATGCTTCTTGTTAAGCTTCTGGTATGCTCCAAACATTCATTCTTGTGAACCCATTACGTATTCAGAGGATGAAGGAAAGGGGATGGAAGAAAGGGGAGTAGAGAACTGAAATTTTGTGGGCCTGGACTGTTTAGGAGGTGGATTTGAAATTCTAGGATGAACAGTAGCCATAAGTGACTGCAAAAATAATGAGCATTATGATATCTGCTAAGACAAATTTAAGGAGTAATTAAAATGTCAGCATTATCACCCAGTCTCTGTAAATAGGGCAGGCTGTTCAGGCCTCTGGGTTGCTGGATCTCATATTTTACTGTGGCATGATTTACAGCTGTTCTAAAGAAGTATAAACTAGGTATGGGATCTTACCACATCATTTTCTGGGAAATATGGCCTCTTGCTTGAAAAGTGAGGCAGAATTTATTTAGGTTTGCAGGAGCACACCCTTAAGTACTTTATGAGCAGGGATAGATATCTGAATCATGGTGCTGGGCAGAGACAAATTAGGCTTTTAATATACTATGTGCATTAGAAGTAATACAGCCTTTCAGATACACAAACCAAAGCTAGAAACTAATTTATTTCAACACATGCACCTCTGTTTCTAAGGGATACAGACATCCAAAAAAGTTCATCATCTTGGATTTGTTGTAGTTTCATTTAGATACAAGGTTAAAAAAAAGCTATCTAACCCTGATGAGATGTCCTGTATAACTTTACACAGACACACCACTTTGATGGTCCTGGAATCCATTTCCTATTCCTTTCCAAGACATACCTGAGAAATTTTTTGTTAAATAAAAAGTTGTGGTTTTTTCCCTCCTTTTTGTCAGGATGCAGTTCACAGACAAATATAACATTTTAAAAAGATTTTGTCCAGACTTCAGTATAAACTCAGAAAAAAAGGACAACCCAGAGTGGAGGGAAAATGATCCATCAACATAATCATTATGTGGTGCCTTTTCATGCAACAGAAAATGAAGGGTTCCATTTTCTCAAGCAAAGAAGGAAAACAAATACATTTGTGCAGTTTCTCAGCTGCTGCAAATAGATTCAGCTTCACTGACCTCAGCAGAACAAGCAGGGCCTGCATTTTAGTTTATTATTCACATTATAGTATCACCATGAAGATATAATATAGTCCAAAGGTAGAAGAGAGATAGTAAGGGGGGAACCCTTTCTCAGAGACAGGTTGTAAGAGGTCTCAAAGGCAAAGAGTAGGCAGAGGGATAAAGAGTAGAGTTAGCAGATGCTTTCTGCTGACACTGTGCCGCAGTGAAAGGTTTTTGCATCTCAGAGCTCAAGTGCCAGTGCTGCTGGTGAGAAGTGTGGAAGCACCATCCAGAACAAGCACGAAAACACGGAGTTGTGATCCTTCCAGCAGCAAAATCCTGGGTGAACTTTCCCCCTTGAAACACCACTTTTAATTTTACCCTCTCTTGGGCCCCTGAGGCTGTACTTCAACAAAGCAGAGCACAGACTTTCACCATACATGCCCAGAGCTGTCCTAGTCTTGACAGGAACAAGCAGCTCCAAGTTAGTGCCTCCTGAATTTTTTGCCGTGCTGCAGTTCATTTTCAGTGAGGCAGGTGGGTGGGAAGTTTTATTCCTATCTCATAGGCTGATATGCAGGCTGCTCTTCTGAGGGTCGTGGGTTTGAACCCCTCAGGCTAAGAAGGGAAATTAATTCCATTCTTTTACCTTTAGGATTGTATATTTGGACAAAAAACCGCAAAACACCCCCCCCCCCCCAAAAAAAAAAAAAACCAAGAAAAAAAATCCCAACAAGTAAAAGATCAGTGTGATGAGCAGTTTTTTCTTAAAGATAGTTGCAAGGCAAACTGTTCAGTTTTTTGAAGTGGTGTCACCTCCTGGCTTTCTCCAGGCTGGGAGAGCAGCAATGACAGAGACAGCCACCTACAGTTCTCACCCTGCCCTTAGTGCTCCCTAAAAAGTAGGTTTCAGCAGCTGCCTGCTGAACGTACTGATTTCAGGCAGGTCCAAGCTTAGCATGATGATAGTTTAGGATTTCATTAGGAAGTACCTGATCCTCCTCTGAAGATATACGGTGGTAAAGATTTCACTCCAGGACCTAAGCTGGCAGACTGTGCTCTCCTGGAGCTAACCTTTATGTACGCACTGGGAAAGAAGCACGGATTAAAGCCGACGCTTAAATAGACCTTCCTTTTAAAATACTTGTGAATTCTTGCAGGATAACAAAGGGGCAGTCCACAAACTCCATCTTCTGTTGCAAATATATATTTTGTGCAAGTAGGCACCAAATGCTTAATCTACGTTCTTATGTGTGCAGCATGCATAAAAAGTCTGAGTCTGCTGTTCTGGAAAAAGTCAAAAATCAATCGTATCAGGAAAGGTTGTTGTGTAAAACTTCCATCATACTCTAAAGCTGCTGTTTATTTTTACCCATGTCTGAAGAGCCTTCTGCCTCCATTAATAGTTATCACAGATTGATTAATTTGTAAAAGAAGGCCACATATTCACCACTTTATCTTTTACCAAAAGCACTTTTATACAACTGGTAGTCTGTATTCTAAACTGACTTCAGCCATCCCACGTTAATGGGTTTGTTGGTTTTTGCTTGCTTAAGTTCCTGCCCCGAAGTATCTGCTGCCATTTCAGGTAACACATGTTCTAAAGTGTGCTAAAGGGAAAACAGCTCTGTTGAAAGGACCAAATATAGTACTTTTTGATGGAAGTTTCATGATAACTGAATTATTTTGAAAACCAAAATGTTCATTCCTTAGGTGAAGTTTTCTTTCAGATGTCATTGCTAGTGTGTTCTTTCTCATGCAAATATAGTGTTTCCTAAAATTAAAGGTACAAGATAGCTCATTACTGTATGATCTAACATTCATGCAGCCCTTCCAGTTAGCTCTACACAAAGCTTCCAGATGGTGGACTTGATGACCTGAGAGGTCTTTTCCAAACTTAATGATCAGATTGCACTTCCCAAGGTGTGATGTTATGAAGAATGTTATAAAAATCAGTTGATCTGTAATCTTATATGAAGAAAGGAGGCAGTGATTTTAATCTGTCACTACCAAAGCTAGGTTGTGAGTCAGTTTTATAAGAGCTACTAAATGTCAAACAAATAGAATAACAAAAAACTTAGCTTAAAGCCTTAAGAAGTACCACTTTCCCGTCAGTGCAGCTAGCTCATTTTCTTCATAGAATAAGAGAATCATGGAATCACATAATGGCTTGGATCAGAAAGGACTTTCAAAGATCGTCTTGTTCCAACCAGCCATGGGCAGGGACATCTTTCACCAGACCAGGTTGTTGAAAATCCTGTCCAACCTGATCTTGAACACTTTCAGGGATGGGGCATCCACAGCTTCTCTGGGCTGCCTGTTTCAGTGTCTCACCACCCTCTAGTAAAGAATGTCTTCCCTATGTTCAATGTAAACCTCTCTCTTCCTGCTTAAAAGTGTTACCCTTTGTCCTATAAGCACAGGCTTGGTAAAAAGTCTCTCTCCAAGTTTCTTATAAGTCTTCCTTAAGTATTGAAAGGCCACAGTAAAACTTCCCCAGAGCCTTCTCTTCTCCAGGCTGAACACCCCCAACCCTCTCGGCCTGTCTCCATAGGAGAGATGTTCCAGCCCTCTGACCATCTTCATGTCCCTCCTCTGGGCTTGCTCCAGTAGGTCCACAACCTTTTAATGTTTGAAGTCCCAGAACTGGATGGAGTACTCCAGATGGGGTCACATCAAGAGCAGAGTAGAGGGGGAGATCACCTCCCTCGATCTGCTTGTCATGCTGCTTTCTAAGCAGCTCAGAATATAATGCCAAAAAATATCTTCCAGGCACTAGAAACTCTTGAAAACAATGGGTTTTTCTGCACTTTCTTTGTGGAGAGATTTCTCTTTCAACTGAAAAAAACATTTACTGCTTTTATTATTATCTCTAGTTATCAGCAAGGCCCTCTAACTTGAGTTTTGCAGGTGTTCAGTGCATAAAAATAGCAAAAGCACAGCTGAGTAGTGTATAAAAGAGCAGAGCTGTGAAAGCTTCACAGTCCATGCCAGCCACAGGCCTGGACTTTTCCAGGCCATCCTCTCCCCCTTATTGGGTCCTGCAAGGACAGGGCTCTGCAGGGCTGGACATCTAGAAACAGGTTGGTCATGGTCCTCAGCTCTGAGGGGGTACTCAACTATGCAGGGCACTAGGAGTAAAGCAAGAGGAGTCACAGACTGCCAGAGCTGATAGAAGCCCTGCCCGAGCTGAAATGCTCTAGAAGTGCAAAGGATCAGTGGAGGAGGAGTAAACAGTAATTCACTGTACATGCCAGCAGCACCTGCCAGCTCAGGAGAACATATGCAGAAGACAGTCTTATTTCAACAATAGCTGATTCTGCAGCATTAAGCATTTAGAAAAAGTTTCAGTTCAGTCACATAGAGCAGGCTAGCATAAAACTCTGGTAATGAAATGTGAAACATTTGTATCTGCAGAGCAGCACCAAGATCCCTCAGCTACTTTTAAACAGGCTTTGGTATTGGCAGCAGCCTGTCCGTAGCAGCCCCAAGCTCAGCACAGGCTGATTTATCCTTGTCAGGGGGAGTGTTTGGATGTGGTTATAGTGTAGTCAGCTTCTATAACAGAAAAAAAAGTCATGAATTCTGCAAACCACAGGAAAAACAAAACATATATGACTATTGTACTCAGAGAATACTGAAATTAGAGAGACATTGCAGCTTCTTCATAGTGAAAAGGGTTAAAATTAGGTGAACATATCCCTTGTAAATGACCAAATCAAAATGAATTCCACAAACTGTGTTGCATACTTATTGATGGGGTGGGTATGGATCCCTAGCATTAGTAATACACCCCGAACAGCTCCCGAGGTAGCTATGAATGATTGCCTCCAGCCAGGTCCAGCCCTTGTCCTCACCTGGTAAACTGCACAGGATGCACTCATAAACCTGTTCGTGCAGTGTCTGCCCTCTCAAGCACCAACCCCAGCTCTGTCACTAGCCCTGCAATTCTCTGACTGAGGCCAGTATGAAAACTTCTTTCCTACCTGTTTCTGTCTGTCAGTTAACTTGTTTTAATGAAATTTTCTGTTACTTTGGCACATCCCTAATGTGCTTCTGAAGAGAATGTTGGCAATGATATATATGTATTATGCGTCACATATTTCACTACAGAAATCAGCTGGTGGACAACTTGTGAGTGCTCAGGCCCCATCTCTCTTGTAAAACCTGTATCCCCCTGCTGGGTTTGTTTGACAGTAGACAAAAGAGGCAAAATGCACTGTGGATTGCATGGATATGCAGACAGATTGTTGTAGCAAGTTTTACTTTCACTGGAAGTATGCCTAAGGAAGTCAAAGAAGCACACTGAAGATCAAGAATTAATCTCTGAACAATGTGCTTGGGCAGCCAAAGGACTCACTCAAGCTTATGAAGTAAGGTGGTGGTTTGGCTTTGTGGGCCAAGGAATACAAGCTATCCCATGAAAACAGACACAAACTGAAGGGCACTTGAGTGTCACATATAACTTCACTGCTAGAAAATGGAGAGTCACTGGAGACTTCCTTCAATCACGGCCAAACAAAAAGCTCATTGTGAGCTGGGGTCTCAGAGACTGCTACCACTTCATGAAAATTTTCCTGGGAAACAATGCTTGCTAGCAGAACTGGGCTGGAAGGGTTGTCACAGAGATAGATGCATATTACAGAGAAATACGCAACTTGTTCTCCAAAACTCCTGAAAAAAAATATCCAGTTCACGACTTTCCTCAAGCAATTTGTCAAACAGACAATAGCTTCAGCAAGCTGCAAGGGGCAGAGATCCTGGGCCATGGAAAATGAGGACAAGCAGTGTCCATGCTTCTGTGGGGACATGGGCTGCCCGGTGGTCTCCAGGGGGATGGCTGCAGCTATGGCAGTGTGTGGGACTGCAGGGCAATTGGGACGTGGAGCACGATGGATGTCATCTGTACTAGAAATGCTGCACTGGAATGCTGGTCATTGTTTGGTGGTGGTGTTTTTTTGCTTCTCTTGGGAGACGAGTTGCTGAGGAAACTAAGCCTTCATGAGGCCCTCGGAAAAGCCAGCCAGGAGGAGCGGCAGTGGCGCTCAGAAGCTCCAGTGACAGTGTCCAGTGAGGAGAGGTGACACAGGCACTGGGTTAAACTCACCGCTGCCACACTCCTCATTCCACAGAGCAGCACTGGAGAAGCCCCTCCCCATACGTGCTCCAGAAAGACCAGTTATACATTTGACTGAGGACACAAAACCCAGAAATTCCTTAGGGGAAGGAAAGGGCATCGAAACCTCTTTTGCCTCCTCCCACGAGGGCCATAACCCCTCCAAGGTTCATGCTTGCTCATGTTCTCCACAGCCGTTGTGAAGCTGTGGTTTGCTCCTGTAGGATGGAAGAGCTTCAAAGGGCAGGGTGGAGAGGACTTTCACCCAGAACAGCCCTGGCCTTGTGGCAAGGGTGTGGGTTTTTATTTCCTCGGGCACAGGAGGGTGTAAACCCCAGCTTTCCCACATCTAGGGTAAAAGCCCTGACCACAGAGCTCTTGAATGTGGCAGAGGAGAGCAACAACAGCTGCCGCTGTGCTTTGCAGAGCAGCAGCTCTCTGTGTTTTGGGAATGTTCATTGGCTCTACCCCTTGGGCAAGATGAGTGCAGGTGCAGGAAAGCTGAGTTCATTGGATCTGACGGTGCCAGAGTGTGAGTTAACTGGGTGCAATGATATGAGAGGCATTTCTGGACATGCCCACAGCAGAATTTCAGGAGTCTGGAGAATTTTAATGTGAAAAGCTGGCGCCTCCGGAGTTTAGGCGCTTCCAGGGTGTGGCAAAAAATGAGCAGGAATTTAGAAGCCTGCAGTTTTGGATGTAGGTGCTTCATCCTGGTAGAAATAAATATCTCCTTTCCTTCTATCAGGCTGGACACAGTTCTCTGAATTTTCAGTGTAACTCCTTGCTGAGTAGAAACAGTTTTTCTCCAATTCAAGGAGCATTATGCCTGGCAAAAGAGTAAAAACTATCAGCAGAGATGATGCCACAATGTTCTGACTCTATAAGATTTATGGGGCTGTGGGAAGCTAGTTTGGATGAATCATAAATAATTGCATGTAACATACTAATGTAGTTGCAGAGTGGGAGTGAGTTTAGTTTTATCCATTAATTCAAAAGACTCTCCTTGTGAGCATTTGGGAAAAGTAATTTAGCAAATTCAAGCATGAGTCAAGGTAACTTAAATTAGAAAAAGATCTTCCTAAATGGCTAAAAATGAAATGAAAAAAGAGGAAGAAATAAAACTAGATTTCACAATTTAACAGTGTTTTTTTACACGAAAGGTTCCATAAGACACATGCATAGCTCTTAATATATTACTGCAGAACAATTCTTTCTAGTTTTATAAAGATACCATGTGTCATTTTAACACTGATAATAAATTATGCATTTAGCAATATGTGCAACATGCTCATTGATAAATGCTTTGGGCACAGTGCTAGAGTCAGCTGTCTTTGATATTAACATCACATCTCCTAGACTCAGTGTTTTGAGAGGAAAATTTGATCTAATGCCCAAAGTCCATACAGCCAACTGGAAAAAAAATTACCACTGACAAACAACCTGTCAACTACTAGTGTTTCAAAGGTTTGATGTCTTGCACTGGAGGCTGATTTTATCTCATTGACCTTAGTTTATGCTGGTATTCCTCTGTGACATCAAAGAATTTCTTTTGGTTGTAAATAGTAACAGTATCAGTCCCTAACTAGAAAAGTTGCTGAGGATGAGAAAAGCCCCATCCTTTTTGTGTCAAAGCTCTAAATTATGGCAAGGAGACAGAGAACTCCCTGAACAATGGAGATGAATAGGAGGGCTGCACTTAAAACGAGAGGCTGAGAATTGTGCTAAAAGAAGCTCAGCCTTGTTTCCTAGAATTGGCTCTTCAAAACTTGTCCTAAGAAGCACATATTCCCACTGCTTCAGCATCTCTTCCTACTTTTTCCTACTCAGATCTAGGCTGAGAGGTCCCCTGAGCCTGATGTTGCTAATATGTAAGTATTGACACTATGGGGTGTCCTGGGTTCGACAGAACAGCAACAGACTTTAAGGCAATGCTGTTATGCCAAAGTTGTTAAATGTTAAATGGGCAAGACACACAAGGAATTCCAAAAGGCAAAGAACTGGAAAGTAAAACCTGAATCAGTCAGTGACAGAGACAGGACTATAATATAGATATCCTGCTGCCTACTCAAAAACTGATTTTTTTGGATATCTCTGTCTGTCATTCCACATCTGTTTTTTCCAACAGAAGGATGTATATAACATGTGATTTGCCCAATAAAGATGGTTATATTTCCTCCCTTTCATTTTTCCCTGTCCAGGAGCAAACTTACAATTAGAACTGGCTGGGAACTTTTAACAATGTCTTTTTCCACCAAAAAATTTAAAAAAAAAAAGTTTACCAGTGGGGGTTTAGCTGGTGTGGGATTTATTGTCAAAATGAAAATGAATCCACACTATAATATATATTATTTACCTAGAAAATAAGGCACCTGGCATCAAGCCTATAGCCTATATGAGAAGAACATGTATTTGAATCCATTTTCTTGAAGGCTCAACGAAAGCATATTCTATTGAGTGTTTCTATTTGCCTTTCTTAAAAAGAGAATATAGTCTAATGTATAAACTGAAGAGATTTTTTGTCCAGCGCTATGTCTTTTTTAGTACCTGTACTTTTTCAGTTTAAAATCTACGTGTGGATGCTTTCTCAAACACATGAATTTTAGAAATTCTACCATATAATTGTCTTGAATAATTCTTGGCCTGCAGATTACTTTCAATTAGTGTGTTGTGACTGTCATGTATTCAAAAAGAGAAGTTTGAGTTGTTTTGATTATGTAAGGTGGGAGAAATAGGTCATAAGGAGCACTTCCATTCTGACTGGTTGGGGTCTACACTTAGATCCAGGTTTCTGTTTTGGAACTTATATTCTGCACACTGTTAATGATTACTAGTCTGTGCTTTAACTTTTCTGTTTGAAAATGTCTGACAGTAAAATAATTTGCTTGAACAGAGGAGGGTATAAGCAGACTCACATTTTCTAAACATTTGCCTGATTACTTTTGCAAATTGTTTTTGCAATGATTTCCCAGACTGTTTAATATCCAGATCAAGCACCTTGAACTTTAGGATGGGAACTTGGTGTGAGAAGATATTAAGGAAGTGAATGCAGATGTAGAAATAGATTTGAAGCAATTAGATGGAAGCCAGTTTATCCAGATCCTTTATCTGCCTGGTGGATATCACACAGAATTTGGTACTCTGGTTTTCCTCCCCTCACCCCCAACTGTACGTCATGCTGTGTAGACTTTAGGTATGCTGCATGGCTGAGACAATGTAAAGAAAAGCTAAAGCTGCTGTACTGTCTCTTTGGGACTAGACAGTGGCTCTTTGCGACTTTGCCTCTGGAGGTGTTTACGCCACTACAAAAGGGCAGACGTGATCAGACTCCACTCACATTCATGCCAGTCCCAGAGTGGGGAACCTGCATCAAAAGCGCCACAGTGCTTAAGCAGGAGCCACCTGGCACCCTGAAAGAGGAGAGCTGGCTTTGCAATACTCAAGCACTAAGTGCCTTTGTTGAGCAGACTGATTGCTCCAGTATTATTTATACCACATTCCCCTTTGGATGGTGCAGTCCTCCATCCTCTCTAGTTTGCCTTTCCTCAGGAAAGAACTGGGAAAGTGATAGCCCCAACAGGCTGGAGATAACTATACAAGATAAATCTGTACAGGAGCTATGTAAACATATATAGTGCAGCCTTAGCTCTCAGGCAACATATTTTCTGCTCAGTGAGGCTTATCCACTATCCACTCAGGTTTAGCCTGACTCTTACTTGAAAATTTACAATTGCTTACCAGCCTATAATGGAGCAAGTTCTTGTATACTTGCAGTGGAGGCAGAGGAAATTCATTTCTGCCTGTAGATTTTTGATGTTAAAATACTCTCAGTGCATAATTAGCTTATTTTGTCCCTTTTTTTTTTTTTTAAGAGCCAGATTTGAAAGCAATTGAAATGCACATCAGAATCTTCATCCATGGGACGGTGGAGAAGACTTTACCCAAGGAAACAGTCCCACTAGTGCTGCTGATGAGATGTCTTCTATGAGAAAGTCTACAGCAAGGAATTGCAAAATTAGAATCATATAATTGTTTAAGTTGGAAAAGACCTCTGAGATCCCTCAGTACACTCAGTCACCTAACACTGACAAGTCCACCACTAAACCATGTCCCCATTAGGCTGTAAGAGTGGCATTCTACACCTGAATTATTTTCCTTCACTTCCTAATGCAAGAAGCAAAAGTCCTAAGAGAGCACTACTATAACTTTTCCCAAAATTTGTATCTGTATTTTTCTGAGGTTAATCTCTTTGCTGTAACAAGGCTGACTGTGCATTGAAAAGCAAATGCAAAATCCTTGTCTGCTCCAACACACTGGAAAATACTGTTGCTAATTATCCTGAAACAAGTTTGGACTGGCTGAGACACACAAATAAAACATAATTTTAAAAGCAAATGTTTCTTGAATTTACCAGTTCCCTTAATTTCTACTTTACACTGAAGGTGCCAGGGGCTCTTTCCTGGACAGATCTTCCTCCTGATCGAGGAAACAATAGACATTCAAGTAAGCCTAGTCACAGACGCTTTTTGTCAGGACTAGTTCTTGCTCATAAAAAGCATTTTGCAGAGTTTACATAAATTCTAATTTATTAAGGGATCAGATTTTACATTAAGGACATTTATGCTTGCTAACAGGAAAATGTTAGGTTTAGGATTTCAGAAGTACTTTTCTCATGACACGCCTGCTGGTGAGCAGAAGCATTTCTCTGGAATTTTGTGACAGCAGCAAAACTGTATTTCTTTTATTTTTAAGTTCAAGGTCACCAAATGTATGTCATTCTGGTTATCCATATTCAGCAAATGTAGATTTAGATGATTTAGCAAAATATTGAAAGGGAATAAATGTTATTTTTACTTCTGTCTTGGAATAATGAGTTGTATTATTGTGACCAAAAACTTAGTCTATGTAAAATATATAGATAAGTAGATTAGTTTCTGGTTTTGCCTACTACTTTCCCTAATAACACATATAAAACACAGGTTATTAAACACCAAACATACTATTTTCCAAAGACCTCTATGAAGTAGCCATGTGTAATGACTGTACACTCAGAGCTGTGTATGTTTCACAAATTTAATTCATTTGCCAATTTCCTTGATTTGCTAAGCATTTACAAATGAAGAAAAAAAAAATCTATTCTAAAATTATACCCTATGTTTTGCCTCACAGCAACCCAAATTTGTTGGAAGGTCAACTAGTCATTATACTCATATGATTGGTTTTTTGGAATGGTCTTTAAAATATACACAAAACAGCAGTCCATATATGAATTGGAAGCTTTGGAGCTTCATATTATTTTTTAATAACGCATCAGTGCTCTAAAAGTAAGTGTGAAACACTTCACACTGATCCCAAGTATCATAATGCATTAGCGCTCAGAGAGGGTCATGGTCTCTTCTAAACCTCTAAAAACAAAGAATTATTTGCCTGGGGGGTAGATTACTAGAATGCTGGGCATCCTAACAACTGGATTCTCCAGGAGCAGGAATAATCCATGAGCTAACTCAAATGATAGAGGAACTCTGTAGATAGTGACAGATTCTTTGGGTTATCCTTGGGCTGTAGCACAACTAGGAATCCTAATAAGCTTCATCCTATCTCCTTGTGGCTGGTCTGCACCTCCCATTGCTGCCTTTCCCTAGTCATAAGAGGAGTGAGAAGGCAGAAGTACCAGTAAGACAAGTATGGTAAAGAGAAAGGTTTGTTTTGCAGAAGCTATGATTTGTGGAAGGCAATATGTTCCACCTTCTAAGCAGAGAAGTAAATACACAAGGTGAACATTCCCTGTCTCACTAGCCTTTTGCACTAATCAGAAGGTTGTTAAATTTACAGCAAAAAGAGAAAAGAACATGAGGCATGCTTTTAGTGAAATGTCAGTCTTCAGAGCAGTCTTAATCAAGGCACTAAGGAGCACAAAGAAAAGAAATGTCTTAGATTGTCTGCCTATGCTAGGATCTAATGTTATAAACAAGAGAACTGAGAACTGCTCATTTTATAGGTTTAATTTGACTCAGATGGTATTAATATATTTGGAAAGATGTTCAGGACTTTAACTTAAAGTTATAGAACTTAATACAGAAAGGGACCAACTGAGTAAATGAGGAGAGTGGTATTTCATCAGAATGAAGCTATTTGTTTCTGGATCAGCAGCAATTTGGAAATAAATTATACTGATGATATTCATCCTTATCGATTAATGTTCTAGTGAAGAATACCAAAAGTTTACTGCTGAAGACCACACCAAACTAGTAAGCAGGACGATCATCTCCCTAAGCATGTGTCCACACTATGCAAGGGGAATTGTCAGCACTGAAGCATCCTTGAAATCCCATAAGGGTTTAGAAGCAAATTTCCCATCCCAAAAATTACCAAATCCAATCACAGAAATTCTCTTTTAAGCCTTCATTCAACAGGTGCAGTGTATTGGTAGCATGATTAATAATCATGTACTCGTATGTATTCTTTTAGGCATTATATTAAGCAAGTCCTCCTTTCCCATTGCAATTCGATGCCAACAAATACAACAGAAAAATCTGATTGAATTCAGTGACTTTTAATGGTACTTTATGTATTTATACTCTCCATTTCTGGCTAATATGTTATTACTCATCCTATACAGGCTGCTCCTGCAGTTTGCTTTACTTACATGAGTAGTTCCGTATGGGTCCTTTATTCCAAGGAATTTTGGGAGTCACTAATAGCTGGACAAGGGACACTGATTACTGAATTCCTGGCTCTGTTTTCAGCTTGGGACTGACTAGTATGTTTATACGATGCAAAAGTCAACCACAGGATGCCTAATTCATACTTACAGCACTGCATGTTCCTATTATTTTGTGTAATAATATATCATTTACTTTATAAAGACTTTTCTCATTCTATTTTATCAGTGGTTCACAGACGAATTTAGAAACAAGTTGAACATCAGGACTTGTAATTTTTCTAAGCCTCTGCTTAGAATATTTTCCCTGTCCATGTTAATTATAAATTGCATTCATCACACTGAAAATAGTTTATTTGCATCTTCTGTTTATCTGTTTTGCCTATCTGTAATACCACAGTGGGAATGGCATGTACAATGGCAAGAAAATGACCTGTGTCAAACAAATAGATGGTTTGCACACAGATGAAAAAAGCAAAACCAAAATATTTGCAACATAAATCAGATTTTTTTCTTTCCATCTTTTGTTTTTCCATAGTTCAATATGAATTAAAGATCTAAACTGCTACCAGAAATAATTCTGCATCTATTCCTCCATCAAAAGGAAATGTGATATTTAATAACTTTCCTTGCTGTTTCTTGTCCAAGATCTGAACTGAATTTTTATTTCCCCATAAGAAGGGAAACTGTATTTTGGTGTCCTAAAACCTTAAGTCAGCTTAGTCTGATTGGATTTTTTTAATATGTAAATTTCTCATTCTTCCTGTTGTACTTGTCATTAATACAATATATTTCTGTTCATGAAAAAAAAGAAAGAAAACAATGCAAGTGGTAGCAGAGGGAAATGCACTAAATATGAAGGAACAAATAAAACAGTGTGTGAAAGGCAGGGGTGAATAGGCCTAATACGCAGCTGTGTTTTAACGCTTCAGTCCTAGCACAGCACTGCAATGTCCCCCAAGAAAAAATGCCTTAAATATAACGATGGCAAATTTTTCAGTGGTACTGGCAGGTATTTACTTTCAGGTTTTGTTCAACCAAGTCACCAGCTTAAGGGACCAAGAGGGAACTGTAAACAGCACTTGAGATCCCAAGAGTGTAATTCAGTTCCAGGAGAGAGGTTCAATCAAGCTGTCCCTAATCCATCTGTGTCAATATGTAGCTAAGATCCGGAATTACTTATCACAGCTTGTTTCAGATGCTGAAAGTCTACACGATTTCAAAAGGCAACTAGACAAATTCATGTAAGAAAAATCCACTGAGAGTTACCACATGTAGGACAACCTGTGCAAAAAGTCAGTGAGGCACAAGTGATTGAATGATGGACGAATATTCTTCAGTGGCATCACTTACAAACTTCCCTAGGCATCCCTTTCTAGATTTTTTGATATTAGGACTCTGAGCTGAGGTGTGACCCAGTCAGACCAACCTCATGTTCTTATACATCAAAATCTGAGATGGCACATGCAGGTTACTTTCTGATGAAAGCTTCCCATCACAAGTAGCTCACTGAAACTGGATGTGTTTAGTAGACAGACTGCCCACCTGATATGGTTAAATGACTATTTTCCACTTAGCCCCATCTGAGAATTATTAACAATTCATTCTTAATTTTCATATAGCTCTTCGGGATAGATTTGAGTTCACTACCTGTGGGCACCTTCCCTGAAGAAACTGGTTGATACCTACCTCTTGAACACTGGTCTAATGATTAGAATACATCCAGAGACTGTGACACCTGAATTTTGGTCAAGCCCCACAAGGTTGGACAGCGTAGTTACCACTCCCACGAAGAGCACGCTAGTCTAGAGTAGGAGGTTCCCATTGTGTAGGGTATTCAGAAGCAGAGGCATTTTTTTGTCTGAGTTGAAAGGTGTGATCCCAGGAGTACAGATTCAGGCAGGGAGGGAGACCTGGCAGGAGTGAGGCCCTCCTGAGAGGCAGTGAGAGTACCCTGGCAAAATTCAGGAGTGTGATTTGCCCCCAGCCCATTGCCAGCATGTGCTTCATTGACAAGCAGGAGAGTAAAAGCAATGAAGAGTCTAGACAGCAAATTCTTGTATCTCTGTGGCCTTGGGGATATACGGAAATTCTCTTAATGTCTTCTGTATACATCTCTACATTTTAGTCAAGGAAAAGCACAAATGGAAATCAAATCCTTCTTTGCTGAATAAATTTTATTTTAAGATAATAATTTCCTTTTAGAGCATATGTTTTGAAAGGCTTCTCACATTGCTGCTTCAAGGAAGTTAAGGATAGCCTGTTTCCCCGAGGCTGGTACCACTGAAGTGGAAGCAACTGAAGGGAAGGGGAGAGGAGGCAGCGGGAGGGCAGCTAATTATGACAGAGCAATCTGCATTTCCCTGGAGAAGACAAATAAAAGATAACCACAGCAAATAGAGAATTAAATTGTGAGCAATGTTTGCTTAAACCTAGAGTAATTTCTAGCCACTATTGCTTGACTTCCTAGCAAAAAGTTTGTTGCCAAATTAGAAAAGTTTGTATCAAATGACTTGAACATGATTACAGTTAGAGGTATATTAGGGTATTCATGCTTGTAATAATTACTAAGCTTGTTTTTTATGGCTGCTTTGAAATGTAAGTAATAACTTCTGTGTATTTTATTTTTGCTATGAACATCTATTTCAACCACAACTTTCACAAGGCTTTGCTTCACTCATTAGCTGTGGAGGTGCTCCAGCAAAATGCTACAAACCCAGACAGGTCTAAGATTTCTCTTGCTTGAATTTCAAACAGCTAAAAGAGCCTTTTAAACAAAATGCCTGTCTCAACATCATTCCATTCCTGTTACTTTACTCTAAGAAGAGGTTCAATATTGTTTCAAATAGATATTAGTTTACACTGTTTTGTTCCTCTCTTTAAGTTCTGACAGTCAGTACAATCATTCATAAGTGTATCGGGTTGAGGACAAATACAGGCATGTGCAATTAAGCCTATATAAGTTGTACATATTTTTTCATATACACCAAAAAGTATTTCTTTACCCACTTTCTTATTTTCTAGGTCATTAATGCATCTGTCTTTTGTGTTTCTTTCATAACTATTTATGCACATATACAGATGAAATCCTAGTCACCATCCTATTCATTTGCCTATTTACTATTGTCAACACCTGTGTGGAGGAAGATAGAAATTAATGTCACCATGTTGTGATGTGATTTCAAATTCATACCAGAATTAGTTGAACATGGCTGTACTACTCACAAGTGGGAGCCTGGTCATGAATGATGACTTGCAAGTGGAGAATGTATATAATCCCAGAGCAACTCCAAGAAACTAAACAATTCCTATTTGAGGCATAGTTGAGAGAGTTAGAGAGTTTTCAAACTATTAAGTGGGTAATTTTGTATCCTTCCTATAAACAAGCCAGAAGTAATTTTCACAATTACTTGTGCACTTCAGGATTCAGATAACCTCCTGGTTCCTCTTAATTGGCCTATGATGGATGGCAGACAAAACCTGCAGGGAGAGTTTTATCTAGTGCAGAACTGAGGCCTGATATGAAACTCTTTCAAGTCAAGAAGGGTCTTCCGAAAAAAATGCCAAATCGAAACAAGTCTTTTGTGGAACTATAGGGACCCAGTGTTTCAAACAGTAAATGAAAAAAAAAATGTTCCCACAAAATTATCTTGCTGCTTTAACGTTAACTGTGGGATGATACTAAAAGCACATCATCCAAAAAGAACAGACTTTATGTGACAGATTTCTGTCACCAGGTGACACCAGCAACTAGATTCTTTCATTTAGCTTTCTCATGTGTTTTCTGACGTTTTAATACATATTTCATGTCTTTTTGTTTTATTTTGTTTTGTTTTTGTTTTCGTTTTCTTCAGGGTAGTTTTTTCTGATGTCTATTCTATGTACCAGATGAATGCATAAAGTAATAAAAGCATGTTAATTCCATTTTCATAAGTATAGCAATGATAAAGATGGAAGAGATCAACTAATCTTGCAAGCAGACTTTGGAGTTACAATTATAAATGTTAATAACCCTTGAAAATCATCTTTTGGCATATAGAGAAAAAAATTAATCAATTACCAAATGTTTTTCATTTTATGCAGTTTTCTATCATGCTGTAACCGTGCCGGCAGCTAACCTGCCATTTGGCCTTCGCGGATGAGTTTATAATCCAGACACTCTTGTGAACTCCCAGCCAGAAACAGCAATGTTGCCATTTAAGGATGTTTGGTGGAATAAATTTCTTGATATGATTATAAAATGGGACACATGGAAACCAGGTCTGCAGATAGATAGTCTGCAATTTTCAGGAGAAGAATTGGAAGCAGAGGTAAGAGTCCCTTACAACTAGACCTTCCAGACATTGCAATGTTATTTTGAAGGTAAAATAGGGTGAGTGTTGGTGGAAATTATTTGGATTAAAAACCAGTGGATTTTTGTCATATTTTTAACAGTGTATTGATTTTAATTTATGTTGTTACCATAAATAATTTAGATTACCTCAAGAGTGAAGATTAAATTTCAGGAATTTTATTTTTCATAAAATGTTTCTCTTAACTGCAGGTCTGCACTTGGACCCCATTTAATGTTTTATTTGGTTTAATATTACATTAGAGCATTCAGACTAGCTAAAACACAGCCTCACTTAACATCTGGCAAATAACTGAGCCAAATAATGAACCTGAAGCACTCCTTGCTGGAGTTTCTCTTTCAAGTATGTGAAAGGTGATGGACTTGTTTCATGAAAAAAAAGCCAACACATATTTGCGAACAGAGAAATTACAAGACAAATGGATTTAAATGAAGAAATTTCCTTTAGGTGATGGATGACTGGTCCTCATAATTATTAGCAGGATGAAAAATTTCTTTCTTAGACAGCATTTAAAGAAGGACAACATTCAGGATTGCCCCTGAGGTGTCCTAGCACTAATCTTTTCTGTTCTTTTTTCCATCTCTGTTCTTCTGTTCGTCAGTGCTTTCCCGATACTTTTTCCTGGTGGAAGGGAAGAAATAAATGAGTCGAAAATCATCCAGTGCAGACTTATAGAAGAGGTTACCAAAGTGAAGCTTATAAAGTCTTTGTAAACAGGTTGCATGCCTTTAAATCATATTCATTTTGTTAAATGTAATGAGGATTTTAGCTGAAAATAATTTTGTTCTTGTTTTCCCTTTGCCCCCCAGAAACAACCTTTTTGGAAGCCCTTTTGTCTATAGTTTTAAGATATTAATTATTTTTTTTACTTCTCCCAAGCTTTTGAGATAGCTGCCACTTCTCTGTCATTGCTCCCACCCAAGTCCCTATCTCTTTGAACTCACCAGGACTTCCTTAATTTAACCGATGCAAATTCAGTATATTATCTTTAAGGTACCCTTTTTTCACTTCTGTGGTACTACTAGGTGTCTTATTGACACATAAAACTTGGGACCAGTACCTGCAAACATACCAGACTTTCTTAAAAGTTTATTTTCCCTTCATAAAATAGATTCTACAATAAAGTTTGGGATAGTTGGGGATGGGGAGACAGGAGAAAAGATGGAATGGGGAAAAAGAGTTTGGTGGCAGGAGGACATCTCACACATAATGCAGTGGCTCTGTCAGGACTAGCTTTACACATTGTTCCTTCTAGTCAGCATTTCAATAACACTAAATTACTTTCAGAAATATTCTGTACTTTGGAGGATAATTCTTCCTGCAGGTGTAATATTAATTATTTTATACTTTTTGCATACCTCCCTCATTCCTTTCTGACAGCCTGGTTTCAAGTTTCCCAAACTTCCACAGATTCTTTCTGACTTACGTTTTTTGATCCTACATCCTTATTTCTGTATTTTTTGGATTGAAAATGATATAATTCACTATAAATCCAAGAAGCTGGAAGCAGCACAAAAATCTCAAAAAATGGAACAGTATCTTCACCACGTTAGTGTTAATTCTGACCATGTTCTGTTCATAAATCATTAGGGAACCTCATCTTTTACTTAATAATGTTCTATGAAAAATGATTCCAGTAAATTGCTTCAGTCCTTAGACTTTGGGCAAATAGGAGTAAAAAATCACAGACTGTGAATATTCAAATCTCCTTCAATCCTCATTATGGAAAGTTTTGCTAACTACTGAAAAACTGTTAACTACACCTAAAGACATGATCCTCAGGGCCAGTACAGGACATTTTACCACTCAGTGAGAACACAAAAGTGGATTTTTTCCTGGATGTCACTGGGGTAAATCTTTACATACAGACCTGCCTCTGGCCATACACTGGGAGTGGCAGAGCTTACAGAACCAGTTTAGATTTGTGGTGGAGAATATCTTCTCCCTCAAACCCTGCCAAGAGATGTACGTGCAGATAGCAGAGGCAAGCAGGAGAGCTCTAAGCAGATGTAGAAACAAAAAGGAAGCACAATGCCTTTATGGGAATGGCCTTTGCTTCCAGCAGGTCTCGGAAGACCTGATGGTGCTCTGGGTGGAACCCTTCAGATCTTCTCAAAGGGGAACTGAAACCTACTAAAGTCTATTCTGAAAGGAAGTTTGCCCTGTCCTGATCACAAGAATTACCTGTGAAACAGTCTGTGCAGCCTGGGAAAGCTGCATTTCCCTACTGTAGATCTCATAAGCCCTATACAAGTTGCTATGTGGATATGGGAACCCTAAATATTTGCATAAATGTCTTTTAGTGATTAAATAATTGCCTCCTGAAGCACCCCAAAAGAAGCCAAAGGAAAGAGGAATCACCATCTACAAAAGATTAAAACAAAATTTCTAGTTTCTCAGCCAAGACATTTTGCAGTTACCGTGAGCCAAAAAAAAGTTTGGAAAATTTTCAAGAGGTGAAACCGCTTCCTTTTTTGAGCCCTCCTGTCTCCCAAACATCTTGTTGAATTTACCTCAAACTTTCCATTAAATTTCTACTTTGCCAGAATGACAAACTTATGAAATTTCAAGCAGATTGGTCGAGTCCGGTAAAAGGCAAAGAGCTAAAAAATCTGTCCTGGAGTGAAAACCTGCTACCAACTTTAGTATGGAGAGAATGTAAAATGAGAAATCCACCAAAGTGAACCAAGAGCATGGGTTGTGTACACAATGCTTATTTCTGAGCAGTAGCATCTAGTGTCATTTAGACTGATGTCAGAACATAAAACCAAAGCTTCATTTAGATCACTCTTCAGCACTTAATACTACCAGCTGAAACAAGCATGTCAGGAAAAAAATATTCCACCTTTCTGTTTCTTTAGTGCTGCTGTCAGAAGGAGTTGATGCCCCCCATGATTTGCATAATCTCATGGAAATATGATTATTCTCGAAGTTTATTGATAGGTTTTATTCCTAAAATCAAGTAGCACCCTCTACTGGGCAGTTCATATTGATCTTCTGCCACTGAAAATAAAGACATCTTGACTTAAGTAAAATGCCTGCATAATTATCTATTCTGCAAAATCAGAAAATGAGACATTAGTGTAGAAATGTCAGGGTGAGTGCAAGAATATAAAAGCATAGAACCACTGTGAAAAACTATATACTGTATTTTGGGGTCCAAATCTATGAATTTCAATGAAGTTTGGCTATTTAACACCAAAATACAGTTGGCCACAACTTTGTGATTAGCTTCATATTTAGATTTTAACAGAAGCTGAAAGCCTGAGCAGACACCCATGTGTTCCATTTGTTGGTACAGATATTTTCTCTCCTGATCAGTGAAGGTATACAGCTTTTTCAGAAATATTTGGAAAGTCAACCCATGGTCCCTTCCAAGGCAATGCAAGATTCTGCAGCACTACTGGACTGCTGGGGTTTTAGAGGCTTATGCACAGCCAGTGTTCAGGACATGCACATACGTCAAGCAGGCAAACTAGACAGATTGCCCTTCCTTTCACTCCACTTCAGAGCCCTTAGTGGGTTCTCTCAAGGTTGAGAGAAATTTGGCTGTTACTGTTTTAGCCTCCAAAAATGCCTGATGTCATTTGCTTACAGAACCTGGCAAAAAAACTGTCTGTTCTCTCACAGTTGCGCTCTCTCTCTCTCTTTCTCTCATTCTCTCTCTCTAAAGAAGTTTCATCTAAATGGCTATTTTGTTCTTTGTATTCCCTCTCCTTTTCTATCCCTCCCCAGGAGTGCTGCGACACGACCAACCAGAAGCACCACACCAGAGACTAAGTTCAGTTTCTAAGAGCAGCTGTGCAGGAGTGACGTGGTGATGTGGCACTTGGCTGAGAAGTCAATGTTCTGAAAGCCAGCTCTGAACAGCACTGAAATCAGCAAGGGTCTTCCCGTCAGTCTAGGGCAACTTGGATCAGGCCCATGTGCACATCTGGATGCAGTTTGTTCAAAAGTGCCTGCACTGTCCCACCTTTTATCTGGTATCACTTTTTACAGGGGTAAAGAAAAGCCTCAGCCTTACATCTGATGCTCCACTGTTTCATGATTCTTTTCCAGTAATGAGATTAATATCTGACTTTCTCATCTGTTTAATTTATTGTTGCTGTAGATTTAGGGTTTTCTTCCTCTGCTGTCAGTATATTAACCTCAAAGAATGTGTAACCACTTATTTCAAATGCACAAGTTTATTTTGGTGATTTTGGTGGGGGGCTTTTTGTTTTGTGTTTTGTGTGGGTTTTTTGAAGTAGAAATCTACATTTTTGCCTGGGCTAAATATACTAGCTCACAATATTGTCATCGAATCAGAACAAAGCATATCTGGGCAAACTGAACTCCATGGCACACCTGATACAGAGAATTTTAGTAGAAAAAAATACACCTTAAAACATTTCTGTAAGTCATAGCAGGAGTTAGTCTGTATTTGGTAAATTCTGATGCTTCATTTCTTGCACGTATCACATGGAAAACAATGCAATTGCATTTTAGAAAGTTCAATTTAAAGTATTCAATAGTTTCTGCGAGAAGATTTTATTCTCACTAGTGCACAGTTACAGATGACAGAAGGAGCAGAAATACTATGTACTTGCACTTCATGGCTGGAAATTCCTCAGATTTCAAAGCTGGAAACTTTTAGAAGTGGCTACACAAGTGTGTCATGGAAGAGATAATACTCTCTCTGTTTGCCTTAAAAATGTGGCCCATGAGTAATGTCAAAACACTTTTATTTTACTGAAATCTGACCTGATTCTGTAATTCTAGCTTTACTTAGGAAAGAATTGGTTTGTTAAAGAATTCACACAAGCCTATTTTCAGCAGTTACAGAAATGGGTGGCGAATACAACTTAAAATAAGGTACAATTTTATCCTTATGTAGAAGATTTTAGTAACACCCACAGTAGAATCAAGTTATATTTTTGTATTTAAAATGCAATACTGACATGTTTTCAAGGCAGATGTTACATATAATTCAGTATTATCCTTTGATGTTAGTACACACTGCTGAAGAATTTTCAAGAGTGCATAGACTTGGCATACGGAGAAGAAAGATTTAGAATATGATTGCTTCAAGTTGGAAAAATTTAAAACCATGAGATTTTTCTATATTTGCAATTGGAAATTGGCAGGAATTCTTCACAAAACTGTTGGATTGCACATTTAACCTGCTTGTACCTGTAAGAAACTCAGCTTACTCTTGTAATATGTTAGCCATCCACCCCAAAGAGTTGTGAAATATAATTGTCTCCAAAATTTCCGTACAATTCTTTTCTCCTGGACTTTTGAAAGCATTTTTGCATGAACCATAAATTGCAAATTTTTTTTTAAAGCTGTACAGAGGAAAGGCTTTTGTAGTTTGCACTGTGATTTCAAAGTTTTTGTTCCTTGTAAACCAAAGCAGCCCTTTTCAGCTTTTGTACCATTAATGAAGATAAATTCTAAAGAAAATACACCACCTTTTGAAACATCCAATACATGCTATTTTTTTGGAAATGAGACAGTTTCAAACATTAATATTTTTTACTGTAATAATGTATTTTAAAATTACAGCATTGCAAAATTAATATTAAAAGAAATTTTGAAAAGAAAATTCATATTTATCACCTCCTCAATCTTAATTAATATGATGTATATTTTTCAGTTATTTTCCTAGATTTTCCTTTCAGGCAAAATTTCTGCTCTTCTTTACACAATCTCTGGTTACATTTTAAATGGGAAAAATATAAATAAATTTTGGAAAAGCTGATATAAAGCTTATTGGGCAGGACACTTCTATTTAATAAAATGATAAGGAAGTTATGGGAAGGTCAGGAAACACTGACGACAGAACCTGAAGACAAAGGGTGAAAAATATGGAGAAGGATGAAGGTTTAAAACATCTAAGTGCTAGGCACGAAAAGGAGATGGTGATATAACTAGTAGTCAGGTGAATGAATTGAAAAATATGGCTAACAATTTAATTTTTAAAAAAACCCTGTTATCAATAAAAGCCTATTTGTGTGAACTGAAGTGAGAAACTAGAGTAAGAGAAAATGAAGGGGGTGGAAGAGGTTACAGTGGATGGACCAGGGAAGTGGTTGGTGACTGAAGTTATGATGAGATAATATATAGCTCCACAAATAATTTCCATATGTTTTAATGTCTTTTATTTTTCTCCCAAATGCCTACCAGAACATCCTTCCTTTTTTGTTTCTCCTTCATACAACAGTTTCTTCTCTGATATTTATTGCCCTGCTTGGTAACTATCCTTCCCTGACCAAAGTTTGTGAGTTTTCCTATCTAATCAGCGTGGAAGAGGCACGTTCACACGAACATGGAGTCAGCTGTGTGAGCTGCCTTACCCTGAGGTTCTGACACACATCTCATGAAGAATTACATGGGTGTCCTTTTCATGGATCTGACAAGACATACAGCAGCACAGAGCTCATCATAGCTTGGCATGAGCAGTGGTCTCTTGTTTCAGCATCAATCTTGTTCCCTGATTTTATCCTTCTTGCTTCCAAATATTAGATTGTCTCAGAAGATGTTGCTTACATTATGCTTATCACTTTTTCTTTGATAGGAGGAGAGATAGTCCAGGCTGAATGTGGTTGAAGAGCTATGCAGTCAAGAATATTCCACTTTCATGTGACAGCGTATTCAGTATCCCTTGACACTCCCCTTAAGCATGCCTCACGACTTTCAACCCACGCATCCATAAAGTTATTGCTCCAGAGACTGGTAGTCCAGTGAGTGGAGAGTTGGGAACTCCATCCCTGAAAATGCAGTGGGAGGTGTCCAGCAACTAACGAAAAGAATGGTGGGAGGAGGACTGTTCTTACGGACTAATACCTATAGGTGGATAATCACAGGTTCCACACACCGCTGAAGCCAACTGCAAAGGTCTCAGTGCTTTCAGTGGGGGAGTGGATGGTGTCGTATGGGCAGGAATAGTATGACAATGCTTAGCACAAACCAGCCAAAACAAGTTGGCGTAGGTGAGCTCTTTGTATGGGCAGAGTTTTATGGGCTGCTTGAGTCAGCTGTTTTGGACAATTACATTTAAAGGCAGCAACAGGCTCTGAGTCACATTCATACATCTCAGTTCATTGCAGAACGAGTTGCTTTAGGCACCCTCTGTGCATTGTCAGCCTATTTTGCACCCTACTCAAAGGACAGATGTATTGGTGTTTGCTAAGATTGCAGCTAATGTGCTAAATACATTAAGGAGTCATAGCTTATTAGCAAGGAAGTTTGAGATCATAAAATGCAACAGAAGAGCTGGTGTTCAGCAAGCCAGCAACTTTAGCACCTTGATATTAATATTATAAACAGTGTCAATAATAAATACATAACAGCTTTTACTTTGGATATTTTACCAGTCAAGATCTTGAACTAAAATAGTCCCTGATACTTTAACAAACCTTTGTTAAAATTGCCATGCAAGTCTGATATGGAAGAAAAGATACATCAACTGTATTTGGTTGATATGGAAGAAGTAACCAAATGGCACTCAGTGCAGTTGGACACAGTCTGCAGAAGCAAGATTTGGCTAACTTAACATTCAGCCTTCAAAATTCAGGACTAATTTTCCCAAACTGCAACTTGCAGCTGCAGAACATCCTCACAGTTGCGAGAACATGCCACTGCTTTCATGTTCCCATATTCTTTATACATATAATTTTCAAATTATGGACCTTACTAATCCGCAAATACTGGTTCAGACAAAGCAGATAGGTGCAATAAGAAATGCAACAGTGGTTGCTCACATACAAAGCAAAGGGATTTTTAAAACATATTTAGGAAACAGAGTAAACAGAATGGCATACTGTGGTGCATCCCCCCCACCTCTGCAGAGCAAAATTTCAGGATGGGGAAGGTCCATGCAGGGGGAAGAGCTGTTTGGAAAAGCTCTCTTGTCTCTACAACCAGAAGTGCTCCTTAGGGAATCTTGTCCAGGTGTAGAAGCAGGGGGAAGAGAAAACAGAGGAAGGCAGCTGCTCACCCTTCAGCAGCTGAGGTGAGAAATCCATGACATGAGATAAAAATGAGGATTCTCCTGGGAGAAGAGAGTCAATTGTCCAGCCAGGACACTCTTGCCTCTTTGCCAGAATACTTATGTCCACGATGCAAAGAAGGAGATGGTATAACACGAGAGATTCAGAGAGACAAATCTTAGTCAAAATAGATCACTAAGCACATTTTACAGGTGTTAATTTTTAAAAGGAGAGTATTTTTACTCAAGGCTGTAAGTACAGAGGATGCCCAGGGGTGCCTGTGTGTGACTGGAGCATCCCAGTAGAGAGATGTTCCCCTTTGCTTCTCAGTAAATACACACCTGTTTATACTACTTTGACATCAAAAGTCCTTGGAGTATAGCTGTAAGCCTGCTAAGGCCATTTTAGTGCTTTTGTTGGGATGATACTACTAGTATAAAATTGGTAAAAGCCCCCTTTTTCAGAAAATACTTTCCTGTAACATAGTTTCTCTTACCACACACTGCATAAGCCCCGATTGCCATGAGTCCAAATAGAAACTTCCTGAATTCCTACATGGTTTCCAGATTGGTTTTACGAATTGTCGGTGTTATTTGCGTACCTTTCGGCCTTTCAAAATATTTATAAATCAGTGGGAGGTCTGCTGGATATACACCTATGGAAATACACTTGTGGGAACCCAGCTGCAAAAGGAAATGGAGTTGCAGGAGGCTGCAGTTTGGCGCAGGGTAAGGGCACTGGTAAGCACGCAGTGTCTTGGGGCTGACAGAATAGGTAACTCAAGTACGTCTGCATGTGATGCAATCACAGCTGTGCCTGCAATGTAGACATGCCTTTGTAGTGACTGCTTCCTGCTCTTAACGCTAAAAAGCCAAAGAGTGGCGTCTACAAGTCTGCCTGTGGGAAGGAGAGAGAGAGAGGGACTCATTAAATGTTATTATCTTGTGAATAGACTTGGTCAGACAAAACAATAGGATAGCTGAAGCTTAGGGGGAAGCTCCTCTGTGACGCATTGGGGTCCACATTATTAGCATTTCTTCAGTGACAAAGCTAAAGAAAAAAGTTCTGTTACAGTCCTTTGAAAACAGAAAGGCCGAAGAGGTGCATGCAAGGACACACATGGGGTCGTGAAAAATGGACATAAGGTAGGAGGGGCAAAGGCTGCTCTTCCAGCAGTGAAATGCTTCAAATTATTTGTGACTGAAGAAGCAGAGAAGGAATCAGGTATTTGGACATCTACAATAAAGAAAGAAAAGAAGCAATGTGGAAGATGAAGGATATCCTCCAGCTTTTCAAAAAAATCTAAGAAACTCAAGACAGGAAAATATGCGTAATTTCACTTGGACCAATGCATTTCCCATACTAATAAAAACAGAGAAATTCTTGGCTTTTCCTTAAGTGTACATATCTTCAAATATTCCATGGACTTATGGATGAAAAATGTGGCATGACAAAAAGGCTGGTGCTGTGGAATAAGATGCAGTGGAGAGTCAGGATGTGGCGACTTGTGGGTGGCACTGGGTAACCTCTGATTTAATTTGCACGATGAGTAAGAGAGAGGGAAAACTGTCTGATAAAGACCTCAAAGATAACATTTGCTGCTTAGATCATGGGTGCTGAAGATCATCACACTGATTCCAGTGGAGATCTGGGATACAAAATATGATATTTAGTCAGAGTACAGTCATAGGAGCTTGATGAAAGAACCATAAAATTTGAATAATAGTACTATTCAAGCCTACTTACAAACAGTGTTCACAACAAATTTCAAAATAACACAACAGAATTACAAAGCATAGGAAACAGATACGTGCCTTACCTACTATTAGCATTCAGTCTGTATTTGTTGGTTTTAACACCCTAAAGATTTCCGGAGGAGGAAATAGAAAAGACTAAAGTGCACTGCCTAAAATCACAAGTGAAGGCATATTAAGAAGGCAAAGTCCACTGACCGTATACTAGTTTGTCATAGGCTCTCCTCTTGTGTCTTTCATTTTCATCACTGTCTCTGAGAGCTGAGAGACTGAGGCTATCTGGAGACAAAATCTTTGCTGCTGTCATCCTCTTCCTCAGATCTTCTGCCTCCCAAGGTATCTATCCACAAGTGCTGCTGAAGGACATTGCACCAGCATAGGCTGAAAAAAAAGACTTTGTAATGAAACAACATAAGACTCTTTGGGAAAATAAGATGTCTGCCTAGCATACCCAAGAGGAAGGAAGAAGGATAAAAGAAAGTGTGCTGGCAAAACAGACAGTTGAGGGACATGGCCCTGCAAGTGGGTTTGAGGGGAAAGGTCTCATCATGCTGCCAGCCACCACGCTCTGCACAGTCTTTGAAGAACAGGACCGTGCCTTCAGTTCAACTGAAGTGGACAGAGGGACCCTACTCACTGCCTTGCTGGTAAGGATAATGTGCGCAAAGCACTACAGCAGAGCAAGGAGGGTAGGCACATCTCAAGGATTTGGGCTGGTTTTCAGCAAGACTGCAGAGCCCTGATTCAACAGGTGATTTTACCACACGATGAAGTGAAATAACTTTAGCTCTTCTACTTTGACAATAGAGCAAGGCCTCCTAAAATAGCAATAGTTTCAGGCACTTAAAACAAACATGCCATTTGTCAAAATCTTATTTGCTTCACAGAGATGATTGATGAGTGTGCTATTTTGTGCTAAATATGACAACCTTCTGGAACATTCCTTGTTGATGACCTTGAACTTTGCTCCTTTTGAGGCCAGCTGAGGTTGCAGAAGTGTAACGAGCCTGTTCTTAGTGGTGACATTGACATCATTACTTCTGGATAACCCTCTGCTTCTAGATAAATATTTGCTTTTTAAAAATAGGGAGAAAGGCCTTGAATGTGCTTAGAACACTTTGTCAAATCAGCTGTCTGAAAGCCAACTGTTATATCAATTAATTTTTGTTTGCATACAGGAAATCTTCAGCTGTGTCTGAGCCAACTGGTTATAGATTTTGAAGGATAGGAAAAGTCACTTCAATACTTGTGGCTGCGTCAAAGACCCTTTACCAGTATCCTAAAATTGTCATACAATATTTGAAAGAAAAGCTTTTCCCTGGCTGCTCTATCTTGTCAGCTGACATCAGCTGTGTGTGTAAAGTCAGAGGACCTTCTGTTAAATATATTTGTTGAACAAAGGAAAGTGTTTTGGATGAAGAGAGAGAAGAAAAAAATGTTTCTAACCCCTTTTGGCACCTCTTTTTTTCCCTGCTCTAGAATGCTTTGCAGCAGGGCACATTGCAAAAGCAAAATAGCAACAAAGCAACACCAGTTTTTGCTTATTCCCAGAGAAGAAGCAGGAGAAAGTCCATGAGACAGAATGGATGCAGTCATTCAATGCATATTGCTGGCTCTGGTTCTTGCTTGTTTAATATACTTTCATGTAACTAATTTATTATCTGTCATTTCCTCACAAGCCTTCAAAGGCTTAAAACCTTTGAGTGGGGCTGAAGCTTTACATGCCTTGCTGGTACCAAGATCATAAAGCCTCTTGCATCTATTTTTCAACATAACTGTGAGGATCCAAGCTCTTAGGTCTTTATCGTGGGTTGCAGTATAATTAGAGTGATGCAGTGAGTTCACTGTCAATGGAAAATGAATGAGATGGGGGTTGTTTGTAATATCCCTACTGGTAATCTTAATTTTCTTGGTATGAAGATCATTAAAATTAAAAAAAATTTAAATTTTTCAGAACAGAAGGAGAGTTTACACATCTCACAAGGTCAGCTTCTCTAGTTGACAATAATGGCATATACTAGAGTACTCTACATTATTGTGCTATTCCAAATAGATTAAATTATCAGCTTCTGTTATACCAAGATTGCTACATCTAGTTTACGTAATAATATCTGTTCATAGCACTGAAAAATGACCCACATGATTGTGAATCTTTGATTAAGTAGAATTCTCCTTGCTTTTAATGAACAAATGAAACCAAAATATAATCACAGGAAGCAATACTCCAGTAAATCCAGTTTTCATTCAGGCCTGAAAAATCTCTTCAAACATTGAAGGGATGTAATTGTTTTTTATCTGCTATCTTGAAATGTATACAGTTTTCTCACTCTTTCTAATGGAGCATATGGTTAACTCTGACTCTTGGGTACTTTAAAGAAGTCAATTTTCTGGGAAAATATTTCAAAAGAAGTCAATTTTCTGGGAAGATATCTCTTATAACCAAGGAATTAGGAAAAAAAAAACCAATGCCTCTCAGAGCTTCACTTCTAAATCCAAATGGATCACAAAGAAAATCTACTTTCACCACAAGTAGAAAAAATATTCAATGCTAAATTTTCAGCCTGGAAAAAATAATGTTCCAAACACGGAACTGGACAGAAACGTGAGAGAAACAGAACCATTCCAACAACTGAGTGATTGTCCAGGTACCACTTGCATGGTCTATATCCCTCCAACCTTATGTTACACCTGGGCACTTAAAAACTGACCATGCCAACAGGAGAGGTTCAGCAACGACTACTCTGGCTGTCTTCCCACATTTCTTTATAGCCTCTCTGAATTGTTTTTTTTCTTCCTAGAATGGAAATGGTGGAGTAGCATGTGTTGCAGTGATTTAGTTTGCATGGAGCCTGGACTTACTCCCATGAGCCACAGCTAAAGGGACCAGAGAACATTTCTGCCCATTGTTGGCCAACAGAAGTTGTTAGTAATTTGCTCAAAGTAAGCTTTGTGCTCTTATTTGGCTGTGTCTAGACAGCCGAATACTTTGCTGCTATCCAAGGAATGTGCAGCTAATGTCAGTGATGTATTCACAGGAAAGCATTGGTTCTGGAGCATAGGCTCAACACAATCAGCGTAAAGTGCAGAAGCCAAGAGGCAGGGTATTCTTTCTTGAGCAGGCTATTTATTATGGGGCTTACTTAACTTCCTCCATGAGCAAAAAAAATTTATTATTTAAAAATTATTATTTAAAATTTCACAGCTAATATTCAGTTTGATAGTCATATGAGAGATTTAGTTAAGAGGCATTTTAGACATATAAATGCACATAAAACTCTTGTATGGTCCAAGAAGTACAAGCAGAAGAAACAGAACTATCTCGTGTTCTTCACTAGCAAGTGGAACTGTCTTTGGATAAAGATTTATGATCTGTCATGAATAACTGTACTAACAGTTGACGGGTGTTTAGAAAAAGCAAAATGACAATTCAAGAGGTCAATGTGAAAAAAACCCCAAAGCAAACAGCACTAGCATGTTTTGCAAAGGAGAATAATACCTCAGCAAAAGTTTAGTTTCTGTTAGTTCTCAGTGGAGTTATGCCTGCCTACAGAAATGTCCCATCATACAGTGATGAGTTATCCTCTGATTGCTTCTGAGGGAGAAAAGTCGGCTACTAGCATTGTAAACTATAACCAATCCTATGAAAGACCAGGCAACTTTCTCACAAAGAATTGAACAGATGCAATAATTTGTGCCAGATAATGAACATTGCCTCCATTTATCAGCTGTGCAAGCAAAAGCACAGAAGAAACAACTATATTGTCCACAGCCGTGCAAGGAGGGTTAAACACGGCAAACTTTCGAGGTGACGGGTGGAGGCAGCAGACCAGAACATGAGGTACTTGATGTCAGATATAATCCTAACATTGCAGTAGCTTTGTTTTTAACTCAGCAATGTATCTGGCATCTTGTCTCTCCTATACATCAAGTGCAGGAAGACAATATGAACAGTTTCTAGCTCTACCTCATAAACTTCCCTGAACAGGCACTGGAGTTACAATAACATCTTTGTTGGCAAACATTTTCAGGCACTGTAAATCTGTCTGACTCTACAGGAGAGATGGCTGATGTGCAGATCTCTAAGTCACTGTTGTTAAAAAACAGAGCCCCTGTTCATCCATCTCGGGCCTTATTTTATAGCACTCCATATAAATGAGAACTTAAAATAGTTCTTTATCCTTCCAAAGTGCACAGTCACTGGAGAGGATAACACAACAAGTTTAGCCTCGGGAACCTGAATCAGCTGAGAAAAGAGCAAATGAAGGACAAAGCTGTGTTTGCCTTTCCCTATCCAGAGGCAGCCTCTGCAGTCCATACCTATGCCAGTGTGCTTTTACTCACTTAAGGAATCCAATCTCTTCACGCAAATGTTCACCAGACCAAAGCAAGGAGTTGCAATCTTTATCATTTAGCACCAGGGAAGCGGTGCAGTATTGTCCAAGAATGTGCCCAAGGAATGTAATAACATGAGCTGGAATCATCTGGCTTCTTACCACATGAGGCTGTGGAGAGAAAAATAGCTATTCTCTGCCCATAAGCACGCAGGAGGACACACATCTATCCTTTGCTATCCATGCTGTAATGTGCATTTATCAGTAATAGCACAAAGATTTTTTCCTCATGGTTTTGACAGCATCTTTGACATGGGCTAGATGGAGAGGATTTCCACTTTTTGAAGAGGTTTAAAGTTTTGAAAGATTTTAAGAAATACAAGCAAACACAGTTTGTTTTAACAAGTGATCTCACAATCAAGAAAAATAAGAAAAATATTGGAGAGTTAGGGCTATCGTTTACTATATAGTCTTTCAGCTCCTCACTCTGCAGTACTATTCTGAACCTTACAAGGTTTCCAGGTGAGACATGCATGGAAAAAAGTTTCACCTTTTTTTTCTTTCCCCCAGCAGCTCCACTGTAGAGCCATATTTAGAAATGCTTGATCGTAAGGTGTTTGGATTTGGCAGGGAAAGGCTATGATGCACTTTCCCCAGGGCCTGGGAAAGAGAAGCAGGCTGCAAAGACAGCTTTCACAAGTTGCTTTGAAAGGCAGTGTATAATTATAGAGGCTGGCAATGAAAGACAGAGCAGCCTCCAGGGATACCTCTTTCCCATTCTGCCACTTACAGGGATTCTTGCCTTTGCAGTCAAGTTCTGTCGTGTTCTGAGTAAGAAGCTCAGTCAGCAGTGAATGAGACAGCTTGCATCATCTTTCTTCTTCAGCTAAACTATTAAAAGGAGGCAGCTCTAAGGCTTTTTTTTTTTCTTGACTGACCTGTGACTCATGAATGCCGCATAAAAGAGAAACCAATAAAAATCTATTTCTATGCTTTAGCTTTTGAGCTTCCCTTTTAGGGATCACGTAAGGTAGGGTGTTCACAGCTTTTGTTAATAGTGCTATTATAATTTATTATTATTGTTATTACCAATACTACTACTACAATCTTGTATTTAGGCACCTTACATCCACTCTAAGAACAGGTCTAAATACACAGCAGATCTGTGTGATGATGCCTGAAAGCTTTGTACTTTTGAAAGCTCAGCACTAGGGCCACCTGCAGAGCTTTCTGAGAAATCTACACCACCTCCAAAGATTGTTTTCAAAACCAGTATTGGCTTCCCACAGCCAGGGCCTGTTCTGCTGAATGCCAGAAACTCCTTGTACCAGTCTTTTGCCTTCCTTTGTGCTGTGCAGTATTTCTGCTGTAGTTCTGGTGGCAGAGTCGGGAGGGAAGCGCTATGGAGCTTTCACAAACTGCATTTTTATCTGTCAGCAGCACCTCCTCCCTCAAGTGTACATCAAAACCAGTGCCAAGTCTGTGGCTTAAGCCCATCTCTGCACTGGACTCCCAAAGAAACTAAAAAAGAAAAAAATTAATTGCCCCCATTTCTCTCTGCCTTTTTCTAACTATTTTGGAGACAGATATTATGTGCTACATTCTCTTCAAAGCATTTAAAAAAAAAAAAGGGCATACTATGGGATGGAAGAGACATAAGGAATGAAGAAAAAATGGGCCAGGAAATGGTAAAGTAAAAGAGAACACACTGCAGTTTTAAAAGGCTTTCTCATTGATTATTTATATTGCCATTTTCAATATAAACCTGAAACAATTCAGCCGAAATGTATGTCTATATATACGGCCATGTATATGTTACTAGTTTTGATCTCTGTAAAGGCCATTTCCATTAGTGATATAATAGACAGCACTTGCTGGAAATACAGAATGCTCCCAAATTCATTTCTCCTGGTTCTTTCTTCTGGAGTACAGGATGTAGCAAAAGACCCTCCAGAATTTAACTGTGCTGCTCATGCAAATAAATGCAGCTGAATAGAAGTGGAGTTTCTGTCACATTTATTCATTTCAGCACCTGTTTACTTTCCAAATTGGAACAAAAGGTCGAAGATCACTGTGCTTGACAGAAATTATAAAACATTTTGATTCAGAAATACTAAACTAATTCATTTTGCCATTTTTAACTAAGAAGAAGAAGAATTTTGATGTTCTATTAACTAGATGAAATCATCTAAGTCAAATTATTTTGTTTCAGTTTTCAAAAACTTTGTTTTTTTCCTTGAAAATTTAACCATTTCCATGAAAATCCAGACATCTGGAAACTTATTTTCTTATTCTGAAAAGAATTTCTGAGCAGCTCAGCAAAAACCTCATACCGTAGTATAGCACTCTGTCAAATGCTTCTTACATGGTGCTGTAACACGTATATCCTTCATGTGTCTGTGAGGAATTCTTACTGAGATTTCTCTTTTTAGAGAAATTATCTCCACTGTCAATATTAGAAGTTAATTATTACTCTTAGCGAATGTATTAGGATTCTGCACAGCGCAAAGTCCTGCAGTCATGGACAGTCATGAGCAATTGGGACAGGACTTTCTGATGTCACTATTGCTTTCTATTGCAGAAGGAATGGGAGAAATGGAAGTTGCTCAGCAGGTTCTCCTTCTGGTAAGGAAAGTGGAACAGAAATTGCAGTGCACCAGGTTTTCCTGCAGCTAGTAGGTATAGAGGTACAGGTTTCCTTTCAAATAATATCAAATCACATAATTTTATTAGAATTACCTAAATACTGAAAAAGGACACTTGATTGCTAAAAATCTAAAGAACAAATTTGAATGTGATTTAGTTTCTCAGGGTCCGTTCATTGTTGTATCAGCTTTCTTTAGATCAGTGCCAAGTGAACGAAAAAAAGCAGTTTTCCATAAAAGATTCCTGAGATCAGATGTAGATACTTTACATCACCTTTATCTCTTCTGCAAGACTCCAGGAAAATCTTTAAATAAGAGTGTGGGACTTTAGATACTTCCGGAAACTTAGGCTTTACTTTACCAGAACACATAGCTGCAATCAGAAAGATAAGCTACACAATCTTGGGTTACATATTATACTATAGTATAATAGTAAGTTTTAGCTTAAAGTTCTTCCTCTGGCAGCATAACCAACAGCAGAGTATTCGTACAGTTTCAAAGCAGACTTGGAGATGCCGCAAAGGCTCACACCACCCACATGAGAAAAGCTCTCATGATTTTCTTTTTCTTTAACTACCCACCCCAACCCCAAATCCAACGAGTGACTTGGATGAATAGTTCAGTAACCAACTATAATAATATAAATTACATGACAATCACTGCACAGATGTATTAGGTGTTTTTAACTCTCTAAGTATTCCAGCACTTGTAGACAAAACGCATAAAAGGAAGGCAAAACAATGCTATGTCTTTTTAAGACACATCCCAGTTTTCACACCTGCAGTTTGTCACGTCTAGGAGGTATAAACTTGTATATTAGTCAACATGTCTACTGCAAATTATCCCACTGCTGTGATGTTGAAATAGGTAGTTCAGCATGAAGCAAAGAAGTCCTGATGTCTGTCTTTTAAGATAATAGGAGATGTGTCTTTAAACACACAGTGAAAAAACAACACATGTTAAAATAACCATTCAGAATCAAAGCTAGGTAAAAAAGATAAGAATTTTTCCTTTGCTTTGGTTCTGCACCTTTTAATGAACTCATGCAGCTTAAATAGTGGAATAAATATACTCCATCACATGAGTGAGAGCTAATAATATGTAGTTCTCAACTAGTTTATTTGACTTGAATCTGGAATACCTGAAATAATTGCAAATGTGTCACAATTGCTTAATGTGTAAACCTGGGTAGCACTTTTTAACATATGAAATGACACAAAAACCCGAGTCATTCAGATGTACTTTAAATAGTTGCAAGCTCTAATGCTATATCAATATTCAACAGCCTGTCTTAGTAGAAAAACAGCAATTTCATCGGGAAGAATCGTAGAGTTATAGGAATAGCTACACAGTTAGCCTAGATGAAAATAGAACTGATATGGATGGAGGATTAAAATAAGGGTAGGATAACTAGCAGAGACATAAAATACCAGACATCTAAATTTAGGAGTGTTTGAAAGCTCCAAACTTTGTTTTCATTGGCTTTTGTGTGGTGTTTCATAAAGTTATTTGGATGGTGCTGAGAACCTATAGCAAGCACAGTCTTTGCACAAAACTATTCTGTAGACCATCTTAATTTTTTTCCCCTAAAAGTTGCTAACAGAATAAGAATAAAGATTTTTATAGCTTCCATTTCACTTGGGCATGGCTGTCACAACAGTCTAGACTGCAAAAGTGGCATGCGAGTTTACAAGTAGCTATTTAATTCAAAAGGAAAATTCTCCTCATACAATTTTACCCTCTTGTGTTTAATGCTGAGCTGGTCTCTCCTGCAGAACTGTCTGATGATCATTCCTTTTTCTGCACCTTAATCCTTAAAACCTAACCATGGAAAGTTAATCCTGGAACTTCATGGCACTTTGATTGAACAAAGGAGGGAGAGTGCTTCTGTCCTCCTCAGTGAAATATGCCCTGATTCCTAAAACATGCAGGAGGGACCTGTCTCTCAAAAGGAGTACAATGAGAGCAGGTTAGTGTGGGAGGGATGGTTTAAGCTGGTTTTTGCCCTGTCATTCCTTGTCTGGGATACCACCTTGCAAGCTGAGGCTGGCCTGATGTCAGCCGCACGGAGGTTGTTCATCTGGTCTAAACAAATCACATAAGCTCCCTCTGGAGACAATGGAGGAAGATGAGCATGTCTGGAGAACGGCTCCAGACATTAGTACCTGACTTACTAATTAGAAGGACCTCTTTCTTGCAGTCCGTAATACAACCTTCAAGGATTCTCTTAGACTAGAGACCCGTGTTTCAGATGTCTAGAGCTAGGTGAGAGGATTCTTACTTTCCGTGAAGAAATATCTTATGGGTACACCAAAAGATTGTTTAGATTCACACTAGGGAAAAAATCAGGGAAAGTCAAAACTGCGCACCAAGTGGAGCTCACAGCTGGGAGTTTCCCCTACTATTCTTTCTGGAAATTTCTTACTCCTCCGACTTCAGCCACTTGCTGAAGTATCTTTGCAAACTTGTTCAGGAAGAGATGGAAGACAAATACACAAATCTATTTGACAAGCAGCTTTAGAGAGAATACTATTCACATTTATTTCTTAGCACTGTGTTATGTACAGTTCCTTATAAAAATCTCAGTCCATCTCCAGCTTTTTATTAATTAATGAAAATAATTAATAACTAATTAAGTTATTCCTTTCTAAAGAGATAGGTGTGAGTTACCTGACATAATCCTCATTCTCAGTGATCAATTTCTTCAAGATCCTAGAATCTGATATGTGTTCACCAAAGACAGAACTGAAGGCTGGAGATGGAGATCACTCAACTGCAGTGGAGGTTTCTTGTTCAAAGGACCCGAACAAACTTACCTCTTGGTATTTTCATATTATGAAAGAGAACATACCTATTTGCCTTTATGGCGACAGCCCAAGAGATGGCAAATTGCTTCGTCAAGTGAAACTGGAAGGGAGAATTTTGCCTTGGAAGGATATTATGGAACCTCTTTCCTGGGAATATGCTCAGAACTGTGCACGGAAAGATCTCAGGTAAATGAAATGTGGGAAAAAACAGTAGGAAAAGAAGACATAAAAGGATTTAGGTGAACTTGATGTGTTTACAGACAAAATGAGTCACCACTTTCAAGTTTTGTTTGTATTCTGGGCACCTGAGTTGTTGTAGCAAAGACATGGAATTGTGTGCAATTTAAAAACTATTTGCACAATTGCTTGATTGCTATAAAGCAATCCAGATTTGATCCTTCTTTGCTTTTTACAAATCTTTTAACTGACTTATTGTTCATTTTGTAGAAGTAACACAAATATTTCAGAACCAGAGGGTTCTGGTTTATATTCTGTATCTTCATGTACATGTGTGTACATGTATAGCTGTATATTTACTGATGCTGGTGGGTGGTCTGAGAATTTATTAAAAAAAAAATTGACATTATCTATCTGGTCCAAAAAATGCTAACAAAAGGAGACATTTTTGGATTATGAAAGATTTACATTTTCCCTCGGTACCTGCTCCACCAATTTGAAAATCTCCTTGTTTTGACCCTTTGACAAAGACAGCAGGGTGTGTGGTTTAAAGAGGCAGATAAAACCCTGAAGACTTAAAAGAAAACATTTTTTTACATTTCATGATCACTAAATAAATGAACTTTCCTACTCAGGAGGGAATGATAACTTGGGAGGGAGGTAGAGATTAAGAACATTTCATTTTCTGTTTTCTAATATTTTTAAAATGAAAGGTTCTTTTCTTTTCAAAGCATGAGTCTCTGTGAAATTAAAGGCTTACAGTTGTTTAAAAAAAATATTTTCTCTACAAAATATGGAACCATGAAAGGGAATGTTTGTATAGAACAACTCTATCCATGAAAATTACTTGCTCCTGCACAGCTTATCATTAGTAATTTTATTTTGTTCTTGTTGATTTAACTGATTTAACTCCTTTCTAGTTTTCTTCATTGTGACACTTAAAATTTTTATTTTGGAGACTCTATGAGTTGGTTGACCAGTTAATAGACATGTGTTTCCAAATCCTTGAAACTGAGGTTTGGAAATAGTAACACTTTTGCAAGTATTTGATGTGATCTCAGTTAAGGAAGTTTTTGCTCCATGAAGGCAATTAGATAGAATGGGTTTAGTAACCCTGTTGGTCCTGATAGAACCTCTTTTTATTCCCTTTATTAAATAAAATTTAACAATTAGTTTCTGTTCCAGTTCTCTCATTCCAGAGTGCACTTGCTGATTCCTCAGCCTCTCTTTTTTTCTCAGCTGAGCTGAGGAACCATGGCATTAGCACAGAGCCTGGCTGGTTCCCTGTGCTTCACAGACTTTCAGAGTCTCTCTGCAGCCAGTGGAGCCCCAGCAGTTCCCTCTTGCCCTTCTGGTTCAGTAAAACTATACACAGCTGCATAGTGCATAGGGAGCTGTTTAGCTCCCAATCAACATTCATCTCCAGAAAAGTAGTGGTATCCATTTTCTTAAGTTTACTGGAATCAGGTTTAAAATTACTTTATCCGCAATATTTTAAAGATGTTTCATAATAATAGCACTTCAGATCTCAATTTCCTTTTTTAAGCTAAAAGTGCTCTGAAATGTTATATATCCTTTCCTAAAATATTTCATTTTCATCACAAGGAAAATTGCATTTACATTGCCTATCTTACAAATAACAAAAGGCAAAATTTCTGGCATTGAGTGACTCAGTGAAAAAATTGCAGCATTATTCCTCAGAGCACAGCTTGGTTGCACCAACCCATAGGGAAATGAAAGAATTCATACTAATTCCTCCCTACAGCTCCTTGCTTGGTGGCCCTTGTTCACCTCCCCCTGATTTCTGTGGGGTGGAAGTGTTTGTGTTTATGATACATCTGCTGGGAACTGACTCACATCAAGACTAAGTAGAACATTCGTGAGTCCGAGTGAAATCCTTGCCCCGTTTCATCAGTGCCTATTTTGTGTGAGCATGTTCCAGAAGCAAAGTGGGGAGTGCTGTAACATTTGAAAGTACCTAGACAAATTTGATAGAATCCTATTATTTTGTATGGATTTTTTCCTTCTGGTCTCACTTTGAGGCTTATAAAAATAACTGAAGTTTTTAGGGCAGTGTCTCACCTGCCTGCACTGGATTATCTGCTTGCAATAGAAAAATAAAGAAAAAATGTTCAAAACTAAGATAACATGGACAGAAGAAACAACAGAGCTTTTGGAGACATTACTGCTCTGCAGCTATCAGACTTAATTTTCTGCGTTACAACCCACTGCACTGTGAGTCAAAGCTCTCTTCAACAACTTCTCATTGTCTTTTTTCTATTCTGATATTTCTAGTCGCATATTCCTGTTTGAATACTGCTTCTCAAATTCAGGGCAGTAAAAGTGATTTTTTCCCCCACTCTCCCCAATGGTTACTTCAATACTACAGCTGTAGTGACAGGAAAGATTTGTAAGAACAAAGCCCTTGTACTAACACAAAATTATTTACACATTTTATTGCCAAACGGAAAACACAATAATTATGTCAAGGTTTGCCCTTTGCCCAACAAGGCTAGAGGTAAGTGGACAAGCTAAGCAACCCAGCCAGTTTCAAAGCTGACAGTAGCTTTTCCAGTTTTTTTGGATCCTACAGCTGATACAATGACTGAATACAAAGCACAAGGCTTACCTGTGCAGTTCCCATTAATTTAATTGCAATTTTGTAGCTAAATACCCTAGATAGAACAAAGTAGCTCAGCCTCTATTACCAAAGTCACAGATTAAAATCAGTGCCCCTTGACTTCAGAGGACTGATATTTTCTTTTTCATAAAATAAATGAAATGTGCACTTAAGACCATAATTGTAGGCAACTCCTTCTTCAATTTGAAATACACTTTTATTCTGTTACAAAGGCAAACTCATCTGTTTCTGAGTGCAGCTATGCTATATCATTTTCTTATGGTGCAGTTAATTATATTTAAAGTTCTATGTTAAAACAAAAGACAATAACATACAGTAAAAATGAGTAAAAGAAGTATACTTTTCAAGAAGATATAAAAGGAATGCTTAGCTGTTACCCTAAAGGTGATAATTCTACTGAAAAGAAAAACACTGCATATTTTCAGCTGATGTAGCATTTTGAGCAGGTGAATATACCTTCATGCTTTAGTATTTCAGTAATTTACAGCAGAGTGCCATGGAACAAAATAATGAGACAGAGAAACTGGTGTCAAACTTCTGAAAGTCTAAACAGTTGAGCCAGAAAGAGGGCTATAATTTCAAGGACAAGACAGTAGCAATTGCAGACTGCATGTTTAAGGACTGACTAAAAATCAATTAACATAAGTAGCTAAAACATGTTTTTATAGTATTAAGTCTCTTGAGACATGTTGTCACTTGCAGGATTCATTTATTTATATAATTTAATTCTCAGAAGTGTGCGTCAGAGTGGAAAATATAGTGTCAGAGATCTGTAATGGAAGTACTTCCAAATCTTAAGTGTTTGAAACCCAGCTGCAGAGGGAAAACTTTAATACTAGCATTAAAAAAGCTTAAGTTCTTTGGCAGAAGGCTGTGAAGTCATCCGGGTATAATCAGCCACATAAACTGCACGTGACAGTGTGATCCTGTGATCTGAACACTCAGCAAGAACTATTTCTGCTTCAGAAAGGATTCAGACAAGTTGTAGTGCTCTTCCATTTTTTAAATGTAAGTTATTATACTGTGAATGTGAGTGTGTGTGGAGGTAGGGAGGGAATATCACCTTGTCTAATACTACTGACAAGCTAGTCTGAGCTTTGTGTTGAGACCATAAAAAATAGTCTTCTTCCTTTAAATGATGAAATATAAATGACAAAAAAACCCCAATAAAGTAAAAAGAAAAAGGCATTGAAAAACTCTTAAACAGCTAAACATTTTGGTGCATGTTGTCACACACATATGCATATATAACATGAAGTTCATACATTTGCACACAAACATAGATGTACACAAATTTATTTAACTATGAACTGGGTTCTCAGCTAAGTGAAACAGTGAATCACAGATCTTTTTTTTTAGTAAGTATTTGGGCATCATCTCTGCTTTCTAAGCAAGAGAGCTTCTTGCCCTTACCCATTTATAGCTCAGCAATTGAAATGTAAGCAAATGCCTTTGGGAAGAAGGAGGACTTTGATCACTAGATCCATCCAGGATGGAGTAGTGAGTTTCTGTCTTCTCACAATGTGAAAACAACATTCCTTGCAGCACTGCCTCCAAAGAAGTTCAACAGGGAAAGATGTGACTGAGCAACTCTCTCAGACAGAGATGTAAGGTCCTTACTCAGCAAACTAGTCCATAACTGATTCAATGTCAGTACAAATACATTATTTCTGCTAGCAGTCTTTTCTCCGGGAAAGCTTAGATGCTTTTCTGACTTCTGTTCTTCCTCTTTTCATCTTTTTTATTCTTTCTTTTGTCATTTTTCTTTAATCCCGTTTACTAGATTGTAAGGGAAAAAAATAAAACCAACAAAAACCCAACATAGGAAGGATGTAAATGTGTGAGACCAAAGCAGCTGAATTACTATCAGGAGCATGGGAGCTTTGATCATCCCTTCTCAGGAACTCAGAGTTCAAGAGAGGGTGCCAGCATGGCTCTTGTTAGTGTTGTCCCTCGGGTTCGCTCAGGCTGTGCAGTTTATTTGGTTTCCAGGAGGATCAGTACCTTGAACTTATTTTAACTTGGCAGGCTGTGAATCAAGGTACCCATCAGTCTTCCCCCACAATGAGTGATGTTTAAATAGTTCACTTGTACTTATAACCCAGACAGCTTTTAGTTATAGTCATTAGGCAGCTCTGCCTCCAAACATCATAAAATATAAAGAATGACTCCTCCAAAGAACAATATCTTTTAAAGTGAATGGTACATTAAACTGCATTAAACTACTTCCAATCCCAGGCACTTGATTTCTATTCATTTGAACTGTGGACTTAAGCAGTTTTAAGCTTGCTTTGGACAGAGGAACCTGTCAGGAATATAATCACATCAGTTATGCTTTCCTTCCAGATTCTGAACATGCTTTCATGAGCCTACTTAATTAGTTACTGTACCCCTAGCATGGAGAGGATAATTACTATCATGAGTCACGCATTAAGTGGGATCTGGAAATATCCCAGAAAGCATCAAGTTTTCTCAGGTCTTCAATATTTGATGTTTCATGACTGTTATGGGGTTTTTAAGGATTTGTAATTTCTTCTAGGAGTGAAATTAGGTAGAATATATCACAGCTACTCACAACAGACTAAGAGCCTCAGAGGCCCAGCACTGGCTCCACAGAGATGCATCTCAGTTTTCCTCTCTCTTCCCTCCAAAATTTTTTTAATTATGTTAATTTCTTTCTATGTTCTCTGCTCTGGAGCACATTTTTATGCTATGATGCATGAGAAGTTCTTCCTCATTTCACATGTACCCAAGAAGATTTAGTTCCTTTCCTTTGAATGAATGGTTGAATCAACAGATATTGGGAGTTGACAGAAAACACGTCCTTCTGCTTGTCACTTCACAGCTCGCTCATCCCTGGAGCACCATCCATCCTCTCAATGGAAGGAAGTCTTATTAAACAAGAGTGTTATTTGATCATCCATGTAAAACTTTTTTTATGTAGTACATATGCAACAAAGGTGAATTTATAATAAATACCATTATTAGCTTTTAACTTCTCAAGGCTTGACTTTGTTTAGTTATAGTCATTAGTAAATTTAAATAAATAAATAAAATCTATGCATTAAGTTTCCTCAGTGTCTACAAAATATTACAATTATTTTTTTTCCCTTTCCTTATTTTTTCCCACTATGCAGATACTCCAGACCCCTGCCCTGAAAGACAAAAAAGTCCTTGAAGTACAAAAATGCTGGACACTGCAAGTTGATGTTGCAACAAGGGTCACATAGTTTGTACATTTAACAAAACTTAAATGTTCAGATGACTAGTATTAGCAGATATTAAGATGTATGAACTACCATCAAGACAAATTCTTCTGATGTTTGCTTGGGTTTGAATATATGCATGCGTGCTGGCATGTAATTTCCTATGAGACTGTAATACATATTGTGCGTACCAAAATATTTTTCAAAAGCTAGGGAACTATTTTTCAAAGTACCAAGGAAATTTACTTTTTTTATAACTTCTCTGAATTTACATAAACATAGGAATTGTGTCACATTTTGGCATGTGCTATTTGGATACACCTAAAAAAAAAATCAGTAGAAGAAAAAACGCTGAAATCATTTCTTTTCCAGGCCCAGATATCTTTTGTTATTATATGGGGAGAGGCAGTGATTAAACAGCCTGAAACACCAATTGTGATGAGAAAACACATGCATTTAATGTACTGTCCTGCTCTTTGTATGTGCTGTAGTGTCCTACTGCTTCATTCCTTCATTTTTGGCTCAATCTAAAAGCTTTTGAATTCAGTGGAAAACCACCCGCTGACTTCAATGGGGAGTACATCAATCTCAAAAAGCGTTTAACAGTACAGGGTAAAAACTGACTTAATGCTATGTGTTATAAATCTCTCTTCTACAGCAGAACTTGTAGCTCTGTCTCAATTGCACTAAACTGGAGTAAGAAAGGAAGAGGCAAATTAACTTTCATCTTGGGAGATCTTGGGCTCTCAAATCTCACAACAAAAATACCTTTTTTTTTTTTTGCATTGTATCCAGTATCCACACCATGGAGTTATGGGCAGAGAGACTAAGATGGAGGCATAGATCAGTCACACTAAAGCAGCTGTGTAAAAACAAGCAGGTTAAAAGGTAGAGATTCAAAACACAGATAAAATTGCTCATCATAATTTTGGGGGAAGAAAATCTCTACTGAGTAGGTTTAACTGCCTTTGCAGTGTTGAGTCATACAAGTTTGTGATATTGTTCTGAAATCAATGTAGCTTGATTTACCAACTTAGCTGTCTGTCCCTTTATTCACATCTTCCACTGGGGCTTAAATTGTGAAAGAAACCGGGTCAGATTTCAAATATCTTTCTGTATGATAGATTTGATAACAAATTGGAGGAAAAAAAGATTAATGTAAATGTAGGCTGGAAATGTTCCCTCAGCAGCCTGGGCATGTCATGCAAAAAAAGTAGCTGTCATAAGTTATGAGGTTAGACATTAATAGAATCAGATAATAATTAAAAATTGAAAATTTGTAATTTTAATATTGTCAGTAACATGAGGGATTAGCAGGGCTTTCTCCTTAGTGTTGTTAGATGAATATAACCCCACTAATTTTCATGAGATCTCCGTTCACAGATTCAGGGAAAAATGGCCTGGAGAACAACAAAACCTCAATGCAGTCTTTGCATTTCTAGGACCATTTAATTTCCAGAATTTCAGAAGGTATTTAGAAAGTAATATAATCAGCTCTAAATTCTGAATTTACTTACCTTATTTTTTTCAGCATTTTCTGGTTACTCAGAAAGAACAGTTAACAGGGAAGGAAAGTCTGAAAGGTATATCACTCTTTGAGCAAGGTTAGGCTTCCGTTCATGTTGCTCTAATCAAGAAAGAAACCAGATTCTCCAAGACAAACTGTGTTATGCTGGAGTCTGGAGCTCTGATGGATGGTGTTCTTCACAGGTTGAGCCCTTCACGGATGGTATACTTTGCATGAGTGAACTCCCAGTACAGATGACACAGATAAATTGTCTGCGCTCGTTCTACCTGGACATTCTTACTCCTTGATTTTCACTTCCATTCTCTATTCTTAAATATACTAACTCAAGATCTCTTTGTGATAGCTATGGAGTGCCTCTCATTACAATGGGAATTACAAACGAAATTATTGAGGAAACTAATCTGGATGAATTCCTCCCCTCTACTAGGCTGTTGGAGAGCACCAGCACAGCTGCAGCTTGCTCCTCCTGCAGCTCACACTGCGCTCACCTGACTAGTCTGGCTGATGTTTGCTGGTATGGTAGAAAAAGTTCAGGACAAGATTTTTGATTCATCTGCTTTCACACTGGGAGCATTTTTTGTCTCCCTAGTCACAGTCTCTGGTCTTCAGGCAGTCTGTATGACAAATGCCTCATGGAGACTCCTTCACCTTGGGAGCCGCTGTAATGGAATTTTTATGAGCCATCTAGCACAGTCCTCAGCTAAACTTGCCTCAGGTACAGAAAGAGAGAGAAAGAATAAATTACCAGGGTCCATTGACAAGCAGAAGGGACAATAGGCTGTCAGTACGATGTAATTTACCCCAGTAAAACACAAAACTTATAAATACTGCATGTGTCTTGAGAGAAACTGAGAAGCTGCTGGAAATCACAAAAAACCCCCAATTCATATCCTGTCCTGCCTAGTGAGTCTGCAGTAAGCAGTCTTAAATGAAGAGCAAAAATCCTTAAAAAAGATGTTTATGGTATTTATATTTTAAGTAGAGGTCTCACCATTATTTATGGAGAAGGGAATTGAATAAAAATCAATGTAGATGGTAGAAGTGTTTCTACTGTCAGGAAAGCAGGAAAAGTTTCTGGAAATGAATTGCCATGATCTATATCGTGGTGTGAGAGGAGACTGCACTCGAATCATGGAATCATTAACCCAACCATTAACCCAGCATTGCTAAATCTACCACTTACTTCATAAGAAACAGGTAAATTCATAAGAAACATTGAGGTTATCTGCATTCTAGAGATTATTGCCTATTTAATCACTTTGTTCTAAAATGTCATGAATGTTGTGTATTGCATGTCCAGAAATTTCAACAAAACATGGTGTTTAATACTGTAGATTAGCATACAACTGTGGTAAATGTAGCAGTCAGAAAGTTCACAAATAGAATCTTAAACAGAATAAACTGCTTAGCAGAGATAGAAGAAATGCAAATCTGGATGCTGGCATTCATTTCAGTAATCTTTAAATAAAAGTGATGCATAGGCAAATAGCAGAGATGTGTAGACACAACCTTAGTCTGACAGCCATTCCCCAAAGACAGCACCTCTTCCAAGGGCAGTGCTTAAATCGTTTTGAAGAGCACAGTTATCCCTGGGCACATGCCTGCTTCCTGGTATGGAGCTTGAACTCTCAACTGAAAGGAAAAAGGGTGGGCAGAGCCATCTGTAACTTCATTTCTACATCCCTTTTTTTGTTTGTTAAAAGAACCTCTTGAACATAATTTCTTTTACTGAGAACTACACAACTCATTGTTCTATTTCAGGGTATTTGATTTTTTTACATAGTGAATACAGTGAACAGTCTGTGTCATGTGCTAATGAAGTCCTTGGATAATTCAAACCCAAACAGTTTTATAGGTGATGTTGAATTTACCTGTTGAAGTGTTTGTAACATCAGTGGTGTCAGGCAATTGGTACTGATGTGATTTAGGAAGACCAGCAGCCAGCGGTGGTGCAGTTGTAGTCATACCACAACATGAGTAAATACAGCTAAGTTTACTTAGAGAACCTAACCTCAGGTCGAGGTGCTAAAATTGCCATGGTTCTTATGAACTGTTAGTTTGGGCTTGCAAATATTCCCTTTTGTCTTCATTGAAAATACGGTAGTGGCTGAAGCCTGGAAATAATTGCTGTCTATGGCAATGGTTAAGGCTATGAAGTGGCCTGAGAGCTCATAACACAAGAGAGGGTCACAGAATTGGGTAGAGAGGCTATTAGAGCGGCTGTCTTTTTTACTTCAGAAGACAGAACCCGAGATCTGGAGCAACAAATGTGAAGTAATCTGCCCTAACCTAGAGCCTGACCCATGGCACTAAGAGTGAGACTGTAGGTCTCTATCAAGCTTTTGTTTCTGAGAGGTGACAAGCCTCACAAGGTGCCATTCTGCACCATCTTGTAGTCCTGAAGGTATCTGTGCCGTCCTTTATAAAGCCAAAATGCAGTCAGGCTTCTCTGAGTGCTTATTGTAGCAAGTTTCACAGAGTCCATAATTTTTTGGATGGAGGAAGGAATATATTAAATGAGATTTAGAAAGGGAAAGGAAGGTCACTGTGGCTCACAAGGCATCTGTGCTACCACAGAGTGATACTAGCATGAACTGGAATAGAAGGAAGGAAGAAAAAAAGTGTGAAGGTTATTGAGACTGATAAATTTATCTTGGCCTCATGTAATTTCCATTCAGGGTCAACTCTTTTGTTGACTCAATGACGATCACACAATAGCTGTGGGATGCGGTTGGGCTGGACTTTTCCTGAATTACCTAGGGTACTCTGTCACAGAAAAATTCACAGGGAACTTGAGTCACCTTTGCTGTTACTGTGATCTAGCAACAAGATAATTCCACCCAATTAAAGGAAATCACATAGCAGTCTCACAGAAATAAATATATGTATACCTCTGCCACACAGTTTGTCAAATATGCCCTTGTAAAGCAGAATACTCACCTGGTATCTAAAGTTCACTCCAAGCAAAAAGAAACATTCCCAACCAAAATTATTCTTGGAAAATAAACCCTGCCTTGCCAGTGGTAATATCAAAGATCCAACGTCAATCAAGCAATGCGGCACTAAATCTATGCCTTGATAGTAGCTTGATAGCTATGGGTGTCATATATCTGGATTTCTAGTTCCCCAAAACATCCCACTCTCTAAATTGGAGACATATATATTTGATGGATGGACTACTTGGTGGATGACGAATTGGTGGATGAGGAATTGGATGGACAGTTTGGACAGTTTCATCCAGAGTGTAGTGGTCAATTGTTCAATGTCCTGATGTACATCGGTGACAAGTGGTTTCCCTTGGGGGTCCATGTAGGGATCACTACTGTTCAATATCTTCATCAATGATGTAGATGAAAGGATCGAATGCACCCTCAGCAAGTTTTCAAATGAACCAAGCTGAGTGGTGCAGCTGACATGCCTAAGGGGTGAAATGCCATCCAGTAGGACCTGGACCAGCTTGAGCAATGGATCTATGGGAACCTCATGAATTTCAACAAAGCCAAGTACAGGGTCCTGCAACTGGGTCAGGGCAACCCCTTGCAGACTGGGGGGTGAAGGGATGGAGAGCAAACCTGCCAAGAAGGACTCGGTACTACTGGTGGATTAAGAGTGGGTCATGAGGCAGCAATGAGCTCTTGCAGCCCAGAAGGACAACCTTATCCTGGACTGCATCAAAAGAAGTGTGACCAAAAAGGCTGAAGAAGGTGATTCTCCCCCTCTACTTTCCTCTGGTGAGACCCCACCTGGAGTACTCAGTCTGACTCAGGTCCTGAAGAAAGGCCAGAGGAGGATTATCGGAGCGCTGGAACAGCTCTGCTATGAAAACAGGCTGAAAGAGTTGGAATTGTTCAGCCTGGTGAAGACTCCTGGGACAACTTATTGTGGCCTTTCAGTACTTAAAAGGGACTTATGAGAAAGATGGGGAAAAATCTTTGTAGCAGGGCCTGTTGTGATAGGATGTGGGGTAATGGTTTAAAACTAAGAGAAGTTAGATTTAGACTACATATAAGCAAGAAGTTTTTTACAACGAGGATGGTAAAACACTGGAACAGGTTGCCTTGAGTCANCCACCTGGAGTACTCAGTCTGACTCAGGTCCTGAAGAAAGGCCAGAGGAGGATTATCGGAGCGCTGGAACAGCGCTGCTATGAAAACAGGCTGAAAGAGTTGGAATTGTTCAGCCTGGTGAAGACTCCTGGGACAACTTATTGTGGCCTTTCAGTACTTAAAAGGGACTTATGAGAAAGATGGGGAAAAATCTTTGTAGCAGGGCCTGTTGTGATAGGATGTGGGGTAATGGTTTAAAACTAAGAGAAGTTAGATTTAGACTACATATAAGCAAGAAGTTTTTTACAACGAGGATGGTAAAACACTGGAACAGGTTGCCTTGAGTCACTATCCCTGGAAACACTGAAGGTCAGGTTAGATGGGACCCTGAGTAACCTGGTCTAGTTGAAGATGTTTCTGCCTATGCCAGGAGTATTGGACTAGATGACCTTCAAAGGTCCCTTCCAACTCCAGCTATTCTACATTTCTACGATAGTGTGCCAGCACTCCAACAATCAACTAAACAAGGTTTTAAAGAGCAAAGTTTCTATTTCTGTTCCTACAAAGTTACTAAATACATACACTAAGTCAAGAAAGATGCATTAAAATTCTGAGGCATGTGCCAGGTTATTGCATTGCTCCTTTGGGTTTCTCTTTGTTTGACATTATGCATGTGTACAAATAATTCTTCAGTGAGAAGGTCATATGTGCATTCCAGTTGGATGGGGAAAAAATTAAGAAGTGTGTAGAGTTAATGAGTTTTGGCAACAGCTTTTCCCAAAGCCCAGTTTCACACAAATTCTGTGTTCATTGCCTGTTTTTGAGAATGCATGCAGGAAGGAAGATCTGTTTACTATTTGATTTCATTACTGACTTTACTTGAGGAATAAGAGAAGCAGGTTTTCAGCTAACTTGCAGTTCCTTTTTTATTGCATTAATTTAAAGTCTAGATTGAAGAATTTGCTTTCAGCTGTAGTTTTAGGGGCTATTCAATCTTTTTTTTCAAGCTATTTAACTATTTTTATATGTATGAGAAAACTTTTTTCTCCAGTAGAGATAGTCTTCGAGGCTTACAGCAACTTTTTTTGGTGTAGTGTTCTACCCTCTATTGTACCATTTCACATGTTGGAAAGAATTTTTAAAGTATACATTTTACTTAGTAGCATACAATTATAGAACTTAGTTTAAACCAGTCCTTTTCTTTTAATAATGTGTTGTGCATGGGGTTGTGGCTGCTGCTGTTTTGACTTCAAGAACAACGGAAAAGTTGTGAGTGATCTATAATCCCAAGTATGTTTGGAAAGGCTTAATTAGAGGTAATCTTTAAACAGAAGCAATGTGTATCCCAAACTTCATGCAGTCTTAATACTACATGGCAAATCTAGATTTGACACTCAGGTAAAATCCTAACCTCTATTTGTGAGATTTGTGTGACACACACAGAGGCATTGACACCCCAGCATTCTTCCATAAGCAGGACTGAGGGATGGGACCAGACCGGTTCTCTGACCATCCCCGTGAATGGAATGCTACAGCAGGTGGCACAGGCCGCTTCTCATGGCACTAGATTTCTTCTTACTAAAAGTGAGTGCAAGTTAGGTTTTGGCTTCACAATCTGAAGATAACTTACTTCTTAAAACAAAAGAGCATGCTTAGTTTTAATGATTTTTTTCCCTTTTTCAATGACCCAAAGTATGCCTGTGTAGGCAGTCCTCAGCAAACAAAGGTATCAGTGAACTCTATTTTTCCTCACTAGGGAGGATTTCACTCTTAATGTTCCAATTTATCATTCCTGGTCATTCTCTCGAGTGCTGTTAAGTAACCACCGAGGACAACAGGAGTGCATTGTAGGGCAGAGGGCAGAGTAAGAAATGAGAGGAATGAAGTCTTAATCTGGGATCCTTTTTGGAGGGAGCTGGAGACTGGACATTTTTCTCCTTGAGGAGACTACATTGCAGGTGGGAGCCAGACAATGTACATACCTTGGCGGCAACCACGAGGAGACAAATGGAGGAGATAAGCTGTGCAGCTGCCAGGACCATTTGGTACTGAGCTACGTTTGTGTCCCAGTTCAGTCTGTGCACTTTAAACCATATAACATTCAGCCCCAAACAAAAAGGCACTGGGTTTTCTCCATGTAGGAAGCATGTTATCCGCTATGATACACACTGAACTCAATATAAAGAGGGAACAAAGGGCAAATGTTTTGTTGATATTGTTTCCTTGTCTGCAAAGCCCAGTGGTCCAGAGTACTCAACGGTCTGACACATCCAGAAGGTGATGACCAATTGTTAACAATCCTGTGAGCAACTTCTCCCGGCAGTTCTCAGAAAAAGCAGTGCTGTGACGACGGAAAGGCACAGGATGTTACGGGATCTGTCAATGGCTTCTGGGATGTGGGAAGCAGAGAGCACTCTGTTTTCAGAGGATGCATGGCTGTAAACAGGAAGCTTTGCAGGGCACAGCTGAGTCCTTGGGCTCTGTGCAGGACAGGGGGAGAAATCTGCTGAAACATGTAGCGGTAGCCAGCATGGAGTTGTCAAAGCATAGACAGTGTATTCGGATTTCCTGAAAGTACATCATTCAGCTTTGTCACTGATAGCCCATGAGTCCAGCTTATGCACTGCTATGTTTTCAAACCACTGAAAAAGACCCAAGTTCTGAAATCAAGGGCATTTTGGAAGCACTCTAAAGGTAAACACATGCTCCCTTAAGCCTTTCCACTTCGGAAAGCACCTAAGTTAACGGTGAGTTGTTAAACCAGTATTATGCAGAACTACTGCCAAAATTTCATTGAATTAATTTACTACTAGTTCAGTTAATTAGAGTCCAAATCATTTCAGCCAACCCCCAACATAAAAGGTTTGACCAGCTGCAGGAAAACTGCACAGGGAAGGGGAAGGAATGGGGTCCCTAGAGTGCTTGAGCAGACCTCCTCTGAAACACCCAGCAGTCAAAAAATTCAAATTAAAAACACTTGTCAGAAGAACCTCATATTTTGGCTGTGCAGGGAAAATGAGCTAGGGCACTTGCACAGCACAGATTTAACCTTCTGAGCCCTGCCCCTCCCTCTTCCTCAAAAATCATGTTGCAAAATCCATTCCCCAAATTATTCTAGTTTTACTGGCACTAAGATGTATGAATTTAATAGGCTGACAAAGGATCATGGGAAAAGACAAGTGCTCCAGCACGTCCACTATTGTGTTTTGTGGTTTGGGCAGTCACTGTTGCTGAACGACCACTAAAGAAAGAAACGCATCTGACAACAATGTTATGCCACAGCATTAATGAGTAGAGAAAAACACATCAGTTTTGGAGTTTACATTTTAATCATTACCCCAAAGACAATTCCCAAAGACTAAGGAGAATCCAGAAAGGGAGTGCAAGGCTATGTCTTATAATTTAAATTGAATGCATTCACCACAATGCCCTGCGTTTTTACCCTCTCAGGCAAGAAGCTAAAACTCAGGAGTCTGAAAAGACCTTCATCCTGAGCTGGCCACTTCTTACCAAATCTTCAGTAACAAAGGCTGGGTCAGGGAAGATGATCCTGCAGGTTAGAGCTGAGTATGTGGAAATGCTCTATCCTCTCATCTGCAGCTCTGGCACTACTGCTACCATGGACCCTCCAGAGGAAACCCGGCAGAAGCTGGCACCCAGAAACTTTCCCCACTACTCAAACTTCATTTTTTGTCCTTCAGTAAGACCTTGAAGAAATAACTCAGCAGTTTTTTTTTTCAGCCTGTGTTATAAATAAAAAGAATATATTACTTGGGAGTGGAAATAACAACTAAATTAGAAAGTAATTTTTTGTATAGGAGGTAGTCATCCACTATGATTTATATATTTTTCACAATAGATTTTGAATTGGGAAATAGCAGGCAGAGAGGGGAACAGCAGACAGCCTAGAATGGGAATAATGATTAATAATTCCCAGCTTGCTCTAATAGAAACTGAGAAACGTATTGTCTTTTTCAGGCAAGAAGTATTTTGCAAAAATAAAGTGTTTCTTCATGAGTAGTTTGTTTGGCTAGATCTGTCTCCTAAAAATTGCCATACCTCTTGAAACCCAGGGGTATTCCTTAAAACTTTTTAAAAGTGTAACCCTCAAAAGGCAAACAGCAAATGGGGACAGCGGCATGAGATGAATCCTGGAACACCAGGAACTACATAAAGTGCATATTAACTCATGATCCTTTCTTCAGTCTTAAGCAAATATGCAGGCACCTACATGCTATTTTGGTATTTTCTGTACAATAGCTTTTAGTTGGTTTAGGCCCTATCAGTATCTCATTACTTACAGATGGAAGAAGAAAGGAGGTATTTGTCTACTGAAGGAGCCTATAAATCTCCTCTCTCTCCATGACTTCAAACACCTGGCTCTGCTTACTCCCGACAACCAGCCCAATGCTGTCTCTAACTCATTCTCTCCTACACTATAAAACTTTTCTACTTTATCTCTCACCTGTCTCTCATAACTACTCCTTAATAGGTACCAGGTTGAGGATAGTTGAGGCTGACTCTTCCTATCACAGATATTAACTCCTTCCTTGCTTGACTTGACATTAGCAATCTATGGATGTATGTTGCCCTTTGATGAGACCTAAAACAAGGTGAAGGAACTGGGAAGAGTCTTATGACCCCAAAAACAAGAGGTTACCATCCTCTTTCTTTCCACTTCAGACCAGAGAAGTGAACAGAGGAGTGGATTCAAAGGCATGACACTTCTATTCTGTTCTCTGTTCTATCACTAAATGGTATGCAACACTGTCATTATGGAAATGGAAAGATTTGATCAATGAGAATATTTATAAATTAGCACTATTTTCACAAAAACTGAATAAAACTCAATAAACCAGTGGTATGGGAACAATAAAATATTCTGAATAAACATACGTTCATGATCCACAACAGTAACAAAAAACCATTACCAACAACAGAAAACAAACAAACACAACAAAAACCAAACTCAAAAACACTAAGATAAGATGAAAAAGCATGATTTGGACTAAAAAATTACAAAGGAACTATTTTCAGGTAATTGTAGCAGTCACATGCTACATTGCTTGTCCCAGCTTCCATTTCCTTGTAAATTGAGAGTCAAATTAATTTTTAATTGTGATCTGCAGGTGACATATCCAGGACATAAGTGATTTCAGTCATACCTGTACTGACCTCTGTCAGCTTCAACTGAATCCATCCACAGCATCCTTTTCTTGCTATGTTTCACCCTGTTTTGTGTTTATGGTGTTACAGTTAATTTTTATCCTCTGAAATCAAAATCCTTCTGTCATTCTGCTATCTTTAGTTGTGTTTAATGAGGATGATCTCTTGGATACAAGACACACAAGAGATCTAGAAGACAAACATTCTTATACAATATTTAAATTGTTGTATATTTAAAAATTTCCAAAATAAATGACAAGAAAAAACACTCCCTAGGATTAAAAAAAATAAACAGTAACTTGATTTAAAAACTTGGCAAATCAAAAATGAGCTACAGTGAGCATTTACTCAAAGTGGGTGAAGTACAAAAAGTAGACACTCGCTGAGGTTGAACCTTTCTGCAAACATGCAGAAGGAAGAGGTGCAGTGCGATTGCCACAGTCTCCAACAGTTGCCAGCCCATCAGCTGAGCAGGCTGTGACATGTGGATAATGTGGTTCTTTCCTCTCCACACCAGACTCATTTCCTCCAGATGTGAAGAGGGCTATAGAATTACAGTGTCCTTGAACCCTGAGATTAAAAGTCACTGGTCTGATGGCTTGTGGAGTTTTTTTGGCTTTGGCTTAGTGGGATAAACCACCACAAAGGTGGCTTGAACGACCACCTTTCTTTTCCAGTGTGAATCTGTCATCATGGCAATTAGACAAGGCTCACAGGCTGGAACCCGCGCGTAGCATAGAAAGTATCAGACTGCTGGCAAGCCACTGGCTAGGATGGACACTTGTTTGAAATGTATTTCATCTTTCTTCTGCAGGCAACCACATATATTATCCCTTTCAAGAAAATCATGAAACTCTAATAGTTTTCCCCTGGGTTTAGGGGGAAGAGTGTGGGAGACGTGTGGTGAGGCAAAGATGATTTTTAGCCCTTTTTATTATTTTTTTTTATTGTATTTTGCAACACATTGTGGAAATTCAGTGGTTAGATATAAAAGGAAAAAAAAATATACAGGTTACTCTTACATGCTGTTTGCTAGGACAGCAAACACGCCCATGCTAAAAAAATTGGAGAGTTTTAAGGGAGGAGAAAAGAGAATTCTAAAATCAGAAACAGTTTAGTTCAAACATATAACCTGATACAAGTGTGTGGATGTGTGCCTGTGTGTGTCTATGTGTGTATACCTACACAGGTCTGGCTTTGTAATTTATGTCTTTCTGTGTATTTAGCCATCACTCTTAGCTAGAATTTCACTTGGTGGCCTTGATGGAGAATATTTGTGTGACTGAGTCTTTAAAGCTGCTTTTCCTTTTTTTTTTTTTTTTTCCTTTGGGCTGGAGTTTTTCCGCTTCAGCTTTGTGTAGTACCTTGCATATGCTCTTTTTTTCTGTCTGATTGTGTTAAGAGACAGAAAGTCAAGGTTCCCTTAGCTGTATGCCAGACCTACATCTATTATTTACTGTGGTGTGCTGTGCTCCAGGTATCCAGGTATCTCATGTAGCAATGAAGATAGAGAAATGGAGGAATTCATACTATTCTGGCCAGCTGGCTTGCAAAGTTGTATATTTCAAGTCACACATTACTTTAGAAGTGACTAAAGAAGAAGTCTAGTGTTTTCCATTAAAGCATGAGGTTAGAACTGTGGCTGGTCTTTAGGGTTAATTGATTCCATAGAAAGCCCAGAGCCTCCTCACAGATCAGAGACCAAATGGCACAACATGAAAAAAAATTACATAATGCATATTAAATCATAATTCATTCTGAAATGACAACTGCTGTTTAACAAAACCATTTGCTTTTGTGTGTGGTTAAAGGAAGCTGGATTTATATGTTCCTGTACAATCTTTATTAATGAGTTCCAGATATTTCAACCAAAAAACCCCCAGTTTTCCAAAGAGAGGTAAAATATAAAGAGAACTTTGTGACATTTGGTGTCATGAGTTGCAGCAGCTACCCACCTAAACTACAATGTACGTCATGCCTAGTATTTAAACACACAAAAAAGGTTAACTATGTAGTAAATTTTCTTTATACTTGGGTGCAATGCAACTCATTATGAGTCAACTATGTTGGACTCAAGGATCCTTATGGGTCCCTTACAACTTCAGATACTCTATGATTTTGTACATTCTGCGTTCCATTCCAAAGCTGTTCATTGTTATATATGTTTACTATGTCCTTAATAAAGTGGACCCAGAAGACATTATCAATTTTAGAGGAGTGGGGGAAAAAAGTTAGCTTTTTCTTTTAATGTCTTACATTTTCACTAAAAAGCAAATCCTAAAAATGGAATTGTATGACTCATCATTTACTGTATATTAAAATGTGAACAAAAACGTAGAAGCAATTAATTTTTCAATTCTTAGTTAAAAAATCAAGTGATGGGTTTTCCTAGATGCTTGTCACAGAAGTTGGGGAAAACCATCACGCTTGCACCAGCAAGGAATGGGTGAAGAGGGCATCCCTCTCCAGACAGCTTTTGTAGTAACTCATGCTCTTCTCTGCTGCTTACGGTTAAAGGATGTGAGTACGCGAGTAGTTGTGAAGTACCTGTTCCACTGTATCCTAAAATGGAACCAGCTGTAGGATTGTGCTCTTCTACAGACATAAAATCTCTGCTGTTTCGAGGTCTTTTCATACATGTGCACAAAAAAGTTTATCCTTGAAAGCATGCAGTTTAAAAGATACATTTGTTTTTCTTAAAAAAAGTACATAAATAGCATTACTCTTTAGAATAAAAGATATAAGGAGGAGTATTAAAAAACAGCCTATAACATCTTAAATACTAGTCTCTTTTCTTTGTAAAATAAAGGAATTTGGACTTTTATCTGGTTTCAAGACCATAAATTGCACTCATGATCTATTAGAGTAATTCATTAGTATATACTTATATGACCAAGTATAATAAAAAAAGATTAAAAAATTTTAAATTAATTTTTAAAAATTACAGCTTTAAAAAGTACAGTTTGAAAAGTAAATCACCTAGTTTACACACTAAAACTAAAATCAATATTTTATAGCATCTGAATCTTATATACTCTATGTTACTACTGAGAATGAAGGGAAAAAAAACCATCATCCAAAGTAAGAGAGCCAGGCAAGCAAAACCTGAAGGAAGGCATGTGCTCCTGACCACCAGTGAACTGGTAACACGTAGTATGTGTGGTATTATGAAATACTGAACAAGTCTCAGACCCAACAAAACTCTACCTTTTAGTTTCTGTGTGTGTGACTGTCTCCTGCCAACAAGGGACAAGCCATATTAATCACTCACTCTGTTTATCTATTAGGAAAACATATGGCTCCCCATGCTTCTGTCCATTTCTTATCCATTTATTTGAGAAGATGCTTCTTTCCTTGATTCCCTGCCACAGCAATGGGACAAAGTGAATGATCTTGCTGCCTTTTGCCGTGGTAGAGTTGTTCCTGTTCATTTGTGCCTTTCGAGGAGTGAACTCCAGGGTCAAGGGCTGTCCTTCGGGAAGCTTTGTTTCCTGCATTTGCAATATTTACTTGAAGTTGACAAGTCCATCCTTCCAATAGGATGTAAGTGATGTGGGAGTCACACACTATGAAGAGCACTTGGTAATTGAAGCCAGTCCTGCTCAGGGCTTTGAAAGGAAGCACGAAGCCTTGCATTCAACTGAGTTGTCAGTGGGCCCAAGTGAAGAGAAAAAAGACAGACTCTCGTGTTCTCTGTGGTCTGTGTCACTGGGTAGATGGGCTGCTGCGATTTGAAACAGCTGTAAGTGTGATCTGAATGCTGCAGAATTTTGACTGCAGTTTCAGTCTCTGTCTGGCTTTTCTCTGCAGTCTTACATCAAGGCAAGATGGTTTGAAGCAGGAAAGGAATCCATGGACCATAATGAATGCAGGAACAGGGGTCCAAATCTCAGCTGACAGCTCTTAACATATATCATGAGATACCTTGTCACTTGTTTTCAGACGTCTATGCAGGCAGTCTATAAGAATTTGCACAGAGAAAATAGTTGCTCTTCTTCTATTGAAGATTCTTTTCTGAAAAAAACATGGTGCTGTTTTTAGTACCACATGTACATATGCAGTGTATCACCCACATCATGTTTGTTGTTCCAGTTATTGCCTTGCTGAAAGCACTAACTGCTCAGAGTAATTCAGCATTAATGTAAAACTTTAATCACAACCTTATGCTTCTGAGAAGACACTAAGTAGACAAAAGACAGGTTATACTTTTTCTTCACTCTGACTGGTCTTAACTCCTCCACTGAGATGAGCAGACTTATGGACTTGCTCTCAGGGCTTGAACTGCCAACTCATTGAAGTCACTGTCCTCCATAAACATATCACAATCTATGGACATTTTCAGAAAAACACACTGGTGTAAAGGTGTCCAGTGGACTGTCATTCACATAGGATTTTTACAGACTTGGAGTACTTGATGAATTGCAGGTAGTCCTGTAGACCATTTAGTTGTTATACGTAAGCCTGAAATGAAGAGCTTTCCTGGACCAGGTGTTGCCTGGGTAAAGACGAGAAGTCAGCTAAACTAATGCTGGCTCTGTGACATCTCTGTTTAAAGTGTGCCATAATGCTGAGTAGTGGTTCTGCCAGCTGAGGCAGATGGATTTGAAAATGTCAGGGCTTCCAGCTTGCTTCCACCTTCCACTTCTTGGCTCACTTTACCCTTTGTAGCATGTGTGAAACCCCCCACATCTACACTGCAGATTCAGGAGGCCCCAGGACAGTCACCAAATGTGAGTGATCCATATTTCCCAACCCTGGGGAGTGATGTGATCTAAGTCTTAATGTTTATAACAAAGGCATTCATACAAACCCATCTGAAGTGATAATAAAAATTAAAGCTACATCTGCAGGGCAAATGTGCGGAGCTTTTCAGAAAGTATGTTTCTTGCTATGATGAACAGCAAGAGAAGTCTCAGAGAAACTTACAGAAAGGCAAGAAAAAAGCAAATACCCTTCCTTTTGCTACATACGCCTTTGTTGTAATAACTAATCTTGATCAAATGTGTATCTGCCATTTTTCTCTGTTTTCCCTCATATCTTTCATAGTGAGGAAGTCAGCTGTGACTTAGGTACATCTACGGTTATTTCTTTTCTCTCAGATTGTATTTGTTTTAGTTAAATGGAAACCCACGCTCTATCTGGTTTGCTGAGGCAGCTGCTCCCTTGTGACTGATAGCATTTGACTTTCATGTTTGCATACCTGTGGCTGATGTCTCCGGTCTTGCATGACATCAAAGGGAGGCAGCATTGGCTGGCATCTTAATTCGTGGCTCATGTTCTCTGTGCTTGGCTGGGCCAGGAGCGCTGCACTTGCTGAGTTTTCTTCCTGTCGCCGTGTGTGTGCTGAGCGACCTTGGCCACTCGCATCCTCCCACACAGGGAAGGTTCCCTGATGGCGGGGGCGTTCCTCTGCTTTCATCTTCTGATGTCCATGAGATAAGGCCGGGTGCACGACAGTTTGTTATTTTTGCTGAGCCTTTAATGATGTGCAACACTTTTCTTGGGGGTGGGCTAGTGCGGGGGTGAAGACCTCAGGTCTGTTCAAAGATTCAGGTCACATGACAAGAACTGAGCTTGTCAAGGCTTGTACAAATCAGGCTGTGCTGTGATATAAAGCGAATTGAGCGTTACTCGTGCACTCAGATGTTGAGAAGAGATTTCCAGGAAATGTCAGGATCATCAAATATTTATATTTTGGTAATGCCTCAGGCACCAGCTATGACTTAAGCTTCATCCCAGAAATGATGTAAATATGCAAAGAGTGTGTACTATGAAAAACCCTAGAGTACCACAAAAAAAGCATGAAAGAAAGGAAATCCTGCACCTATGCTGACAAGTTATTCTAGGAACATAGGACTGGAAAGAATCAACTCAGTCACTAAGCTGAGTGCCTCACAGCCATAGGCAACAAGATGTCTAAGTGTTCACAGACAGCATCTACTTCAGAGTAAAGTTCAGCACATGAATTGTGTGCCTAAATGCCCTTAGTGTGAGACTCAAGATCCAGCAAAGAGATTTAGGATAATCTTGTCTAACATTTCAGGGAAATGTTTCTTCAGGGAAGAAAAATCTCTACCTAATGCCCTGTCTACTGAACGAACGTCCTGCAACTGCATGAGGGCAAACCCAGATATCAAACAGGCTTGGTGGAGAATGGATTGAGATCAGCCCTGGAGAGAAGGACTTGGGGGTGCTGCTTGATGGGAAGCTCAACATGAGCTGTCAATGTGCACTGGCAGTCCAGAAAGCCAACAACATCCTAGGCTACATCCAAATCTGCACCGTCAGCAGGTCGAGGTGATTCTTCCCTCCTACTCTGCTTTGTGAGACTCCACTTGGAGTACTGCATCCAGCTCTGAGGCCTCCAGCATAAAAAGGACATGGATCTGCTGGAGTGGGTCCAGAGAAGGGCCACAAAGATGATCAGAGGACTGCGCACCTGTCCTATGAGGACAGGTTGACAGAGTTGGGGTTGTTAGGCCTAGAGAAGAGAATGTTCCAGGAAGACCTTGTAGCAGCCTTCCAGTATCTAAAGGGGGCTTACAAGAGAGCTGGAGAGGGACTTTTTACAAAGCCCTGTAGTGGTAGGACAAGAGGTAATGTATTTAAATTGAAAGAGGGCAGATTTAGGTTAGATGTTAGAGAGAAATTCTTTCCTATAAGGGGTGGTGAGGCACTGGAACAGGTTGCCCAGAGAAGCTGTGGACACCCCACCCTAGAAGTGTTCAAGGTCAGTGTAGATGGAGCTCTGAGCAACCTGGTCTACCCATAGAAGGGGGGTTGAAAGATGATCTCTAGGTCCCTTCCAACCCAAACCATTATGTGATCCTAAGATGATGAATCGATCAGGAACACTTCTCTCTACTCTAGGCTGACTACCTGTATGGCTGCTTCCACTCAAAAAGATGGCAGGGATGGTAGGTGGTAAGTGGAAAACACCTTCAGCACCTTGCGTCTCTGGTCTCTGCCTGCTCCTTAGCCCTAGGAGGTTTGACTCCCCAGTACGAGATACCAAGAGAGTGACAATACTAAAATTCGATGAGATTTTCTGTGTGAAAACACTGTTCACATCTCCAAGGCAAGTCAAAACAAACTGGAATTAAAAAGGCAGTATTTCTAGTCCCTGTGCTTGCAGATAGGGAAGACACTTTCTGCTCTGTAGAATACATTAGATTTTTCAAGCAGTGATATGGTACAGAATACATAAACAGTCTTGATGGAAAACTGTGGCTGAGACAGATAAACTGAAGACAGATAAATTTCAGACTGTGAAGGCCAAATCCTTATAAATCCTGCTTAACTATGGCATTGAAGCATGTACTCAACTCAGTCTGGAGAGGAAATTTCAAATCTAAGCACTTCCTACTGTCTTTTTGAAGCATCCCAGTTCCTGGCCATGACTGCTGAGTATCCCAGTGCAGAAGCCTAATTCCTTCCAGTAAGAGATGTTTCATATAACTGCCTGTAAAAGTGAGATAGCTCAGCATAATTAGTACTACTTCTGGAGCTGGGAGGCCGCCTCATAGGTTCTACTATACTGTTACAGCATCCTAGCTCCCTCTGTTAAAAGCTTCCCTCTGCAATTAAATGACCAAAAAAGTTCCATCAGGAGAAACTTGAAATTTTGTGAGAGGATTCCAGCCAATTACTTTAAGCATAGTATCAGTTTTCCTTGAAAAAAATCCCAGAGTCTTGATCAAATTCAGACCCAATTCATTATTACTTCTACAGAAGCTATTTGAGTGTAGCATTTAAAAACACAGTTTAAAAAAGTTATGCTTCCCTGCAAAAGATCTAAAATATATATGTGATATGCAATTGATAGTGCATTCACAACCAAAGGGACTTGGATGACATTGTTAGTTTCTTATAATCTTGGAGTATAAAACTAGGAAATCAGTGGTCTGTGGATAAATATACGATCTTCCTGTTTTCTCTGCTCTTAGAGTCTCAGGGTTTCGGTTGCACAGCATCAGGTTTTGGCTAGCAAATCTCTGAGGTTTTCCTAGTTGTAAGTGGAAAGATTTTGGCCTAGATTTTGTGTTTTGTGTAATCTGAGTTTTTTGGTTGAAACCTTCAGGATGCAAAACTATGTGGGAAAGCAAGCCTCTTTACTTCTGGTAATATCTTCACATCTGGCCCAGACCATCACTGATTAAAGATCTTTTCTGTCTTCTGCTAGATGTTGCAATTTATGAGAGAAATACAGATGGAATCTGCTCAATTCCAGCTCTCAAAGACGCATCTCACTGGTGATCCACCTCAAGGCTGACCACTGCAAAACCCAGAACTGCTCGCTCTGCCAAGAGTATGGGATTCTTCAGGGTTCCTCTCAGAAAAATGCTCGTTTGTCCTCTTGATGCCCTTACGGGACTTCTTCTGAGACAAATATCTCTGGTTTCCAAGGTTCTGTTCATAAACATAAACTTCACTTTACATTTTGTAAAAATAGAGAAAAAAAAATACCATATTCCAAGAAACCACAAAGAGAAACCAAGAGAGTATGTTACCAGAAGAAAAAACATAGCATCTCCACATGAGTATTGCTCTTGGCATTGCAATGTGGTATCACTGATCTTGTTAAAATATCTCAAATTACTGCTTCATCAGTATTATTACCTGCAGGGGAGAAGAGAGAGAGAAGAAGTTAGTGGCATAGTTCAGAAAGACAAACTCAAAAAAATTGTAATGGATAAGAGTAGAATTTTTAAAATTGGGATTATCTGATCCATTTTATCCCTTTTAAATCAGAAATTAAGTCCAAGAAAATCACGTCATCTGCCTTTGCATACAATGATAAAAAACCCAAGCATTTGTGTATTGTGATTTATCCCATCTGTCCTAAACATGATTTACTGTTGGGAAAGGCTTGTTGCTACCTCTTGAGTCTAGGGGGCTAATGCAGTCTGGATGGCCAGTTTTTAATTAGGTTAAGTACGACAAGATTAATTTTACCTTGGATGATTCTGGAGAGTTCACATTTCTTCATACCAGTGGCATTTAGCAATCAAACTAACTTGATGAAGTGGGTTCAGTTGTACAATAAGCAATTTAGCACAGAGAAATGCACATTCACTTCAGCGTATCCCTTATCTATAAGAAGAGGGATTACGACCAGCAAAGCAGTGATGCTGATATGGATTTCATGTTCCTGGTAGGTAACACATTAAAAATGAATTCCTACAAGACAAAAACACTTAGAGAGTAAAAATCAGTTCTAAATGTTTATACAAATTAATGCCTTGAAAGAGTAGCAGATGATATTATCTCTTTATAGAATATTACTGAGACCATTACTGCTATCTGTTTCCAGCTCTGTTACCTTTCCTTCAGAAAGGATAAACAAAACTAAGAAAAGAAGCTAGCAATGCTTACATTACTGAGTAACAAATAGCATGCTGTAAGACTCAGAGGTTTTATTTTGAGTTGATCCAGAATATGATTAAAAGATTACTTCCTCACCTTCACTGAGCAACACAGAAGAAAATTAACCAGTGGGCGAAGGTCAAAATGAAACTGTAACAGAAAATATTTTTGCCAGTTAATTGACAACTGCTTCTTTCGAGCTAGTTTATCTGAGATCTGGCAGATTTCCAATGGGAAATCTTTCCAATGGTTTTCCTTAAGAGAGGGCTGATAGTGTGACAGAGATTTTAGAAAAGACACAGATCATATCCCTTTACAAAAGTGTGGAGATTTTTTTCCAGTCTAGCATTGGTATACATTCACTTATCCAGAAAAGTAAGACTAGTCTTAAAAGCTTTGGTAATTAAAGGCTTACTTCAGACCTGAACTGTATAAAGTTTTCTCACTTCTCTCTGCTGACCTCTCAAATCCCAGTGGAAATGTCCTCACTGTAGATTTTCACTATTTCTGAAATGTGCTATGGTGCCACAGAATTGAGAAATACTCTTGTTCAGCTGTGCAGAAAGCAGATGCCAAACAGCACTGCTCCCATCCCCACTCTGCCCCATCATCTAGACTTCTGTCATGAAAAGTGTGCACATCTGGAGGAAGTGTCCTTTCCTGGGGGAGTAGAGCATCTTGGTTTAACATCAAAACACAAATAACTGTGTGCATGTATGTATATATATAGGTACACACATATATGTGTGTATGAACTTACAGGCATCAGTAGCTCGTCTCAGCAAAGAGACGACAGTAAACACTACTTTCAAACCTTGTGTATTCTTCAATTAACTAAGGTAATGACACTGTGAGACAGATATATTTTCATCATTTTAATCTATCCACAATGTCTTGGAGTAAATATTTATAAGCAGAGAAAAGGACAGGGATTACTTCCATTCTTAATGCCCTTTCTCAGCCAACTTTTCTGAGATCCTTTACAACAAGATATATCTATCTTTGTTTGTAAAACTATGCCAGCATTGGCCATTTTAATTCATTTATCTACCATACAATCATATTTTGTACAGTGTTTATTAATAAAGAAACTATTATATAAATAAAGCTAAATAAAACACAAATCAGCACATACCTTTGAACTAAGTAAAGGGGTAGTAAGGGGAAGACACTTAAAGAGTCCTAATTCACTTGCAAGAGAAGAGGGAAAAGAATGAAGGGCAAAAGAAAAAGAGGAGATTGCTGTCATTTTTTTTTTAAGGGTCTGATTTAATCCCCATGCATATCAGTCAGATTCTTTTTTACGACTTTGAGATATGGACCACAGATAAAACTTCCACAAAGTACTGTGTGTTTCTTCCCACACGGTAGCAAGTTCCTTTCCGATTTATATCCTAAATTAACCTCACCAACAAAAATAGCCCAGCATGACATCTGCAAAGGTCAGGGACAGAAATCCCCTCTATTGGGAAGGCTTGCGAGGTCGCCTGCACGTGGTGGACATCCTGAGCAGGCACAAGGGCAATGAACATGTAGCTCAGCTTCCCATGTGCTTCATCAGCTATTGTTCTAAACACAATTAGCTGATAAAATGATTTCTCCAGTAAAACAAGTAGAACATGCTGAGTGTTTGGAGAGACGCAAAAAGTGAAAAGTATATTTTCTCACTTTTTCTCCTGCTAATAACAATTTCAGAAACAAGATGCTTTTTAAAATTCTTTTCTTTTATTGACAAAAGGAAAGTGGCAGCTTTTTTTTTTCCCCTCTCCATAACAACTATTATGCTTGCTAGATGTCTGTACCTTTATTATCAGCCAAGGACAGATAAGGCAAACATGTAACATCCATGGTGCTACCGGCATGTGCTGGGACTAAATGTTTATTTGCAGGACAATGCAGAGTATCCATGCTGAATTAAAATCCCAAGCAATTACAAATGAGGAGATTAATTTGCTCTACAATTATTTGCTGCTTCAGGACAATAGCAACAACATGATTTGTGTAGTCATATGTCGACATAACCACTAGACAATGACTTCTCAGCCAAATTCTCCAGCTCTGAAGAACTAATAGAAATTCTTTGCTGCCAAAGGATTGTCACTGACAAAAATGTAGTCTTTGGCTTCTAAAAAGTCTTTCTGCTAAAAACCTGAGAGTGTACAGGTATTCTTAGTAAGGAAAGCACAAAATGAGGAGGGTAAAATTTATTTGAATTTAATAAGAAGCTACCAGAACCTATGCTGTCAGAAACTTGTTTGGTTTACAAGGTTTTAGAAAGCTTGAGAACTTACTAACATAATTACTGTTATGATTTTTACTGCTTCCTGTTTAAGGGCAAGGCAAGAAGTGGAAATTGCTCAAAAATAGCTTCTTGGAAGTTGCTTCCATACCAGACTGAGTGTGTTTTTGCAATATCTCCAGTCCCGTTTTCTGTATCAACAAATTCTCATAAATAGTACATGAACAGCATGTTGCTGATTAGAACCACACCAAACTTGTAAACTTTGGATCCACTCGCAAATGCGATTTTCGTGTTTGAACCTCAAAGTGCAACTGATAAGTTAAAAGCAACAGATGAGTACAAGTCCTTGAAGGTATCAGCGTGGAAGATAAAGTTTTTTCAACACAAAGAATGGTTGCTCACTTAGCCCTAGCCTGAAAAACACATGGTGATTTGTATTTTCTGAGTGCTCAACTCGCTGCTAAAAAATGCTTTCTCCTGAATAATAGCATTTTATTTCCAGAGAATTATGTTTTAAAATATTTTCTTTTCAATTATAAAACTGTGTAATATGGTCCTAATTAACAGATGTATAAAAGTGAGTGATGAGATTTATATAAATCACCAGCAATATCTGGCAAGATAATATGGGGGAAGATATACGCAGAGATGCAGGAAATCAATTGTCCTTTATGGCCTTTTTATGTTCACAGTTATCAGAGAGGCAGTATGGCTCATGCAATTCATCTAAATCTCATTACACCACTGGGGATCAAACAGGACTGACTCAAAAACCTCTCCATCCCATACTATTATTTTCTTCATAGGCATAAAAGTCCCATTGTCTATTTTTAAAGCATTTTCCTCTGTGTATCTCTTCAGGACAGTGAGGCAAACTTAGCTCAAAGTAAATGGTAAAACAAAGAGATGTAGAGAGAAACAAAACACCAACATGGTGCTGGTGACTGCTGTATATATACTGTGACAACTGATGTTACCCACACACCAGCCTTGTCCTGGAGCTTGCTGCCTGTGAAGATGCGTAACATTTTAATAGACCTGACCATTAACCAAGACCACTGTTACCACATTTTTCTCTGTCCTCAAACGCTCTTTTTTCTTTGTTCTTCTTTGTTCTTATTCATTTTCCTGCCTCCCCTGCCAGAGCAAGATATTTGGGGTTTGAGTTCCATGGCTGCTGCTTCATGGTGGTAAAAACCAAGTCTGGCAGGTGTCTTAATAGTCAATCAGCGCATTTTCTTTTTCTTCAGAGAGCCCGAGGTGCGAAGGGGGAGAACCCCAACAAAACCTAAATGTCTGAAGAGAAATCTTTTGGCAGGCTGACTTTATTCAGCATTTGTTTGTTCAGATCTGATGCTCAACCAGGCATAATAATCACTAGGGTGACTTTGGAGGATTAAAGTCTTAAGGCCTAGTGGATTAGTATGTTCAAACCTACATCTTTCAGCTGTCAGATAGAAGAAGGGTTGCTTCAGGAGCAGAAATTTTTTGTAAGTGCTTGCATGCAGAGAGCCCAATTTGTCAAAGTATTGAGCAGCTCCCAAGAATTAACAAATTTATCTTTCAGGCTGCCTGGAGAAGTGGAGAAGGATTATCTCCAGTTTATAGTTGTGGAAGTAAAGCACAGATGGATTAAATTACTTGTTTCAGGTCACATACAGGGCACTCAGGCTGCAGGGGCACTTGCTGATTTGGAGCAGAAACAAAAGAAAGTGGTCCTATGAGTTTCTTCACTAAGAAAGTGGTCCCAGGAGCTTCTTCACTTCCCCACCTTGTACAAGGTAGAGAAAACACCTTCCTTGTGCCTTTGCCTCCTGAAAGTTTTGGGAAGGTTTTGGTGAACTCCAGAGCCTGTGATCTCTCCACCAAGGACTTTCAGTAATGGTGCTGATATTAGCCATTAAAAACAGTGGAGAAAGGCATTGGCTTGGTGCCCTGGATGTAAAGAAGTACATCTTGGCTGAAAGAGGTGAACTGGGCAATTCACCAGAAGGTTTTGATTACTGCCTCAGCCCACAGGTTTTCTTCAGTTAGACCTGTTAAGGGAAGGAATGCTAAGTAATTGGTATGGACCAAAGCCTCTGGGAAAATTAAACTGGAGGAGTTAATCTCAGGTATTTTTCATGTGATATGTGAATCACAGCACTCGGTTTTAGTGCTGTGAGTAACGGAGGTGTGCTGAAGTGCTCATATGTCTTTTTTCTTCCAACTGTTCTTATTATCGTTGTCAGTCAAAATTATATCCTTCCCACTTCTGAAATAGTTGACAAGGCCTGGTGATCATTCTGAAAACTCTGGAGATCAGACATCTTTTTTCCATGCTGTCATTTTCTTGCTGTATTTTGAGGTTGTTGAGATTACTTTGAAATATTTGGAAGATTTGGAATCTTCTAGAAAAGAAGCTTGGGAGGTGTACCAAATATACATGCTGCAGATAGTTACAAATATATTCTTTCAAATCTAAAATCTGCAATGGTTTTCAGGGCATCCTTTAAAAAGATGTATTCAAAGTGAGATAAATGAGATACTACATATTATGAAAAGAAAATAGATAAGAAAAAAGAAGGAAATCCTGAGTCTGGATATTTACAACCTTTTGTCACCAGAGACTCCTGTGCCGACGGACACATACAGCCCTGTTGACATTGTAAAACTTCCTCTCCCATCTTTCTGTGAGACTGCCAAAAAGGAAACAAAATCATCTGGATTATCTGGAAGCCAAGGGCCTTAGCATTTCTCTCTGTATTACTGAGTTAAAGCTTGAGAACACACTGATAACACTCTGCTCATGCTGCCTTTTTCCAAGGATGTCCTAGTAACATCAGTAGAAGTCAAAAATATTTCATTTCAGTTCCTAAAAGTGATGCAAACATAGATAAGAACACTCATCATCATTTGAATCTGGGAAAGGAGTCCTGCATCTGTCTCCCCACTTCTTCATTTCATTTTTCTTCTAACCTCACCTAGTCTCACAAGCATGAAGTCTTGTATCTGGATGTGCAGTTTTCCTCTTAAAAAAAACTCAGACTGTTTCTTCCTGACTATCACAATAGCAGAGAGAATCAAAAAGCCATGATTATTCCCTGTAGTGTGATGGTTGTCTAAACTTTAGAAACATCACTAGTCTGTATAAGAGGTGTATAAAGCAACTTGTCTCACATCAGGTAAGATACACTCAGAGAAAGATATTGTCATAGGAAGGTAATATATTTACCCTGTATTCTGATATGTTAATCACAGCAAAACTGAAAACCACGTGTTCTGAACCATCCACACTTGTCTGGGTCAGAAAACTCTTATGGTCGCTGAGATTGCTTTTGAGGCTTCCTTTAAGAAGTCAGAGCTTTACTGTATGTCCTGCAATGTAGTAGGGCTAAACCATGTTTCCTTCACATGTGCAGGTAAGAGGTACTTAAAAATGTGGAAGGAGGTGAGCAGTGGAAGAATTTCTTGTAACTATATGTCCTGCATGGGTTAAAGATGTTCCCAGTAATACGGCTTTTGAGGATTTGCCTTTGCTTTGGGTAACCTACCTCTCTGCCTTTTACATGAAGCTGTTTTTGGAAGGTGTTTGTAAAGTTTTATACAGGTGCTGGAGAGACAGTGTAGCCATGCAGCTCTTCACTTACCCAGGCTCCCTACTTTTGGCCTCACAGATGCCCTCAAAGCCAAAATTCACTGCATGCATGCAGACAGCTGTCCTGTGCGGGCAGTCTGGATCCTACCCCTTGGAGCACAAGGCACTTGTTGCATTTAAACACACCACACTGCACTGACAGTCTCTAGTCTGTCTGCAAAGAAGTCGCGCAGTAGAAATGGAGGCAGGTAACAGAGCCCTTCTCTCCACCCTCCATCAGATTTTGCCCAGACGTAGCCAAAATTTTATCCCACAAATTGCTGACCTCTTTGATCAGTGCCAGTGAACAGGTATTGCATTGGTGGTGTCAGTGGACCGATGCCACATTTTTCCCACAGAGTCTCTCTTGGAGACACTTAGGTGAAGCTCTTCCAGCACCCACATGTGCACACAATCTCACTCCCGCAGGTTGTCGCAAGCAGGCACTCACACACACAGTCTATGGGCGAACCGGAGACGAAAAGGTGAGAGGGATTCTTTGCATGCAATTCCGAGGCGTTTATTGGGTACCGAGAGCCAACGCACACGACCGGGGACAGGTGCAAAAAACAAAGAACAAAAGCCCGCTTGTGGTTTTATCCCGAAGGGTCTCAGGGCTGNAGAACTTTCTAGTGCCGTGGTGTGGGGAGAGATCACTTTGTAGTAACATGGAGGGTGTAGTGTGGACTTGGCCACTGCAACAAACAAGGTGTATTTCTCAAAAACGGATTAACAGCAAGTGCATCAGAGTTTCATTTTTTATCTCAATATAAATCTACAAGCGTGGAAGGAAAAATAAGAAGGAAGCAAGTTGCCTCCTCCAGCATGATAATCATTTATCACAAAGGTGACACC